>WNWU01000007.1:28618473-28646844 GCA_012654045.1 Ptyas mucosa
TGCCTGCTCAGGCAACTCAGCTGGGATCGTCAGAGCCATTTAAGAGAAAAAAAGCCTCTGATGATTGTGCGGCTCAGCTGGGCATTGGGAGGGGGGATTTTTGCTACCGGTTCTTTGAACCACCCGCCTCCATCACTACCGGATCAGGCGATCCGGTCCGAACCGGGAGCATTTCACCCCTGGCTGAGAGAGTATGAGTTGCCCAGTCACCCAATTGTGCCTAAGGTGGGGCTAGATCTCTCCTCCTCAAACCTTCTGCTCTTAGTTATACAAACATTGCTAGTATCACCTGAAATTAAACCACAATTTTAAATATTTTTATTTAAAAAACACTAGGTTCATACGTGTCAGTTTTCAAAACTAAATAACATCTTGAAGTGTCCCACAGGTGCTTTTTTTCAAGAGGCCGCTGGACTTTCTGGTTTTTCTTTGAAGACATTTCGCTTCTCATCCAAGAAGCTTCTTCAGATCAGAAAGTCCAGTTGCCTCTTGAAAAAGCACCTTTGGGACAACCATGACCTGAATGACTGAGAATCTCCATAGACAGCCTCCTAAGGGAGGACCGGATCAGCATTGTAGTTCTCCTCCATGGGCCGGCTGCAGAGGGGATGGGACAGACATCTCCTGCAGCACTGTTGGCCAAAATGGGGTGCAAAATGTCCCCCATGCCCTTTTGGCTGGCAAAGTGCTGCAGGAGGCTGTCTAGGCCAAAAATGGGACATGTCGGGGGGGGGAGGCACATGTGCCCCCCCCCCCCCCGCGCACCTGTTTTGGCTGCCAGAGGCACTGCGGGCCAGTCCTTTGCTATTTCCAGGCCGGCCCTGTGGGCCAGATTTAAGCACCCAGTGGGATGGATCTGGCCCACGGGCCTTGAGTTTGACACCCCTGTCTTAAGATGTTAGCACTAACTGTATCATTGTAAACATAGAATGAGAGTCACTTATAAGAGTCATTGTGCACTGAGAATTTCCCTTCAGATATTGCTGAACTATAATTCTCCACCACATCCTTGAGTACTGAACCTATTAGAAAACCACAGTGTCCAACTTTTCAAAAAGGGAAAATATCTGATTAAAATGAAGTGAAAAAGAAAAAAAACAAACAAAGAAGTGTTGGCTTTTGAAACAAGGTGTCAGCAATCACTTGCCTCCCAGCTGGTTGCCATATCCAGAGGCGTTGTCCCAGGTATGATTTTTTCACTTTCATTATCTTTCATATCTTCCTCTTCAAACAACGGCTCAAAATTTTCAATGTGGGGATCTGCACCTATATTAGTAATTAAAGGATATGGAAGAGAGCCCATAAACTACCTTTAGCATTTTTATTATAATAGTTTAGTTTAATACGTAGGAAATTAAAAGTTCAAGGCACCTAGATATCATTGGCATGGCTTTGGGAATTTCATTCCAATTTCCCAATTTTTAAAACAAAATTAGCACATTGACGGTGTTGGTATGTGTTATCTAGTGTACGTTAGCAAGCTTCCAAAAATAATTGGAGTGATCCCATATAAAGGAAAAAACTCAACAGATATTATTTCACAATCTTAGGTGCATCTTCACGTCCAAATTTGGGGCAGAATTGTTTTGATTTGTTTTTAAATGGAACTCTTTGTTAATTATCTCTTTTAAGTGTTAGTCAGAGTGCCAAACAACAGCACTTGGGATGATCATGCTGCAGACATGAGAAACTCTACTGGAGAACAAGTATGAATTCATCTAAATATCCATCATGGTCTACAACAGGGGTGTCAAACTCTATTTCATTGAGGGCCGCATCAGGATTGTGTTTGACCTTGGGGGGCCAGGATGGGCGTGGCCAGCTTGACATTACTCCTGTTGGGGGCGCCTGTGGTGGTCTGAGCGTTCTGCCAGCGAAAACAAGCTCCTGAGCTCCGTTTTCAGGTGAAACGGCCTCCTGCAACCCTCTGCCAGTGAAAACGGCCTCCCGAGTTCCGTTTTCACTGGCAGAGGGTTGCAGGAGGCCGTGGCACCCGAAAACTGAGCTCGGAAGCCCGTTTTTGCTGGCAGAAGCACCACGGCCCGGTCCTTCACTGTTTTCAGGGCGGCCCCATGTGCCAGTTCTAAGTACCCCGTGGGCAGGATCCAGGCCCCGGGCCTTGAGTTTGACACCCCTGATCCAGTGGTGAAATCCAAATTTTTTTACTACCAGTTCTGTGGGCGTGGCTTGGTGGACATGGTGTGGCTTGGTGGGCATGGCAGGGGAAGGATACTGCAAAATCTCCATTCCCACCCCACTCCAGGGGAAGGATACTGCAAAATCAGATAATGGACTAAGAAGAGCAGGAGAATGAAAAAACAATTAAGAGGGAAAAGGGAGAAACATTTTAAAATGTGAATTGTTTAATATTGCAGGGAAAAAACTCCGCCACTGTGGCATTACAATAATGCAAAGCATAAGATTGCATATGTGAGTATTAGAAAAGCAGTGCAATTTTTGGGCTATAATTTCTAGTTGTATCATTTTTTTCCAGCTGGTAGTGAATCATGACACAGCCATTATAGACTTACTTCCTTACCTGCTGCTTTGAGAAGAGCTGCCAATTTTGTAGATCCCCTTCCAGCTGCTATGTGAAGTGGAGTGGTTCCATCATAAGTAACGCTGTCCACAAATGCATCTCCCTGGTTTTTTAAGCCAATAAATAAATAAATAAATGCTGTTTCGGCTCGTGACCAGCTTGAAAGCAAAAGCTACAGAAGACAGAGTAAATTGGCCTAAAATCACAGCTATATTCTCGTCTTTCTAGAATACATGCACTGTAAAATAAGATTAAAATAATCAAAGTGTTCCAGAGCTATCAAATCTCAGGCGGCTTTGTGTTTCTGATTGAAATCTTGTGAGATTTCAGGTAAGAACAGCATGTTGTGGATTTTGACTAAGTGAATTGAAACGTGAGATGTGGTGATCTTCTCACATCTCTCTCTCCCCCTCCCTCCCTCCCTGTCTCCATCTCTGTCTCTGTCTCCCTCTCTCACCTCAAGTAGAAGGCAACCTGCCATGGAAATATTTCCTTCTTCAATAGCCAGGTGCAAGGCTGTCCTTCCAGATTTCTGTTCCTGGATATTGACATCAACACCAGTAGCAAGGAGTTGTCTGACACACGGCATGCTGTTTGCTATAACGGCTAAGTGAAGGACTGTCAGGCCTGTATTGTAATAATAAGAATAAGAAAATATGGATAATTCATGTGGCAATATCAGGGAGAGTAGAACAGAAAGCAAAGAAGGGAAGAAGATCAGAAAGTATCAAGATCTTAAAAGCAAAGTTGAAAGATTGTGGCATAAACCAACTGTGGTAGTTCCAATAGTTTGGCACACTGCACAAAAAATCCTAGACAGCGATTAGAAAATCTGTGCGTTGACAGAATTTCCATGTACCCACACTGCTTGAATCCACATATATACCACACCAAAATACTACAATATCCTAGGGCTGTGATGGCGAACCTATGGCACGCATGCCACAGGTGGCATGTAGCGCCCTCTGTGGCATGCCAGCCGTCGCCCCATTTCAGCTCTGCCACGCATGCGCGCATGCCTTCCGCCGGCCACCTAGTTGTCAGGTCTCTGCCCGGCATGCGCGGGGTGGGCCGCGTACAGGGGGCGGCGTGCGCATGTAGGGGGTTGGGGCATGTGCAAAGGCACGGGGCGTGTGTGTGGGGCCATGTGCTCATGCATGGGGGTGTATGCAGGGGCTGCACACACATGCGTGGGGCCCACACATGCATTGCATTTTGGGGGTTCGGATGTACGTGCACATTTGTGCGCACTTTGGGTACTTGGTCCAGAAAAGGTTAGCCATCACTGTACTAGGTTCTTGGGAAGAATTCAATGTGTATGAATTTCAATACCACCTCAAGAACTGGCAGTTGTAATTTCTCACTGTTGTGTACTAATAGCAACAATTTAGAAAAGCTCACATCCTGCGACAGTACTTTTAACAGCATCTCTTTATCCCAGGTCAATGGGAAAGATTCACTAGGTGGATAAAAACTTCAAACCTCTATGAAATATAAAGTACAAACATTTCCCTGTCCATGCAATCAACCACAATAAGACACAATCAGGCAAAGATATATATATAGAGAGAGGGGGGGGGGGGCGAGAGAGGGCTGACATATTTCAGGACATATTCCTTAACATCTATGACAGAATTGGTCAAAATGAACCACCCGAAAATACCAAATTTCAGATGTGCAGCACTGTAGGATAGAAACAATGGAAACATTAAAGACATGTTTTGGAAGGTTTCCATCAAGAAAATAACAAATAATAGCAGAGACAGACAAAGGAAGAGATCAGTAGTGGAATTTAAAGTTTTTTACTACCGGTTCTGTGGGCGTGGCTTGGTAGGCATAGTGTGGCTTGATGGGCATGGCAGGGGAAGGATACTGCAAAATCTCCATTCCCACCCCACTCTACGGGAAGGATACTGCAAAATCTCCATTCCCACCCCATTCTGGGGCCAGCCAGACGTGGTACTCAAAATTTCCGCTACCAGTTCTCCAGAACCTGTCAGAACCTGCTAAATAGCACCTCTGGAAGAGATGGGACATTGACATGACATCCTCCTTATCACGGTCTTCTTATAGGTTATGGTCAGTTTTATTCAGTCTACTCTAAAGCTGTACAGTTGGTTGTACAGTTAAAAAAGACTGTACAGCTGTTGATGAAGGAGGTGGTGGTATAATAATGTGTTTTGTTTCAAAATGCAAGTATTAAAATACAGAGCTTGCTTGGAAATCTAAATTTTAATGAAACAACGAATAGCTCTTGAGAAAATAATACAACAGCATTATTGATCCATTAGAAAGATATTCCTGATACTTGCTTACCATCTCCATTAGGAAGGTCTCTCATCACAGAGGCCTCTTTGTGATGAAGCAACATACTTAAAACCACCTCGTCTCCTTGCTGAGCTGCCAAATGGAAGACAGAATTCCCATGGCGATCCAAGAGGGTCACATCAGCCCCAGCCACAAGCAAGGCTTTCACAATTCCTGCCTGCCTTGTTATAACAGCCAAGTGTAAAGGAGTCTGTTTAAAAAAAGGAGAAGGGAAAAATAAAAAGGCCATCAGAATGTTTCCCCCCCACGCATCTGCTTTTGGATATGTGTTTAAGTCTATGCATTTGAAGTCATTTTGACTCCTGCCAACTGCCTGGAATTGTCCCTGCAGTTTTCTTTGCAACATTTTTGGAAGTGATGTGCCACTTTCCTAAGGTTGACACAGAGCGGCTGGTATAAATCTCACCAAGCTAGCTTTGTGCCTAATGCAGAGTAGAACTCAGATTCCCAGTTTCTAACCTGGGGCTTTTAACTACTGTCCCAAACTGGTTCACTTTGCACAAAGACACCCATTTAAAACTCTATGAAATACAAAGTACAAACATGGAACTCAGCTGATTAATATGAGGGATGCGTAGGAAAACCTGTAGCTTAAGAATAGTAGAAAGGTGAATGTTCAATACGGCTATACAAGAATAAGAAAACGATTGAATTTAAAAGTAAAGATAATTGTCAATGCAGAAAGTTGTAAAATGTTATATAATGTTGTTATTTATGTTTGTATTTTACTGTTTGGTGTATGTGTATGTTTTTTTTCTTTTTTCTTTTTCCCCATTTTTTTTCTTTTTCTATTTTGCTTTTGGTTTTAAAAATGTAAAATATTCAATAAAAACTACTTTTAAAAAAAAGAACAGTAGAAAGGTAATATTGAATGGGTCATATAAGCTTCAGTCGCAGACACTATGTCAACTTGTCAATTTCATTGTGTCCTCTAATATAGATCCACTGAGGTCCAAAAATGAACTGGTTTGGGTATTACCTTCTTCCCAATGTTTCCATACCTGGTAAAGGTCATTTCTCACATTGAGAACAGCAGCAGCATTCATGTTTGCTATTACTTCTAAAAGGTTCTTCACCAGTTCCATGTGAAGGTGAATAATTGCTAAGTGCAGGACGCTGGTATCGATCAAAAGGAAGAAAGGAAAAGAAAAGAATTTTTTCAGCAATAATACCAGAAGAGATAAAGATATTGCAAATAATTTTCCTTACTTAGCATTTCTGCAGATTATACAGCTGTGTAGGAAAAGTGGAATTCCTTTTCTAAATCCAGACTTTTAGTGACAAATAAAGCTACATATAGTAGTAGACTGAAATTATTATCCTCAATTTCCAGAAAGATAGCCACGGTTTTGCTTCAGACAACAAAGGGCAATCTTGAATATCTTTAAAACCTAACATCATGTGAAAAGGAGTTGAAATCAGTTCTGTTGAAGTGGACTATCCATAATCAATTTAGGGTATCACAAGCCTCCCTGATATTCTTATATCATTGCTTCTTAATTTGATGGAACACAGTTAAGACAGTTAGAAATATTATAGGTAGGCATGGGATAAATCCTTACAGTCTGGCATAAAGAAGTATGATTTGTATATTTAATATAAATATAACCTGTAAACTTAAGAAATAAAGTAGTTTTTTATTGTCTCTCGTGAAATGATTTAGGTTTTTTTGATGAATTATTGGGTATGACCTAAGGTCTGCAAGGCTGAGAACTGCATCAGCTTGAAAGGGAAATTACATGTTCCTTTAGACAGTTCCCTACTATTAAGCAGATCTTTAATGTTCCTATCTTTAATAGATATTCAGAAGTGTAGCTAGAAAAAGAAATGTAATGGGGAAATAACTCTAAACCACATTTAGTATGTAAGATGGAACACATTACGGAAATCCAACCTCGTTTTACTGTATTGAGACCACAATTTCTTATTTCGTTAAGTGCATTTGGTTCCCATTCATTCATAATTCAAAAAAGGAAAAAGGGTAGGAGAAACAACCGAAAGTTCCCACAACTGCTTATGAAAAGATCCTGATGTGCTTCTAACTGATTTTAAAATTGAGTTTAAAACTGTCTATCTCCCTCAATTTATCCATTATTGCTTAATCACTTTCCAAACTTACTTTTTCAGACAATGCATCAAGGATGATGAATAAATCTCCCAAACTATTTTTTTTAAATAAAAAAACTAAGATCTTTTTGAGGGAGAAAGAGGGATTGGCAAGGCAAAGACCATAACATAAATGATTTGTTTGGTTTGGTGGAAGATGCAAGAAGAAAAAGGAGCAGCATTTTCAAAAAAGCTGCACCCAACCTGCACTCCTTTGACTCCCATCATGTTTGATTGTCCTGGGCAAAGGTGATTTTTGGAGAGTGTGTTAACAATTGTGTGTGTGTGTGGGGGGGGGGGGTTTCCCCACTTTGTCCTTCTAGCATGAAATGCTGAACTGCAAGTTGGCTCCGAGAATCAAAACATTTTCTCCTGCATGTCTTTTTCAATAGCAGCCAGCCAGATGTCTTTGAAAATTCAAATACATCCCTTGATTATGGAAATCCCAAAAGTGCTTTTCCAAAAGGCAATGGAACTTTCTTGATTTTTTTCCTTAAAAATATTTTGCTTCTCATTCAAGAAGCTTCTTCAGTTCTGACCTGGATGATTGAGAATTTCCATAGAAATTGATAATGGAAAGTTTCAACTGGTTTCTGACTAGACTAAGTTGGTTATAGGGAACATACAACTCAATTCTTAGAAGCCCTACCCAAGAGCTGTCTACTTTCACTCATAACTGAAAGTGCTGCTTATGAATTTATTCATTCTTCTTCATTAGGTCTAAAATATATATCTAGTTCCAAAGACAGAATTGGTAGCCTGATCAATGATTTCCACCTAGTGGAAATCATAGGCTGCTGGAGTTCAAGCTCATCACAGTCACAAAGATAAAAGCTTCCAATGACAATGGAAGTCAAATCTGGTTTTAAAAAACCTCCAAAGCTGTTACACCTACCCCTAACCAATATTTTTATTTAATTTTATTGTTTTATATTCCATCCTTCAATTCAAAATGAAATCTACTTGTAAAAAAAGAAATCCTATATGGAAGAGCAAACTGTGTAGTTCTTGTTATGGCTAATTTGGCTCACCTTCCTGTACAGAGCCATAGTTATTTGTCAAGATATGCCTTGAAACAATGGCCTGTGGATTAACACTATGGATAGTCTTCTATCAGAGGCTGGGAATTCCCCAGTAGAATATATTTTCCTATGAGGGAAATATATCTAACTGTTGCCCCATCTCACTTGGCTCAGAGAAGCATATATTGCAGGCAATGAGATTCATTGTGAGCCAACCAATAAGATGCTTAAGAATAAATTAAGCATGTTTGTATGGCAGCTTTATGCTGGTCCTTTGAGAGAGGGAAAAACAGTCTTGTTTGAGGCTAAACTAAGTTCCTCCAGGCAATTGTCTCCCTTCACATATTATGAAATAACATATTCAACCTGAAATCACATTCCAGAAAGACTCCGATGATAACAAAGCCTCCTAAAAACTTGCATCCTAGATTTCACCTTTCTAATGACCACACTTAGTCTACATGTGGAAAAGGGGCCGAAGGCAACTTGAAGGACTACAGTTTTTCCATAGTGACATTAACTCCAATTGTGTCATTGCTATTAATAATGTAATGCAATGCATCTCACACATTAACATATTTTGAAGGAATGGGAAAGGAAGAGGCAACCTCCGATTTTCCAACAGCAATATCACTTAGATTTATATACCGCTTCACAGTGCTTTACAGCCCCTTCTAAACGGTTTACAGAGTCAGCATATTGCCCCCAACAATCTGGGTCCTCATTTTACCGACCTCGGAAGGATGGAAGGCTGAGTCAACCTTGAGCCTGGTGAGATTCGATCTGCCAAACTGCTGGCAGCTGGTGAGCAACAGAAGTAGCCTGCAGTACTGCACTCTAACCACTGCGGCTCTTTGAATGCTGGAGTTCAGAGGATTACAAAATGAAAATCACGTGACATTTCCAGCTATCTTATATTAAGTATTGCCAACATGCAAAAGGTAATTAACCAACGGGGAGAGGATGGCTGCATTATTTGTGCCTTGTGAACACTGCCTAAGAAAATGGAGCAAGATATAGCATGAATAGAATTCCAGTATGGTAATCAAAACAGGATTTCACAACATGTAAGGAAGAGGAAGCATGTATTTAGAAAGAGGTCATAAATCAAGACTACAACATTTTCACAAAGCAAGAAATTGGTTTAATAGAGTATGCAAATCTCTTGTACTAGAGCTGTTAGGAATCACACTGATTTGAGCTAGCTCTTTGGAGCAACATTATTACCGTTGGCCATGACGAAAGATCTTCTAATGCTTTATTTCTTTTAAACGATTTTTAAAACATTCTTTTAATTTAAATTCAACCTTCTTTTGATTCATAAACCTACATGAGCTTCCTCCCAGATCTAAGTGTTGGGGAAGTGCTGGTAACATATGATCCTGTCAATTTCTACAGCTTCAAAGTTGAGAAGCTCCCAGTTCTTCATTATTGGTTTGAAGGAAATGGCAAGATTAAATATCAAAGACTGATGTTTGGAATAGGAGGAAAGGTAGATTCCTCCCATCAGATAACCTTCCAGATGTGTTAGACTTCAACTCCCGTCATGTCCAGATAGAATGTTTCCATCATTATTATTATCTTTTTTTTTCCATATGGTAATTCTTCAGTACATTCTGGAAGAATAATTGATTTGTATCAACTGCAAGAGATGTTAACTGCAAAAAACTCAGGCCTTAAGGCATTCTGGAAAAAAAGACTGGAATGAGGGATGAGTTCTCTCTGATCTAAAAGCAAAAGGGATCAAAGTCGAAGCGGGGGGAAAAAAACCCCTCTCATCCTGTTTTGAAATGTTACATATAGAGATGAGTCAGATAATTTTGCCTCTTTTTCTCTAAATGAGAAGCACCTACAATGAATCATTGGAATGTAGCCTCATTTTGGAACCATTATTTTCCTTTCTGTGTCATCTCAAGAATAGAATATGACATCTATTACTTGGGGGAAAAATAAAATATTGAGAATGATACTTCAAAAGCTAAACTGGTTTACCTAGAAACAATAGAAAAAGCAGTGAATTTCATAAATTTTACTTTCAGGCTAGTACAGATGGAACTGCATCTTAAATAGAGAAGAGAGAAGAGAGGAGAGGAGAGGAGAGGAGAGGAGAGGAGAGGAGAGGAGAGAAGTCATAGACCCCTGCAGAGGATAACTTAGCAAGCATCAATATATGGTTTATGTTATGATGCATGTTTTATCACTCAATCTTCCTTTTCTTCTTCTGCAGAGAACCCTGTACTTACTCTCTGCCTTTACCATGAAGTTCTGCGTACACTGGCCTAAAAGTAAATGTCATTGAATCGACTCAGACTTGCGTGATAAGCTGCAACACAACTATAAAAGGGCAGAATTGGCATTGTGATTCTAGAACACACTTTTTTTTTCATTTGGATATCAGCTGTAGACATCATGGAGAAAGCTGTTTTTCTAATAAAAAATAAATTGGAAAACACAGAATTTGGGAAATTAGGGTTTTCCCATCATGTTAAAAAAAAAAAAGCCATGCCATCATGTTCTACAAATTTGCTTTTATGATATTACATACTTACTTATCCCCATTTTCATCCTGAACAGTTGTAAGGGGGCGCTGTACTGCCAGAAGCATCTTGACATCTCCTGTGACTGCATAGTCAAAAAGAGCATTTGCATGTCGCTTAGCAAGTTCCATGGCTTTTTCCAAAAAGTAGGCATCTGTAGGGAGTGGAATTATCATTTTCAGTTCTAATCGAAACATACACCCCAAACTTTCTGAATACCAGTCAGATGCAAGAGAATGAAACCTCTATACTTCAAAATTATCCTATAAGACAGGGTTCAGCAACCTTAAACACTCAAAGAGCCACAAAAGTCCTAACCGGAAGCCCCCATTCAATTCTGGAGCCAACCAGAAGTCCAGTTCCTCCATCATAATCTCCTCCTAACGTGGCGTCCTTTTTCCTCTGCCTGTCCTAACCAAAAGCCCTATCAATTGTGGAGCTGACCAGCAACAGGGAGCCACAGCAGAAGGATAAAAAAGCCACATGCGGCTCCAGAGCCGCGGGTTGCTGACCCCTGCTGTAAGAGAACATAGAAATTGTAATCTGAAGCAAAACATTTCATCTGCACGCTAGGCAACTCCGTGATAGCTAAGCCAAAATTACACGCAGGATTTACAAAAGTGGAATCTAGTAAAAAAAAAATGACTTCCACAGCCAATCACAAAGCATCCATATCACAAACAGAAAACTGTTAAGTACCAATATACAGTATCTGTATTTCTGGTATTCTCTAATTAATTCAATATACTAAATTATTCAAGAATCTGGAGACAAGTAGAAATGGGTTTGCTCCCAAACGTCTAAGGCTCCAGTAGGTCTTGAAGAGGTGACTGTTAACTGAGAAATATTTATTTTCTTGCTTTTTCTCAGTGTGTTTCTGAACAATCCTAGGTTCAAGCAGTACCATGACCAGGTGCAATTGTATAAGGCAGGGGTGGTATTTACTTACCTTCCCTACCGGTTCGCAAATGTGCACACGCAAGAACTTCTACGCATGCGCAGAGCCTCAAAAACATTAAAAAATGGGACGTCATGACATCCGCACGGGTGGGCGGAGCATCCCGTAGTTGCCCCTACTGGTTTGCCCGAACCAGATATAACTGGCTGAATATCAGCACTGGTACAATGGTTCTATTTGTATAGACATGAAATTTCTATTTCAAGGCATTGTTCAACCCATGAACAATGGTACAGTAGGACAATTCCAACTGTCTATTGCTGTTTCCCTCTGGCTAATTTCACCTTTGTTTGTTTCAACAGAGCTGCTATTCCCTTGGGAAAAGTTACAGTGCAGAGAGCTGCAGAGAAACATAACAGCTTCGTCTCTGGTGTATTTGTTGCTGGAATCAAAAGGGCTGGAAGACTAAACAGAAGGCTGTTTACCTGGCCGGACTCAAAGAAGCTACAGGGGCTTTAGATTCTCATGTCAAATAACAACTGGCATTCCTCTTTGTTTTTATACAGAAAACCATTTAAGCTGTTTCACTGCCTGGTCACAAGAATACCCACAAAGTTTAAGTTTAAGACAGTTGTTGTGCCTGTTAATTAATGTGAGGTGACATGCATTGTATGCAATTGCACAAAACATTCTTTCATGCATGCTTTGTTTTCCAGGACATTATTTCACATAATACATTTACTGCTGTGGAAAGGAGGATTGGCAGGTTCCTCTCTTCCAACTAGACTTTGCATCAGCTGAGATAAACTTTGATGGCTCTACTTCCTAATACTGGAGTTAGGTGGACAGCAAGAAACGTCATTTCTTTGAGGCACTCAAATTATGGCATTTCCGCCCCCCCCCCCAAATATTATTCATCTTTTGTTATTCCTCAAACACTGAGTATCCATTTTGTTCTCTCATGATTCCATGGTTTTAAACTTTATAACAGGCCTGTCAAACTGGCGGCCCACAGGCCGGCTACATCATGCTTAGGCCACGCCCACCCCGGCTCCCCAAAGGCAAAAAATGTCACGATACGTCAGGATCCAGCCTGTGACACAATTGAGTTTAACACCCGTGCTCTATAAAAATCCTCATTTTTTAATATATATTTAGTCACAGTCTGTTTATCATAGCAGTGTTGGTTTATTTTGTTATTTAGCTGATGTTGCAGATTATATCTTTAAAGTGTTATAAAGTCAATTAAATTGAGGCTCAAAAAGGGATAAATCAAATCATATTAATAAATGCACACATGCACTCAAACAAGTATGTAAGTACACATACATTTATGTACACGTGTACATTAGGATTCTTATGACCAAAGATCATATTATTTCTTGAACCAAAACTGGACTTTAAAGTCAGCTTTATAAAACTTAAAGCAGCACATCAGTCATTTCTGGGTGACAGGTTACAATGATAAAACAGCACATTTTAAGATGCAGATGCCTCTAATAGTCTTGAATAAATAACTAGAAGATGCTTGAATTAGAACATTGATTTCTCAGTTTCCAAAAATGATCAAATCTGAGCATCTGGAATTGCTCAAGTCATCTAAGAATTGCACGCAAGAGTCACTGCGTCATCTGTACTTCGCCTTCCTAAATAACTGCAAGGATGCTATGTAAACTTTGCCAATTACCTTGTAAATGAATGTTGGCGTTAGCATCTTCTATCTTGGAAACCGAGCCGGTGCTGGCTTTGCTTTTATCTTCAATCTCTACTTTTTCCTTGAATTTCTCGTTGTGTTTTGCGTTACAGCACATTTGATTCTCTCTTTTGGGCATGCCATTTGAGACTGCTTTAAAAAGAGAAACAAGGAAGTTTTTAATTAAAATCCAACAAAACCAGTGGGCATATTGCATCAGAGTACAAATGGCGAAAGTTGTGGCTCGTCCTCTTATTACATTCAAAGTGAATGCCAAGAGATGCAGACATCATTTTCCACTAAGCAAAGACACTGGTCCAAATGTTTTTGGCACAATTAAATATCCTGAACATCCAAACAGTTACAGCAGACGTGACCTGGGCTATCTTAACCCTCACTGCCCTCCAAGTTGCAACCGATTGCAATAGGACCCTGCTGCAAGTGGATGCTGTGAAAGAGAGAGAGAGAGGGAGAGGGAGAGAGGGAGGGAGGGAGGGAGGGAGGGAGGGAGGGAGGGAGGGAGGGAGAGAGAGAGAGAGAGAGAGAGAGAGAGAGAGAGAGAGAGAGAGTGTTTAAGATTCGGAGGATGATTGACTGGTGAAGTAAGGATAACTCTGCTCCCTATAGATTGTGAGTTTCCTGAAATACGTTGTCGCTTGCAACAATTGAAAAACTATTCTGTTGGCGTTAAAAAAATTTTTTGGTGTATGTGTGTGTGTGTGTGTGTGTATGTCTAATTTCCGTGTAGATTTTTAGAAATTCCTCCCTTTCCTCTGCAGGCTATATTACCATTCTTTACTACCACAAATAAAAACATTTAGATTTTAGATCTTTATAAAAATATAATTATCAAAAATGGATTTGTATTTTACATACAAAGGAAGAAAGGAACTGAAGCAAAAAAAAAAAACAACTGAACAGAAGGTGATGGATAAAGAGCAAAGCAGGGGTGAAATTCAGCAGGTTCTAACAGGTTCTGGAGAACCGGTAGCAGAAATTTTGAGTAATTGGGAGAACCGGCTAGCCCCAGAGTAGGGTAAGAATGGAGATTTTGCAATATCCTTCCCCTGCCACTCCCACCAAGCCACGCCCACAGAACCGGTAGGGAAAGATTTTGAATTTCACCCCTGTAGCAAATGATGTTCCATTTAACACTAGATTTTGTCCTATCTTTTTCTGGTCCTATTCTTGCCATTGTCTGCTCCTAGCATTCAATCTAGATCCTATTTAAGGCAATCCAATACAATTCAATCCAATCCATGCCCTGTAGTAACTATGAACTGGGTAAACCCATTTATCCCTTTTTTATATTTCTTTCCTAAATTGTTTGCTGAGTGGGTATTTCAGATTGTGTGGTCTTGCAAAAGGAAGCCATCAAACTTGTTCCTTTACGAAGACTATACTTATAGGCAGAATTAAATACTATAAAAATTAAATGAATTTGTGTAATCATATTTAGATTACTTTACTAATAGTAATAGAGCCCTGGTGGCGCAGCAGACTAAAGCACTGTTATTAACATCAGCTGCCTGCAATTACTGCAAGTTCAAATCTCACCAGGCTCAAGGTTGACTCAGCCTTCCATCCTTTCTAAGGTAGATAAAATGAGGACCCAGATTGTGGGGGCAATAAGCGGACTTTGTATAAATATACAAAAGTATGAAGGCTATTGCTTAACGCATTGTAAGCCGCCCTGAGTCTCCGGAGAAGGGCGGCATATAAATCAAATAAAAAAAAAAGCACAAATAATATTCCAATGCATAACACAAATGAGGGGGGGAAACCCTTTGATGTTTACCGTGTTTCATTCCTGCACCACTTTTGTTTGTGCTAGAATGGAAATGCATTGTGCCATAACTGGAAAACCCATATGGTGGGTACCCATATCCTAAAAGGAAAAAAAAGAAAGATTAAAAGGTTAAACTTCATTAATTGTAGCTTTTTTCAGATGAACAGGATTCACAAATGAACTACTGATTCAAGTGTATTTAATAATAGTATTATTAAATAGTTCCACGTGACAAAATTATCTGGAGAATGTCTTGGTCTGATGTCTTGGTCTGATGCATCTCTATGGAAGTATGTACATTTTTGGTTTGTGCCAAGTGAAAAAAAAATCCAGATTGTAAGTAATAAAAACAAATATAAAGAAGGAATTTTCTCATCTTTTAAAGTTAAACAGTGGCATCTATAGATGCTTATAATATGTTCGTGTCATGTTATCTCTTTCTAATTTTATCATAAACAACAAAAACATAAATTATTTAGATCTGTAGCAGACAAATAGAAATCTAAGTAGTACAAATGAATCCATCCACATAATAAAGATAAATCACAGGATTCAGGGTCTCAGAATTATAACAAACAGAAGACTATGCAATACCTATGCTTAACATGCTATTTTCTATGGACACATAGAAACATTTAAACACACGATTTAGACATATTTATTTATTTTATTTTTATTTTATTTGGCTTATATGCCTCCCTATCTCACAATGGACTCAGGGTGGCTCACAACAATAAAACAAAGCCACAATATAAAATAAGGTCTAAAACCTAAAAAATTTAAAATTAACCCTTAAAACCCCATCATCAGTCCAGGTCGAGGGATTTGAAAAGCCAAGTATTTAATTCACGGCGGAAGGTGCGAAGGTCAGGCACTAATCAGAGCTCCAAGGGGAGTTGATTCCAGAGGGTGGGCGCACCCACCGAGAAGGCTCTACCCCAGGGGGTCGCCAGCCGCCACTGGCTAGCTGACGGCACCCTGAGTAGGCCCTCTCTATGGGTGCGAACCGGGCGATGGGGTATCATTGCTGGCTGTAAGTGGTCCACCAAATATCCTGGTCCTAAGCCATGCAGGGCTTTATAGGTCATCACCAGAACCTTGAATCTCACCTGGAGGGCAACCTGTAACCAATGCAAACCGCACAGGAGGGGTGTAACATGGGAGTATCGGGATTCTCCCATCACAACCCGCGCGGCTGCATTTTGCACCAGCTGAAGCCTCCAAGTGGTCCTCAAGGGCAGCCCCATATATGAAAGTATGCTTTTAAAACTTTGTTATATACTACAGGTATATGTAATAGGATATATAAATAAGTCTGGCATTAACTATGAATAGGTTACTAAAGTAAGTTTCTTGCAATTATAGCAACTTTAGTAAAATGTTTTTTTTTTCCTTGCAGGCCTTTTGGTGCACTCTAGCAACAATCCAACTTTTATTCAAAAATATATGTTATTGTTGCACATTCTATTAGTATTCACCCAGAAATGCACTACCTGGTATGGTGTTTATCACTGTAAATACAAACTAAGGCTAGTACATTAATTTACTCTTAAGCAATACTAATTCAAATAATTAATCAAGAACAATTAAGTACATTTATTTATTCTTAATTAAGAGTAAATCCAATTGAATGTGATATGGATGCTACGTTTGCCCAACAGCAAAGCAATAATTTCTATATCCACAGAAAGAAAATGTTATATGTGTATATCTATCCATTCATCCATCCGTCTGTCCATCCATCCATCCCTCCGTGTATGTATATATCTCATGCATGCACAGGCCATAAAAGAATTAATAACATATTAGACATTCACTAATAATTCTTTTAACGAGAAAGAGAATGATTTTTGTAAAATTTGAATACAATGGGAAAATTTAAATTTGTACAAAGCAACCAGTTTGTCTTGTCCTGTTTTATATTGTGTTTTTTTATTGCTTTTGTGTGCCTACAGTCAGTTTGTAGTTGGGGAGTGCCTAAATTCAAACAAACAAACAAACAAACAACAAACAAAGTGTGCGCTGCTTTGCCAAACTGTCCTCCAATTAATTCAAACATTTTATGTGAATTTTGTGAAATATATTACATCCATTTAAATTAAAAGACAATTGGTCTTAACAGACACCTCTTCTCCAACTGTGCGTAAAAACGTATGGCATTAAAGATAAATATTTGTGAAAATATTTTAGGGATGAAAAATGTTATTCTGTCAATTTGCCTTCATAAATACTTTAAATTGAAAAAAGCAATACGTTGTGTAATTGGCAATCCATTTAATACACAGAGCCATCCAACTCCATAGAGAATTAAATATATAGACTGTACTGGTGGCAGTAGTTCAAAATCAGCACTGTATGGGGCCACAGACATAAAACGTAACTTCTTAGGTTCCCTAAATCTCCTGCCAAACAAAACCCACTTTATCAAAGTGACAATCCAAAAATGTAAGGAAAACCACTTCCCGATGCATTTCCCATTATGCATTCATAATTCCGTGAACATTTTTCTTTACCTGACCCAGCACTGCTGCCACCACCTCCTCCTCCTACGCCACCATACATTCCACCTCCTGCAGCACCTGCGCCACTTCCACCAAAACTGTCGGAGAAGTTCGGCATGAGTTTCTGTCGTTTCCTTAGCACTTCTTCTTTATCTACATTTTTGACAAAAAAATAATATGAGAGAGAGATGCAACCAAAACCTGAAGGCACATCCCTTTGTTTCAGAAGGCAATGGGCTATCAAATAGGGAACAGCCGTCTGTGGCTACTGCTGCACGTTACACAACTATGAGTTGAATTCTCACATTTTGTAAGCGTAGGACTGTATAAATACTGAATAAAAAAAGATAGTTGTGTAACTATTTTTTTTAAATAAGCACTGGTATAATGGAGATTATGAAGCTCTATTTCAAGGAACCTGCCCTTCCTCTTTCATTGCTGGGTACAATGTTTTGGGGGCAAGATAGGGAAAACTGAGGCACAGCCTGTAATAAAAGTTGTCATAGTAGACTGATATGGAGCAAACGCTGTTTACAGATTACAGATTAACAGAGTTGGAAGGGAATTTGTAGGTCATCTAGTCCAACCCCCCCCCCCCCCCAGCAGGAGACCCTATACCAGTGATGGCTAACCTTTTTGCCATCGTGTGCCAAAAGTGGGGGAAGCGTAGTGGGGTCACACACACACGTGCCCACATCCATAATTCTATGCGCCCCGCCCCCACACCCCCCCATGCTCTCCCCGCTTTTGGCACGTGATGGCATGGTGGGCCCGATAGGTCCTTTTTTGCTCTCCCCGGGCTCCAGAGTCTTTCTAGGAGCCTGGGGAGGGCAAAAACGGCCTTCCCCACTCCCCCAGAGGCCCTCCGGAGGCCAGAAACAGTGTGTTTCCTGACTTCTGGTGGGCCCAGAAGGCCCGAAAATCAGCTGGCCGGCGCATGCATGCATGCCGGAGCTGAGCTCACGTGCCCACCGGTATGGCTCCACGTGCCACCTGTGGCACCTGTGGCATAGGTTCGCCATCACGGCCCTATACCATTTCTGACAAATGGCAATCCAATCTCTTCTTGGAAGCCTCCAGTGGCAAAGCTCCCACAACTTCCAAAGGCAAAGCTGTTCCATTGGTTGATTGTTCTCACTGTCAGAAAATTTCTTATTTCTAGGTTGAATCTCTCCTTGATCCGTTTCCATCCATTATTCTTTGTCTGGCCTTGGAAAATAGTGTGACCCCTTTTTATAAATAACCAGTTATTTAAGTTTATATTTGTTTGGCTATCTGACCAGAATGTGGCAATAAATTACAGACCTCCTGACCAAACCAGCTTTACTAGGCTCAGCTGCTTTCTCACACTAATGTTTTATTCAAATTTATTAAATTTCTTTTTTTTCTCCTATACTTAAAAAAGTTTTCTTCCTTTCCAGATACATTCCTTCCCATTTTCTCTTTCCTTTAATAATGGATTGCCAAATGTATTTCAGGAACTATGTTCATCATAGCACAGAGCATGGAATGTTTATTGTTTCTTAATTATTAACATTTAATTAAAAACCATGACAGGGAACTGGATGCAACATCTGTCAGCTGTTTGTTCAACTGATCTGGTTGTCTAGGTGGGTGTCCTCTTCCTCCCTTATTGCTCCATGTGCTTCCCTCCTGAAACTGGGTGCTTGGTGAAAGAGGACAACCATCTAGATAGAAGGAGTTAAAACCTTGTTTTCTTATAGAGAAAAAAACCCCTTCTGTATCGTGAAAGAATAGAGCAGTCAAAATAGGTCATGGAAGTTACATATCCTAGGGCAGGGGTGTCAAACCTGATTTCATTGAGGGCCACCACAGGGCTATGTTTGATTTTGGGGGGCCAGGGTGGCATGGCCAGCTCGATGCCACTCGTGTTGGGGCACACCTGTGTTGGGGCCAAGTGCTAAGGCAGGAATTCCCTCAGACCCTCCCTCCCTCTTATTATAATCTCCTTCCTTCCTTCCTTCCTTCCTTCCTTCCTTCCTTCCTTCCTTCCTTCCTTCCTTCCTTTTTCCTTTCCTCTTCATTCTCCTTTTTTCTTCCTTCCCTTCCTTATTTTTCTTTCCTTGCTCTCTTTCCAGCTTTTTCTTTCCTCTTTCCCTTTCTCCTTTCCTGTCCTTCTTGGATGCTCGAATGCAAAAGGGGAAACATCTCTCCTTTTGTTTTCTTTTGCTTTGTTTGTTTTACTACCCCTCTGCCAGTGAAAACGGAGCCTGGGAGGGACACACGCAGCCCCCCCAAGCCCCGTTTTTGACCACAATGGCCTGCTGCACCCCTCTGTCAGCGAAAACGGAGCCCAGGAAGGCTTTGCGCTGGCAGAGGCACTGTGGGCCGGTCCTTTGCTGTTTCCAGGGCAGACCCACGGGCCAGATATAAGCACCTGCCAGATGTGGCCCGCTGGCCTTGAGTTTGACACCCCTGTCCTAGGGAAATAGCAAAATGACAAAGATGGGGTGAGAGGTACTGAATAATAAGCATTCTGTGTGCATCCAAATAACTCCTAAGAGCCTTTTATTTATCTTAAGATCTTCCAATTAATTCTAGGCAAATAAGAAGCCTAATTATATTTCGATTTACACCAGGATATGAACAATGCACAAGATAGGTCGAGAGATATACTAGCAGCTAAGGCAGTTCTCAGACTAACTTATAGACTAATCCTACTTCCCCTCTGATGATCCTAATTAACTCTTATTGTCTTTGGCTAAAAGGATATAAATTAAATCATATTCATGGAACCGAAAGCAGTCAGTCCATCAAGTCCAATATTGCAAGCAAGGCAGCTTGGGAACCGTTTTTGCTGGCAGAGCGTTCGGGCCGCCATAGGCGCCCCTGACACGAATGACGTCGAGTTGGTCACACTCACCCCGGCCCCCCACGGTCAAATACAACCCTAATGCGGTCCTCAATGAAATCGAGTTTGACACCCCTGTCTTAGATGTTCATTGTATGATTTGGCCTCCAGACCCTTTATCATCTTTCTTGCTCGTCTCTGAACTCTTTCTAGGGCCTCAGCATCTTTTTTTTTGTCTCATGGTGGTCAGAATTGGACATAGTATTACAAATATGGTCTCCCTTGTGCAGTATAGAGCGGTACTATCACTGCTCGTGATCTTGATGCTACCTGTCTGTCGATGCAGCCTAGGATTTCATTGGCTTTTTTGGCGGCTGCAGCACACTGCTGACTCATACTTAGGCAGTGGTCCAGTGATGTTTCTCACAGGCTCTACTGTTGAGCCAGGTACTGCCTATCATGCACCTGTGCATTTAGTATTTCCTGTCTAAATGCAGAACCTTATTTTTCTCACCACTGGACTACGTCTTGTTAGATAGGGACCAATGTTGAAGTCTGACAAGAGCCTTCTGAATCTTGAGTCTATCTTCCAAAGTACCGTTTTCCCCAAAATAAGACATCCCTTGATAATAAGCCCAATCGGGCTTTTGAGCGCATGGCAATAAGGCCAAGCGTTTATTTCAGGGTTCAAAAAAATATAAGACAGGATCTTATTTTCGGGGAAACACGGTATTAGCAATTTTCCCCCAGCTTAGTGTCATGTGGAAATTTGCCCCTTCAATCCTCTCATCTAGGTCATTTATGAAGATGTTAAACACCACTGGGCCCAAGACAGAACTTGAAGTACCCCACATGATATAGATTGATTGGTTGATGGATAGATAAATAGATAGACAGACAGAAAGACAGACGTGTGTGTAAGAGAGAGAGAGAGAGAGAGAGAGAGAGACAGAGACAGAGACACAGAGAGAGAGAGATATGGGAAAATACCCACAAGATTTTACACAAAGGACAAATTATACAATATTTCTTTATGTTGTGAAGCAAATGGCTGTAATTTAAGTCTCCCACCTGTATGTGGTGTCTTCGTCAGGCCCCATGCCATTAAAAAATCAGAATACCATATTACAACTATAATATATTAATAGTCTATCCAAAAAAGGAGAAAACATTGATAAAGCAGAGAGACAATAAAAAAGGGGAGTAGAACAAGAATGTATTTCATTTGCAACTGATTTCAAGATCAAACTTTGGCATTTCTAGGTAAGAAAAATATCAAAAAGAAGTAGATGTCAATTTGAATGTGTCTAGATCTCCGAAAAACTGTGCTTAATTAAGAATAGTTATGGCAGACAAGTTGCATAAAAAGTCTGACATGGTATAAGATAACTTCTGGGTAAACATGAAATTTATTAACATTCTTTTCGTCAAAGTTATACTTTCTTAAATGATTCTCCATAAAGGATTTTCCCCCCTTGGATTAACATCCAGCTACCCAATTTAGGAGTATTACAGAGTAACAATAATATAAAATAAATATGTCTTCCTAGACTTGGACAATATTCAACTAGTATATTTGCAACTTCATTAATCATTATATCCAAAGTAGGCCACTGTATCTGGGCAATTCCCCCGAACGATACAGATAGATAGCCAACCAACCCCAGGATAGTTCAGTAGGTGCCTAGGGAGTTTTTGAAAGTTTCTGCAAAGTTCAACCATATACCGCAAAGATTTCTGAATCCTAAAAAAAGAAGTGTACAGAGTTCATCAATTCAGTGGTAAACCTGGAAATTCCCTAAAGCACATCACTTCCTGTCAGTTATGATAACAACCTATGAAGAATAAAGCAACTGTTCCCTCATTTGTCCATCTCATCTACATGTTTTGCTTGTTATATACCAACCCTTTCACCCTTTAAACACTTTCCTCAGGTGTGCTAGATTTCAGTCTCACAAACTGATTTGAGATCAGTTTTGCCTCTGAGTATTTGCAAGAACAAGAGACTATTCAGTGGGAGAAAATTTCAAGAATATTCTTGAAATAGAATATTGCTTTTGTTTATCTGTGTTCATGCCAAGAATGAGTCTACTTTTTTGCTGGACCATATTTAGTGTACGGGCTGCATACTGTGTTTCCCCGAAAATAAGACCTCCCCGGATAATAAGCCCAATTGGGTTTTTGAGTGCATGCGCTAAAATAAGCTCTCCCCCGAAAATAAGCCCTCTCCTGAAAATATTTAACCGCAGCCGGTCCCCACCATTGCCTCTGGTTAGGGTTAGAGAGACAGAGCTGGAAATCAGGTAAGACAGCAAGAGGAGCCCCATCTTGCTCCACGCGCCCCAAAATAATAAGACCTCCCTGAAAATAAGACCAAATGCTTATTTCGGGGTTCAAAAGAATATACGACAGGGTCTTATTTTAGGGGAAACACGGTATTACTGATGTGTGTATATTTCCAGCTTGTTCACTCGTTTTCATCTTGCATATAATAAAATATTTGAAAGAACTGATAGTGTGCCATGTGATTACACATACCAGAATAATTAAAGTTATTAAATTATTTATTAAATTATTAATTAGTTTATACATACATTATTTATAAAATAAATTATTTTAACCAAGGTCTGCTATACCTTTCTAACCCAGTACAGTGAACATAAGTAAAACAGCCATGGTTGTTCCACAAACATTGATTATGAATAAAGGCATCTGGTGAAAATAAAGGAGTTCATATATGCTTATCTGACATGCGATACCTTTACCAGAAAAGTAAAGATTCGCCACAGCATTGAAACTACAAATACAGACTGAGTTGTTATTGAAGAAAAAGAGTCTGGGATGGGAAGCAAACTAAAGACACCTGAGAAGAACTGAGACATGTACAAGCTTCATCTCCTATATTGGAAACCAGGGATCACTAGATCCTTTAAAAAAAATGAACATGATTATAGCATGACTAGAATAATCAGAATTGAATGTGATGAGACAAGAAATACTTCAGGGAATATCCCAATTCTTTAGAAAATAAGCGAGCTATCTCTACCTCTAATTAATTTTTAAGAGGAAAAAAGTTATAGCACTTTTAAGAATATAAGTCAAACAATGAAGTAATAATGAAATTATTAAACTATCGGGATCAAAATTATTTGACAACATTAAAATGCAAATTTGCCAAATAGGACTCTTGGAAAAATAATTTAAATGTCAAACATATTTATCAAATAAACACTATGAGTGTGACATTATTTTTTAAAAATCACAAGAGGATTATTGAGAAACCAGTTTGATAGGTTTACATATTGAATCAATATGTCATACATATTTACATATTGAATCAATAAATGAAATTTACATATTGAATCAATAAATGAAAAAAGCCTAAAAAGTCTTGACTTTTTTTGGTTAGTTCTTTCTTGGCTGTATCAATATATATCACTCAGCCTTTTTAGGCATATATAATTAAAATAATCTGTGTTTCTATCCACTGTGATCAATAATACTCTTTTTCTATTATCCAAGAATCGGTATTCTGTTCTTCCTGTTCCCCATTAATGTGGCACATAGATATTTCGCAACTGATATGACAATATTGCTAAAGATATTTCTTGTCAAAACAACAAAACCAAAACTCAGATAATAGATAAACACGAATTTATTCATTAAAAAAAGAGCTTGTGACACGTTAAGGAATCCTGTGTTGATACAGTTTACTTGAATTAGTAAATAATTTATTTTATTTTATTTTTTTATTTATATTTATATGCCGCCCTTCTCCGGAGACTCAGGGCGGCTTACAATGCATTAAGCAATAGCCTTCATACTTTTTGTATATTTATACAAAGTCAGCTTATTGCCCCCACAATCTGGGTCCTCATTTTACCCACCTTAGAAAGGATGGAAGGCTGAGTCAACCTTGAGCCTGGTGAGATTAGAACTCGCAGTAATTGCAGGCAGCTGGATGTTAAATGCTGTCTTAATAGGAGGCATTAGCCTGCTACGCCACTCAGTCTCCTCTCAGGGTTTCTCTCAAGAAATCCAACTTGGGTGCATCCATTAAGAATTTAAGATAGACATCAAGCTTAAGTTTCCCATCTTTAAAAGGCATAATGAAATCAAGTCAGTGTAGTTTTATTGCTTTTCTTCAGAATGGGGCCTGAATTTCATAACACTATAATCTTTGATTGCCTATATTTTTAACTCTGGAACTTAAAGAAATCATTGGCTAATTCGTGTGCACAGGATCTGCTACAAAGTCTGGATTTTGCGAATGAAGAAAAATACTGCTAATAAACTAGTTATGGAGGGAAAGTTTTCACAAATACCAGGAAAGAGACGTTGATTTCAACTGCTACGTGTTTGTCGTTTGTTTACAGGGAAATTAAATGGTTAAATTGAATCCAGGAGCTGGGAAGTTTACTGAGAATTCTGACTAATGGAAAAGAAGCCCACGGCTACAAAAGAACAGCAGTGATGTAATTACAGTGTTCAAAAAGGTGCAAATTTGAAAGTAAATAATGGCTTTTGTTTGTTAGAGATGGAATAGCTTTTCTGTTGTGGAAACTACTAGGTCAGTGATGGCTAACCTTTTTGCCATTGCGTGCCAGGAGGGGTGGGGTGGGGGAGGGTCGCACGTGTGTGCCCACACCGATAATTCTATGCGCCCTGCCCTGCGCGCACAACCCCCCTCCCCACCCACTCCTGGCACGCGATGGCCTGGTAAGCCCATTTTTCATTCTTACCTGGTTCCAGATCCTCTCTATTTATCTGGGAAGGGTGAAAACAGCCTTTGTCACTCCCTCGGAGGCCCTCCAAAAGCCTGAAATGGCCCATTTCCCAACTCCCGGTGGGACAGGAAGTGAGTCTAGGAGTCTCTGGAGGCTGGGGACAGCAAAAAATGTCACATCCTGTCCCACCGGGAATTGGGAAATGGGCTGTTTCAGGCCTTTGGAGGGTCTCCGAGGGAGTGGGAAAGGCTGTTTTCGCCCTCCGCAGATGCATAGAGAGGATCTGGAGCCAGGTAAGAAAGAAAAACGGGCCTTCCCCACGCCCCCCCAGGCCCTCCGGAGGTGCGGACATGCACGCCAGAGCTGAGCTGGCGGGCCCACTGATATGGCTACGTGTGCCACTTGTGGCATACGTGCCATAGATTCCCCATCAAAGAAAGAAAAGAAATCATGGAAAAGAAATATGGGAAGCTTCTACAATAACCACCATCACCACTAATCATTGCAACCTATCTCCATACAAATAGTCCTCAATTTACCACCACAACTGAGTCCCCAATTTTTGTCGCTAAGCGAAACATTTGATAAGTGAATTATGACATTTCTTATCACAAGTGAATCACTGCAGTTGTTAAATTAGTAACAGAGTTGTTAAGTGAATCTGGCTTCCCCATCAACTTTGCTTGTCAGAAGGTTGCAAAAGGTGGTCCCATAACCCTGGGACATTGCAATCGTCAATAAATATGAGTCAGTTGCCAAGCCTGTGAATTTTGATCACGTGACCATGGGGATGCCACAACAATGGTCATAAGTGTGAAAAACGTTCACTTTTTTCAATGCCATTGTAACTTTGTACTATCACTAAGTGAGCCATTGTAGGTCAAGGACTACCTGTATATAAGCTGGTTTGCATGATACTGGTATTTTTATCTCATGTCATTTAGGACTTTTTTTCCCTTATTGACTACTGTATTAATTCTATTTTTATTAATGGTCAGAATGTTGCAATTAATACAGTAGTGACTGTTATTGACTACTGTATCATGCAAACCTGTTTATATACAGGTAGTCCTTGATCTACAATGGTTCACTTGCTGGGTGGAGTCTGGGCAACTGAATGGAGCTAGCAGACTGTTTACTGGCCAGATGCCCTTCCTATCACCAATGCGGAGTTTTGTTCAGCAGATACACTCTCATTGCGCCCAGAGATTGTTGTGGCCCGTCAGCAGCCTGTGCAATTAGTAGCTGATTCCGACAGCGAGGAGGCTGGTGTGGTGCTGCGCCAGCAGCCTGTGCAGTTGGCACTCGAGTCGGACAATGAGGAGGCCAGAGAAGATGTGGTGCCAGAGGCGGGGATTCAGCCAGGGCCTTCAGAACCTCCAGAAGCTCCCTTAAGTGAAGAGGAAGAAGAGGAGCAGTCTCTTCTCGATGCACGAGCGCGCAGAGCTGCGAAAAGGCAGGAGTGACTCCTCAGGAGGAGGTCTCCTCTAGAGTAAGGCTTAGGGCTAATTGGCCACTCCCCTAGCCTATTTAAGGAAGGACGACGACTGATGCAATTTGCAGGAAACAACTTTGTTCAAATTCCTTCATGTCTTGATTCCAGAAAATGTTTGATTTGGCTCGTTTCTCTTTTATCAGTTTTCCTGCAAATTGCTTCTGGGCATTCTGCCAACCTCAGTAAGATTAGGGTTATCTGAAATACTGTGCCTCAGAACTGAGTTATTATTTTTTTGAATTCTTGTCGGCTGTTAATGAAGTTAAATTAACAGCCCTTGTTCAGAAAAGACTGATTTATTGTACTTGTGGTTTTTTTTTTTTAAATTGATTTATATGCCACCCTCCTCCGGAGACTCAGGGTGGCTTACAATGCGTTAAGCAATAACGAATGTTTGAACAACTACTAAAAAAACTCATTAGTAGTCTTTAATTAGTAAATTAAGGTTTGTACGGACTTTGTGTGTGCTGCATTCTTTGGGGTCCGTAGCTGGGGCAGAACAGAGAGAGAAATATCTGCCTCTACCTAGGATCGAACTCGCAGCCTCCTGATTGTGAGGCGAGAGCCACCGCACCACTCCCTGCAACATATTACAATAGGTAGAAGAATTCCAACACTGATGGTTTTCTGAAAAGATGCATGCCTTCTACAATATGCAACGTAACACAACATTGATAATTACCTTTGATTTCAGGATAGTACAGGAAAGGTTTGGGTTCACTTGTCTCTAGATCTGATTTTCGCCGTAACTGAACAAAAACAGATGCTGCTTTCGTGATGTTGACATCTCGATACTTCGGTGTTTTGAATACTATTGCAAACTGTAACCAATACATGATACAGATGATCAAGATAAGTACGGTGAAATGTAATAATTTATATATTGAATATATTTGCATATTATATTATCTTCTTTGCGGTTTATACACCTCTGTACATCAATTACTACCTTCACTGAAATAATAGGACGCGAACTCTGATCAGGTTTTCAAACCCTGAGAACTGTTAGAAATTAAAGACCTCACATTAAAACCTGTGGTATATGCTATCGCTATAATTCCTTGCCAAAAGAACTTACCTGTCTGTGCACATCAGTAGGCGAAAAGTCTCCAAAACCCTCCCAGACACTACCACTTTCATCTTCTTCATAAAAACGGATTTGAATATCATCTGTAAGTGAGAAAACATGAATAATAGGTCATGATTCATGATTTACCCTCTGCTTTAACGCAGGAGCGGGAATCTCAGGTCGAGGATGACTTAAAATGGGCTGGGTTGGATTGCAAAGACTACATTGTTTCAATTTTACACTCACTGTCTAGATCCAATTTAAAGCACAGTTAATTGATTTTTAAAGTTGTGGTAACATTCTTCCAGACGTTTCCTGAGACTCTGCTTTTCCCCCCACACCCCCCAGTGTGCTAATAGCCAAATGATGTGGGGTGAACAATTACGCAAAAGGTCTTTCTGTAGAAGCATTTCTCAGTTGCATCCAAATCTGGAAATGATTTGTCTGTTCCCTCACCCACCCCTCCATTTCTTTTGTCCAAAACAGAAAACAGATGCCGGAAAATCTTAGATTCTGACTAGGCCAGCATTAGTCAATCCAGAATCTTTTGCCCTACGTCAAGAAAAACATTGGTGAGTTCCTCCTGGTTCGGCGGAGCCGGTAGCGGTGACGATATGACATCACCGAACCGGTTCTCTTTGTTCAGGAGCTGGGCCCTCCTCCCCGCGTTATTCTTATCTTTTATTTGGCCCACCCCCAATCTATTGTTGCCTCCCGAGTACCAGCTGATCGGCTAGAAGGAAAAAAACTGTTTAAAGGACCGCCCTACAGCTGATCAGTGTTAAAAGGCAGTGTGGTGGTAGACCGATGCCTCCAAAAACAAATGAGTAGACCGGTGCCTCCAAAAACAAATGA
>WNWU01000007.1:28653296-28687287 GCA_012654045.1 Ptyas mucosa
ATAAGGTTATATATATATATATATCAGGTTTTCGCGGGTGTGTATGTGCAAAAAATTAAAATCTCGGGTGTTTTCCCGCGTCATAGTAACTAAGTTAGTTAAAAATGTTTAAAATTCCGGTTAAAATCTCAGCTTAAAATCTTCTAAAATTCCTTACAAAGCACTCTACAAGTGGTTTTTTAGCTGGGGTTTTTTAGTTACTATGACGCGGGAAAACACCTGAGATTTTAATTTTTTGCATATATATATATATAAAAAGACGGTTTACCACAAATTAGAAAGGTGGGCCAGAGTGAACAATGAGTGGATAAAAACTTTAGGTAGAATTGAATCTAAGTATCATAATTATGGAGAAATTGTACTTTATAAGGACACTACTTACTTACTTACCCCACTACCATGTCCTTTGGTCCTGCATTTACTGTGCAAACTCCGTGCTCACAGTGTTTTCCTACCAAGCTGTGAGCATGCAAGTGGACATGTTTTCCATTTGTGACTAACTGCACTATTACTTTTGCAGGTCCAGCATAATTGCAGATCTGTAGGAAGCAGAATAAACACTTTTATTTCTGAGCAATTATTCCTCCGTTCTGATTTTAAACCGATTTTTGAAATATATTACATGTGGGGTGCTTGCATGTTAGGGATGTATTTAAGCCTTGTGACACAAAGACACTGTGGAGCAGCGGTCCCAACCTTCGCGGCTTGGTGGCCCAACTAGTGGGGAGGGGAGCTGTGCTGTGCTAGTGGTGGGTCGGCACACGCAGGTCGACTCATGCAAGCAGTAGGCCGGCGCGCACGTCTGTAGCTTAACTTTCACGAAGGGTGGGCCAGCATGCATGCACGCAGCTTAACTAACACAAGTGACAGCCCAATTCTGAATAGGCCACGGTTCAGTAGTGAGCCACGGGCTGGGAGTTGGGAACCCCTGCTGTAGAGTGCGGAATGAATCTTTATTTAAAATTTACGAAGTAATGTCAAATGTTAAGTGGCACAGATTTGAAATGAAAACAAGAAAAGGATTCTAATATTCATAAATAAACACAAAGTTCTGAAGTAGCACATAAATAGTTTCAGA
Organism: Ptyas mucosa; assembly: GCA_012654045.1. NCBI lineage: Eukaryota > Metazoa > Chordata > Lepidosauria > Squamata > Colubridae > Ptyas > Ptyas mucosa. Next base: position 28,654,375 of record WNWU01000007.1, read on the forward strand.
ATATTTGGACAAATTGGATGAATGGATAAAGGAAGGTGAAAATCGTCTATTATTATAGGTAAATTAATTGGACATCCTCATGAATACTGTACACAATAAGTAATTTTATTGGAGTTAGAAATAAATATACCACTTATTTTTAATAATTTAATTTTAATTAGTATAAAATAAAACAATGATAGAACTTCATATTTTTATAAAACAATACCTTTTCTTTGGAAATACAAGAAGCCTATATTTAAAACATATTATCCTAATAAGAATGGCAAAATGGATTTTGAAACAATACTTCTAATTTCTCATTACACTTTTATTTTGTTGTGATATTTGCTCTTTATTTAGGTAAAGTGAAACTGAATGCTAACAGTACTAATACAGTTTTATAATTCCTATCAGACAGTACTCCAGACTTTTCGTGCCTTGACTCTAGTCTTCTTGAAATGGTTAAGATTTCTAAAATAAATTCAGGCACCATCATTGATGAATGCATCCAGTGAAGTGAAGGTGTTCATTTAATTTGAGTTAGAGGATTAAAATATATACCGTACTTCCCCAAGAAAAAGACCCTATTTTTTTGAACCCTGAAATAAGTGCTTGGCCTTATTATTTTGGGTGCGTGGAACAAGATGGGGCTTCTCTGGCCATCTTACTTGATTTCCAGACCTCTTCCTAACCCTAACCAGAGAAATGGTGGGGACCAGCTGCGCATGCGGTTAAATATTTTCAGGGGAGGTCTTATTTTCGGGGAAACACGGTATCTAGGAGTATCAATTGGTGTCATCTCAGTTGAAGATGGTAAGTATAAAACACATCAAATTATTATATTCAAAATGTAAATATATAATTGCAAAAACAATAAAAATTATGGAAAGCAGAAAGAATGTTTTCATAAGCCAAACATGTATTATTTTTGGAAACATTTAAGTCAGATATGTGTTATATAACATACGCTTGAAAACCAGAAGGCTGATTCCTGGCACTATAAATCAAAATATATGCATACTGCATTAATCATTTCTTATGATTAAAAAAGAGGAAGTATGAAATGGACACAACAGAAAGTTATTTGTGGGCATTTTATAAAGTTCGGTTAATGAAGCAATTTAAAACTTTCTTGGAAATGGTCAGTTTTTATATGTTGCAAGCTTATTTTCAAAATGATATTCTTTAAACAAGAACAGGAAATGAAAGGGAAAGCAAAAGTCTGTATGAAAACTTTCAGTCAGAAATTCTGTGTGAAGAAATTCTGTCATGGTGATACCAAAAATAACTTTTATACTAACAACAATGATTCCAGTATATGTCTCCCGGAATACAGACACACAAACCTAAACATACTATTAGCAAATGTTTTAAACATATTAAACTTTTTAAAAAAATGTTAAAATAGTTTTAAAAATAACTTTTAAAAGTTTTTTAAACTATCAACAGGCTCTTCCAAATTCATTTCAGGTATCTTTGGGCATCTGTGTCCCCACTAAGAGAAGAAAATGCTGGATTCAGATGGGCCTGATGTGGCTCCTTTTATGCTCTTATTTCCAATCCATTTGTGTTCATCTATGCATTCAAATATTATTTATTGTTAGTTGTACTTTTGAAAAAGTAGTATTGTGTTTCTTTTTCCAAAACTGTACAAAGGCAGCCCTACAGTTCATAATATCTTTTACACTTTTGTCACTATATCAGGGATTCCCAACCCCCGGTCCATGGACAAGTACCAGTCCATGGCCTACTAGGAACTGGGGCGCGGAAGCGAGTGAATTCTAACTGCTCATGTGGGGACCCAGGTAGCACACAAAACCACCACCATCACCCCTAATCGGTGGAAAAACCACCCTCCACATAACTGGTCCCTGGAGGTTGCGGGCAGTGGTGAAATCCAAATTTTTTTACTACCGGTTCTGTGGGCGTGGCTTGGTGGGCATAGCTTGGTGGACGTGGCAGGGGAAGTATATTGCACAATCTCCATTACCACCCCACTCCAGGGGAAGGATACTACAAAATCCCCATTCCCTCACCACTCCAGGGGAAGGATATTGCAAAATCTTCATTCCCACTCCACTCTGGGGCCAGCCAGAGGTGGTATTTGCCGGTTGTCCGTACTACTCAAAATTTTCGCTACCAGTTCTCCAGAACCTGTCAGAATCTTTTGGATTTATTGGGCCACAGACCTATATGTTGATACTGACTGATAACAGAAACAATAAATGTAGGATGGGGACTGGCCATAGGAAAAGCATATTTAATACTTGTATAGTTTTCTACTGACTCAACAATAGCACTACAGCTTGCGAATGGGAAAGCCCCCCCCCCGCCCCCCAAGTGCAATCCTAGTGTTGCCTTGTTTCAGCAATTCTTGCTATTTATTTATTGCTTTCAAGCCCTTTTTGACTCCTAGCAACAACCTGGACATGTTTCTGCAGTTTTCTTGGTATTCTATTCTATTCTATCCTATCCTATCCTATCCTATCCTATCCTATCCTATCCTATCCTATCCTATCCTATCCTATCCTATCCTATCCTATCCTATCCTATTCTAAAGGTTAGAAGTACTACACCATACTGGCTCTCTGATAACATGCATGTTCTACCACAGCAAACCAAAAGGTATGTAAAAATGGGAAAAACAAAAGCAGACTCTAAGCCATTTGTACATGCAGTGTGATGCACAAATATACAAAGGGGTAACATTTATATTGTGATGCTAAAACATTTGTTACGTACTTTTAACAAAAGCCCTGGATTCTGCCTTGCTTTGGGTAATTTTAGCCATTACTTAAAAGTACAGATTGTGTTTTATTATGACTTCCATATTCTCCAAAGATGGGATATTGATAATAATAAAACCCAGAAAGTTTAAATTTGGGGGGGGGGGGGGATGGGATTTATGTATGTTGCTACCTGAAGTGACATCATTGTATTTAATTTGAAAATATGGCGCTGCATAAATCAACAGTGCATTTTAAACAGAGCAAACTCCAGAGAAACAAATTTATGTGAAAAATAATTATTATAGATCATGACAACTAATAATTATTCAGAACAATCTGAATAATTGTTCTGAATTATTTAGAACAACTGGAGGTCTTTCCATTCGTGTAAATGAAGCACTTTGGTTGAAGGCAGACAGTCAGAAGGAAACAGAACAGAAAATATTCCAACTGGCTAAACTTGAAATAAAAAACAGGTACTAACAAGCTACTAAAGTAGCCTTAAGGAACTTCCCCATATTTATCTGCCAAACTCTCATTGCAGGTATTGTTGTGTAAAGATTTATATAAATGAAAAGAAAGAAAATAGGGAAAAAAAGATATAATACTTTGAAATAAAAATAAAAAAGACTGACAGTGCACTTCTATTCTGAAGCAAAACATATTCTTAATCAGATTTTTCTTGCCAAAAAAAGTACAGAATTGAAGACTGAGTAATATAACTATAATAAAAGATTAAAGGCAAGATGAAATAATAATAAGAGGGGAAATACCCATAAAAACCCCACATGCCTTGCCCATTTCCATAGATATGAGAAAATCTCTGACATATTTTCCAAAAAGACCCAGCATAAATGAAATAAACAAAAAGTTTATTTGTTCTAACATTCTCAGAGAGTTCTAAGAAATACATGTCAGGTCAACGTAAATATCCTAAGAAGAGCTATATTTACACATTCACAAACAAATCCTGTTAAGATGTTGGGAGAAGCAAAGTAATATCTTAATTTTGAGCCCAAAAAGATGCCCATAGTTGAGAATAGCTAATGCTCTCCCCTATATTACCTTATTTATCTCCATGAGAAACATTTTTCTCTCTAGCTTGGCTTTTTCATACTGGAGCCAATGCCAGAAACAGAAGTTCCTTCATAAAGATAAATTAGGAGACAGAGAATAATCCAGCAAAGGTTTCTCTACCCAGTTGTGTCCAACTCTAAGAGGATGTGCTCATCTCCATTTCCTAAATGTGTATGAAGATTCTAAAACATTCAGATCATGGTTGTCCCAAAAGTGCTTTTCAAAAGGCAAGTGGACTTTTTTAGTTTTTTTCCAGTTTTCCAAACTAAGAAAGTCCAATTGCCTTTTGAAAAAGCACCTTTAGGACTCTATATAAGAGCCATAGTGGCACAGTGGTTAGAGTGCAGGTTACTTCTGCTAACAGCCGGCTGCCTGCAATTCGGCAGATCGAATCTCTCCAGGCTCAAGGTTGACTCAACCTTCCATCCTTCTGAGGTGGGTAAAATGAGGACCCAGATTGTTGAGGGCAATATGCTGAATCTGTAAACTGCTTAGACAGGGCTGTAAAAGCACTGTGAAGCGGTATACAAGTCTAAGTGCTATTGTTATTGCTATTTCCTAGCCGAGGAAGCCAGTGTTGTCCTAAGGCACTTTCATGGTCATGTGGCTGGCATGACTATATGCTGGGGTGCACAGAATGCTGTTACTATCCCACCAAAGTGATACCTATTTATCTACTTGCATTTGCATGTTTACAAATTGCTGGGTTGGCAAGAGTTGGGCAAAAACAGGAGCTCACCCCTCTACACAGTACTTGGGTCTTGAACTGCCAACCTTCCAGACAACAGCCCAGTGTCTTAACTGTTAGGCCACTAGACCCCCTGAATATAATACGGTAAACTTTAAAAAACAGATACCAATTTTTATGTTGAAATAAAAGCATAAGATTGACCTATCATGATTATGAAAATAATAAAGATGTATTCAAGAAGCCAGTATAGCCTTATGAGGAAACAGTTGGTAATTGTTTACACTGTGATTAAACAATATGGTCCTGTGTCTTTGTAACAAGAATTACAGTAAAAAAAAATAACTTTGAAACACTGTAAATTATTGCTCCAGAGTTGAGTAGTTGCAAGGGTGATGGTATCATAATGGGTAATGTGTCATCCAAATATTCCCAAATACATGTTAGGCGATGGCTTTGATTATGAGCTACAACCTCCATCTTGCCTGCCCTCAACTGCAGATATACCAGTCCAACATATCCAAACTTCTAGATGTTTCTCCATTGGTGTTAACAACTAGCAGTCTTTAAAGCTATTTTTTTTTCTCTAACAACATAACTAGATTACTTCTATTGATTCTCAGGAAAAAGCAGAGGTAGCCCTCAAAAACATTTAAGTCATACATGCCAACCTCATCAATATGGACACAACCAACTTCTCTGAAAACAGTATATTGATAATTCAACACTTTAGCCAAAACATATAAAAGCACAGATATCTTTACAGTAACCAACACATTCGGAAATAGTAGGATTTGAAAATGAAGACCAAACCCCTTTGTGATATTTTTTAAGGAAACGGCTTGGATTTGCTCAACATAGCCTGTCTGATGAAGCTATTTCTCTGCTTGTGAAGAGAAGCAAAGCAAGAGTGAAAAGTCCATATTTATCACAACACAATTGGATAAAAATAAACCAGGATGCCCCTGAATCTTAGTCTCTGAGTCGGGGGTTTTCTGGAACGCTGACAAGCTTATTGTTTTATGAAAAAAATTTCAAGCTCAAAAAGTTCTCAGTAATTGTGGATTTTGAATTAATTCTTATCTGGCTAATTCTCATCCCACACTTCTCAGTGTTGATACAATTTAATCTAATTTATCATTTATTTCCAATGAAGGCTTAAAGGAACTTTAAGTAAAATCACTTCAGACAAACATACATTGTACTTTGAGTAGCAAAGTATGTCCTTTCTTATTCTGTAGAGTATCACACAAATAGATAATAGTTATATAGTAACGTTAAATAAATATTAACCATATTAAATATAGTAATTATATTATTAACTTACTTTAACTTGGGGATAAGACTTCTTGTTCTTTTCACTAGAAGCTCCAGGAAGTCCACCATGGGACGGTCCTTCACAAACATAGCGGAAACGAAAGCCCCTCTAAAGAGATTAGTTTTGAAGAATTAAAGAACATTTGATTTAATTACAAATTCCTCAATAGATAGATAAACCAGTAATATCCTATACAGTACAGATAAATATTCACATACTTGTTTATTAAAATATGTACCTACTGTTATCTATTTACTGTAGATACTATAGATATTTTAATTATTTAATATGGTACTAACTAAATAATTTAACAAATACAGATCCAGGTGATAATGCAGTAAACATTATGCTTTCCTTCCAACAAGTTCATTAAATGCTATAAATTAAAATTAAAAGGCAATTTCTAGTAGATATGTCAAATAATTTCTCTAAAAATACCTTATGTTACAAAAGAGATCATGAATCTCAAATATTCGGAATGACTAACTAAATAATTTAACAAATACAGATCCAGGTGATAATGCAGTAAACATTATGCTTTCTTTCCAACAAGTTCATTAAATGGTATAAATTAAAATAAAAGGCAATTTCTAGTAGATATGTCAAATAATTTCTCTAGAAATACCTTATGCTACAAAAAAGATCGTGAATCTCAAATATTCGGAATGAAATTCTGATGCTGACTAAATATAAAAATAAACTGTGCTTTTGTGGTTTTCTTTTAGGATAAATTGAAATCTGATTATCATTTATTGACTACATTAACAATACTTCCCCAGCAGATGACTTTCAGCTATAGAAATGTTCCAAATATACATAGTGATGGTTTCCTTTTTTTCCCTACTGGCTCATCTCAATTTGAAAATACTTTTTCATTTTTTTCCAAATATTTGTTCAATAAAAAAAGAAAAAGAAGAGCTAACTTTAAAGCCTTAATAGCAGCTTTTCAGTCCATTTCCCCCATTTTAACATTAGAACTTCACTCAGAATTTGTCATAAATGCTTCAGCATTCCAAGTCAATTTTCTTTTCCCTCCACACTTCTGCTTTTTATAATATTGACATTTTGATATTAAGACCAACTAAAGCTTTCCCTGTTTTGTATCATTTTGGCTGATTTGGCTAAACAAATAATTCCCTCAACACTGTCAAACTATTTACTAAGGCTACATTACTATTACTATTAGTCTTCCCATCACCCATCTCCTCTCACTTATGACTGAATGACTGTAACTTTGTTGCTTGTATCCTTACAATTTATATTTATATTGATTGTTTCCTGATTGCTTATTTGTACCCTATGAGTATCATTAAGTGTTGTTCCTTATGATTCTTGACGAATGTATCTTGTCTTTTTCTGTACACTGAGAGAATATGCACCAAAGACAAATTCTTTGTGTGTCCAATCACACTTGGCCAATAAAGAATTCTATTCTGTTCTGTTCTATTCTATTCCTATAAAGACTATACTTCTCCATGGATTTTGGACTTTTTTTTAACATCAGAACTATTATTTCAAAATGTTATTTAAATGTAAAATATAGATATCTGCACAACAATAATGAACAGTAACATTTAGTGATAATGTTGCTGAGCAGTGATGGGTTTCAATTTTTTTTACTATCGGTTCCATGGGTGTGGCTTGATAGGCGTGGCGTGGCTTGGTGGGCGTGGCTTGGTGGACATGACAGGGGAAGGATACTAAAATCTCCATTCCCACCCCACACCAGGTGAAGGATACTACAAAATCCCCATGTCCTCCCGATCAGCTGGGATTCAGGAGGCAGAGAATAGATGGGGGCGGGGCCAGTCAGAATTTTTACTACCAGTTCTCTGAACTACTCAAAATTTCCGCTACCGGTTCTCCAGAACTGGTCAGAATCTGCTGAAACCCACCTCTGTTCTGAGACAATAAACTAATGAAATTTAAATGAAAATTTCCGTGTCTTAAATCTTGAATGCCACAAAAAAGGGAGAGCTGGGAGCTTTGGCAAAACTTTTATAATCTATACATTACTGTATTAGTTTCTTTATTTTTCATCCTACACTTGTTTGTGGAAACGCTTGTTTGTGGAAACACGTCTGTGGAAACACGAACAGCCGCTACACAAGGCTAAGTTGTCTTAATTCTGTATCATTTACAATGCTTTGTCAAAAACGTATTTCATATAGAGAACAGCTTAATTTTTCAATATCCTTTCAACTTGTCATTCATAGGAAAAAATATTATACTTCAAAAAACAAAACAAAAACCCCAATGGTTCCAAATAACCAGCCAATTTTACAAACTTGCAGCCTTCTTGCCAGCCATTCTTCTTTGACAGGCTCGGGCATGTCTAGTATGCATTCACTATATTAAATTTACATCTGCAGGAAGGACAACTCTTGAGTTCTGGGTCACCTACAAAGCCAAATTACTGAAATCCCTCCCTCTCTGTTCAGAGAGAAAATGTTTATATTTGAAAAACTACAACCAGAATTCTGAGAGAAAGAGACCAAGAAGCTAGAGTGAAGTTGGATTCAAGGGACAGAATTCAGATTTCCCTCCAATCTCTGGTTTAAGTTTGACATGGAAGGAAGGACTTGTTAAGGAAAAATGGTGTAAAGTGAATACACCATTAACCTATTCCACAGGTCTATATTTTTTAGAGAAATAGATAAACATTAGATACAAACTTGACTGTGTTGATTCTCCCCCCCTGTATTTTTAAGTCCAATTCTGTGTTTAATTATTTTCCTTATACATGCTCAATGCATGAGGGATTTGTGCAAAACAGCTACCTTTTACATCAGAGTTGCTTCTAAATAGAAGCAAAACAGTATGATTTGTAACTGTATAATCTGCTAAAATTCCTGCAGTTTTCTTCATATTTTTTTCCTGTTGGTTGTTCCTATAAAATGTTGTCCCTGATTTGAGCAGCCCTATAATTTTATTTTCTTCCACCATTGTTTTGCATTATCTTGATGTTTGAAGGGTTTTTTTTACACGGCCTCTTTCACATTTTAAAATAAAGTTTGTTTGTATTTCTCTCTTGTGAAATTGGTCTAGATCACTACAAAAGAAAATGAGGATGAGATGAAATATATCAATGCTATAAATCAGGGTATTTATAGAATTTATTTCATTTGTCATTATTTATTTCCTTTTATTTGCCAGTAAGATGCACAGGTGATGTGAATCTTATTTTTCTGAGTCACTGGAGCTGGGGGACGGACAACAGGTAAAAGCATCTTCCTGGAAAAAGATGGTGGCAACGAGAATTTCCAAGCTGTTGTATCAAAGCAGGAGGTAGAGGGACTTCTGGGGGGGAGATGAGATGAACTAAAGATGGCTCTGTAAAAGTAAGGCCAATGAACACAACCAAAACCAAGGAACTGGTGAGTAGACTGGTTTCTTGGAACGTTTTTGGACAAGAAGAAGACAGGAGATCGCTCACATATGCTTGGTTGGTTGCTCCCTGCATGGAGACCTCAAGACGGTTGTTTTGTGTGGGTTTGCTACCTGGGAGACAACAGGATCAGCCATCTTGGTTGCAACTGCAGGGGAGACTTTTAAAGGACACCAAGTTCACAAACCTCACTTTCTATCACTTTCAGAAGTTTCCTATTAACTATACTAAAGCTATTAAACAGACTTTCAGAACGAGAGGTTCGAAAAGCCTTCATTGGGTGAGCTTATCTTCAACTCTAAACAAAAGAAATATTAATCACAAGCTGAAGAACTTAAAGAATTAGATATATGCAGCAAAAATCTAAAACTGTTATCAAATAAAGCTATAAATGGAGTATGGGTCCAAATAAATTTGGAATATTGATTTTTAGTATAACATTTTGGAATTAACTATAAAAATTAACACTTTCTTGTGGGAAACAGAATATTTTTTTTTTGATTATCCAGGTGAAAGTCATAACAAAAGAAAAGTGATGATTTCAGAAATTGGACACCAGAGGAGACTAAAGATTTTAAGCAGAAGAAAAAAGGCAAAGCCGGATGTCAGTTAATACAGGGACTTACAGATTGATACAAAATCAGAAACATTAAAGGAGATATTTGAAGAATGGAGCCAGAAGGTAGTAACTGCAGCATCAAATCTTTCATAAAGTCTGCTTCTATGGATAAACTGTATCTAAAAATATTGATAAAAACATGAAAGTTGTGGAACAAATTTTATCTGCTACAATAAAAAAGTACAGAATGTGCAAATGACAGGCCAAGATAATGATTTGGAAAAGAAAGCTTTACAGAAAATGGCTAAATAAAATGGATAAATAAAAAAGGAAATAAAATGATTAACCAAGAACATGATCTGGAAAGAGTTTTCTTATTGGATTTACAAAAAAAAAAACTTGTTAAAATCTTGAAAAAATCTGTGCAATTGGATAAAGAAGAATTGAAGAGATATCAAATTCGATGACAATATTTGATTGAATTAAAGATTAAGTCTATTAGAAGTAAAAGGAAGAAATATAAAGTTGGTTTATTTGACCAAGGTTAAAATAAGATATCTTTTTGCAATGTTCTGGTAATCTTTTATGGACTTTTTGCTGATACCATGATTCAAAAGTTGATGTTTTATGGATTTGCATTTAGATAAGGGATACTATATGGAATGAAAAGATTAAATCTATTTAATCTTATGGGGCAAAGAGTTATTAAAGTTGTTTATACTTATGATGTTAGAAGTCACTTTTGATATTTCTTTTTCTTTATTATATTCTCTCTTTCTTCTTTCCTTTTCTGTCCTATTATTCTGTCTTATTTTTTATTCTGTCTTATTTTTTCTTTCAATTCTCTTCCCTTTCTGTAAGTTTAGTTTGTATTAGTTTTTTACTATTGTAATTAATATTCTTAAGAGAGATAAATATAGATATAGATATTAAAAACAGACGATAGAGTTAGGATAAGAAGATCTCATACAATTTGTAGGACAGATGATTTAAGACCACCACACTTTCATCTATTATGATAATCATACTACCATGATAAAAGTTTGTATAAAATGTGGTTTTTTTGTATAGCATTATCTTAAATAGTTGGGCTTTTAGTAATTTATTAATCTTTCAATATTAAAAAAGAAAACAATTATTTTCTCTTACCTGTTTAGGTTGTTCAACTATTTGAAGATATGGCCCATCAGCTAGTAAAAAAGATAATGAAGAAAACAGAAGAATTCATACAAATATTATATTTCTGAAGACATTTTGCAAATAATGTTTTAAGAAACTGAAGACATATGTATGACTAATTCCTGGTGGATACGTTCAACAAAGAAAAATCCTAACAAAATAAAATAGTGGTACAATCATATAAACTTGCTCCTGGAAGCATGAAGCCGAGAACACCAGCCTGAAGATGACGAATGAGACTTCGTCGAAACGTTGCCAAGACACTTCCAATTTTATGCGGGAGAAAACCCGAATAACCAAAGACTACAATCATATAAACCTATCTATCTATCTATCTATCTATCTATCTATCTATCTATCTATCTATCTATCTATCTTTATTGACAATAAAAATCATGTATTTTTTTTTCAAACATCTATGATAATTTGTAGGATTCTAGAAAGCTATTTCTAAGCAAATAAGCTATTTCTAAGCAAAAATAGCTTCAAATACTTATTTAACTATTTCTATTGTCAGTCACTTTGTACTTTGGAACAGATGCAAGATTAAAACAAAAAATTGCAATTTCAGTCCAGGTTAGGTCCACAAATCACTATATACAAAGCAGAATAATTTAAAACCATAAATCAGTTTATTAAAAATTGCAACAATAATTAATAATATAGAATGCCAAAGGAAATAAGCATCCAGAAACAAATAAGGCATAAATAATAAATAGAAGATTTTAAAAGATTTTAAATGAGATGACCGAAAGAGATATTAAGTCAAGTAGAAACCAGACATTCTAAAGAACAATTCGCAACCCAAGGGAATTGCAATTGAAAAATACTTCTTTTTGGTAAATATTTTACACAAAAGAAATGCAGACTTTCTGTAATTGCTCAGATTTGACATAAGTTGTTTCCTTGCTAAATATTTATAGGTGCTTTAAATTATTTTGATGATAATTTTATTAAAGTTTATGGAGATAAACTAATACAAACTTATGATACGAATATAAAAAGTAAAAATAAAATTGTCAGTACAAAACTTAAAAAGGATAAAAATAGTAATGAAAAACTAAGAGATAAAGAAATGACTTTCTTCTTTACAAGCACAATTTCAGTAAATTTTTACCTTTTTTGATTTTACAACAAAATATCTCTTCTTCCCATATCTCATAACTTATCTACAAACGTTAAAACGTCCCACTCAGTTTTACTCAGCGAAAGTCCAGAGTTACCGGAAATAACATACATAAATACATACATACATATGTACGTACGTACGTGTGTGTATATGTGTGTGTGTTTTAACCTTAACTAGATAAGCCAACTTTGTATTCTTTTCTTTTCCTTTCCTTTTAACATGATAACATACCATTTGCTCTGAAAATACAACAAAATATTTATTTGGGTTCCTTCCCCTTGGTTGTTTCTGCTTTGGGCACCTCTCTGAATTTGGTTGTTTTCTTGCAGATGTTTCATTATCCAACTAGCTAACATCATCAGTGCAAAAAAACACCCAAGCACAGAGAGCATCATGGATCCCATAATTCAAGCCTGAGATGTAAATATTCTCTTCTATTCTCTTATATATTCTCTTATATTCTATTCTTATATTCTATTCTTATATTCTATTCTCTTCAAAATCTTTTTCCTATATCTTTTCAGTTATCCATAAACAAATCTTTAAAGCTTTATATTTTAAAATTATTTTTGAGCTTTAGAAACATGGAAAACTGACAGCCTAGAAACACCTAGTCGTCCATCAAGTCAGTCCTTTGAGGATTTTTTATTTTAATTTTTTAAATCTTTTTTTGGTCAGATGATGGACATGCGTTTATAATTCTTTTAATTTTAGGCAAACAGTTTTTAAAAATATGGTCCAAGATTCAAAATAACAATTTTTCACTGATTAAGTAGGTAAACCATAACCAGGAAATATGACAAGATGAACGAATTCTATTTTATTGTAAGGCTTACATTAACAAAATCTTACAAGTCTGAAGACATAAACTTCCCACCTCCACTTTTGACTGCTTTATCCATTAGGGTAGGTCAGTGATGGCGAACCTTTTTGAGTGCCCAAACTGGAAGGTGCGCACGTGCCAGAGCGCCAGAAACCCAACAACCAGCTGAACGGTGCACATGCGCATGTCGGAAACCCGATGACCAGCTGGCTGAGCTGGGGCGATGGCGCGCGTGTCCACAGAGAGGGCTCTGTGTGCCACCTCTGGCATGCATGCCATAGGTTCGCCATCATGGGGGTAGGTTGTTCCTAAGTTTCTTTCTCTGACCATGAAGTCATGGGGCTTTTGCCTTTCCTCGTTGATTGTTTCCTAGCCACATCTCCTCCTCTTTTTCCCCACGAATAATCATTCATCTTGTAAGATTCTGTTACAGAAACAGTGTTTTCCCCTCTGCTGTTCCTTAGAGCCTATGAAACTGTCTTTCCTCCTGAAGGTTCCTCATATAAGTACATCAGGGGTGAAATGCTCCTGGTTCAGACCGGCTCGGGTGAGTAGGTAGCGATGGCGGCGGGCAGTTCGGAAAACTGGTAACAAAAATCCCTGCCCCCGCCCCCCCCCATGCCCAGCTGAGCCGTGCGATCATCAGAGCCTTTTTTTCTTTTAAATGGCTCTGACAATCCAAGCTCTGACGATCCCAGCTGAGTTGCCTGCTGATCAGGCAACTCAGCTGGGATCGTCAGAGCCTTTTGGAAGCATTTTTTTTACATGGATTTACATGTAAAAAATGGTTTTAAAAGTAAAAAAAAAATGGCCACGCCCACCCAGTCACATTATCCGCCCCACCAAGCCACGCCCATAGAACCGGTAGTAACAAATTTTAGATTTCACCCCTGAAGTACATGGACATGATTAATATGTACACTTAGATTTTCTGGGCTTTGGCAATGGTAAATAAATTAACTAGCAACAGCAATAGCATTTAGACTTATACAGCACTAAGCGGTTTACAGAGTCAGCATATTGACTTCAACAATCTGGGTCCTCATTTTATCAACTTTGGAAGGATGGAAGCCTGAGTCAACCTTGAGCGGGTCAGGATCGAACTCCTAGCACTGGGCAAAGTTAGCCTGCAATACTGCATTCTAAGCGTTGTACACACAGCTCACAAAGCTAAACAGCTAAATAGCCCAAAGTTCAACAACAGCCTTATGTTCCAAATCATCTTCATATGTAGTAAATAGAAGAGATTAACATCCAAAGAAGAAATCAAGATGAAATTCACATATTTCCCCGTAGGAGACAATGAGTTACCATTCCCATTTTTCAAGCAATAAAGAACACAAGAATGAAAATCATTCATACTTCCTTCCTTGCACTGTTGTTAAAATCATGCAGATTTGGTCCTAAATCATCTGTGGTGTTTTAATTTGGGGAAATAGGCCTAGCAGACTATAGGAACAACCACCAGCACCACAACAACAAAAAATCCCTGTCATCTTTGCACAGTTGCAAAGAACAGGGTATTTGTTTTCAGGAAGTCCCCAAATTTCCCAAGTGTTTCTCCTACACGCGAACAAACACACACAAACACAAAAAAGAATTGTACAGTGATGATATAAAAAGGATCAGAATGTTATTTGACAATGCCTTTCATTGTCAAATATTTCAAGATGTCCTTTCCCAATTTACCGTATATACTCGAGTATAAGTCGATCCGAATATAAGCTGACACCCCCAATTTTACCCCCCAAAACTGGGAAAACTCATTGACTCGAGTATAAGCCGGGGGTGGGAAATGCAGCAGCTATTGGTAAATTTCAAAATAAAAAAAGACTGGTCAAAAGTGCGAGGACCTGTCAGAAATCACTTTTTTCAGCCCTCTGGGTAGTCCTTTTGTGCATATGGACTACTCAGAGGGCTGAAAAAGTTATTTTTGACTGGTCCTCGCACTTGTGACCATTCCTTGAACTTACGACTGTCCTCACATTTTACGTTTTTGCCCTATCTTGTCACCATGGTAAAGAGAAGCAGTTGTGAAATGAGTGACATGGTTTTAAGAATGCTGCACGGGCATAAATGTGAGGATGGTCATAAGTGTGAGGACCAGTCAGGAGTGTGAGGACCTGTCAGAAATGACTTTTTTCAGCCCTCTGAGTAGTCCCTATACACATATATCACATGACCAGCTAGCCACGCCCACCCAGTCACTGGCTTGATCTAATTTCAGGCAAGTTGAAGCCTCTGTTAAGAGATACCAGGGCTGGGCAAATGTGGCCCTTTTACAACCTGTGGACTTCAACTCCCAGAATTTCTGAGACAGCCAAGCTGGGAGAACCCACTAGCTAGCAGCCAATTACAAGAAGGCTAGCTAGCAGCCAATTACAATCAGCTCTCAACTCAAGGTCAGTGCACATGGGATCTCCCTAAACATGAGGATTTCTTTGTTTCTTTCTCCCTTTAAGCCCCCCCCAGCCCGTTTTTGCTTCCAGGGGGCTGCAGAGAGTCTTGCTAGGCACCACCCTCATGCCCCTAGTAAGCCTTGGGAGCCAGTTGCAGGGAAAAAGTCATTTTTTTCGTGACCCGAATATAAGCCGAGGGGGCGTTTTTCAGCCTGAAAAACGGGCTGAAAAACTCGGCTTATATTCGAGTATATACGGTAGTTCAGATCCTCTGTCCTATAGAACAGTTAAAATGTATAGTTTGGGCATACATAATTTGTGTTTATGTTTTCAAAAAACGTATTTGGAGAAGCTACCTTGTTAAAAATTCCTCATCATCAATATATCTACCATATTTTTCGGAGTATAAGATGCACCTTTTTCCCCCTTAAAGGGGGGTGAAAATTTAGGTGCGTCTTATACACTGAATGTAGCACCGCCCACCCACTGGCCCCCACCCTTTGGCCTCTGCCTCGCAGCAGTTATCTCCTTGCAAGCAAGCAGCAAGAAAAAACAGCTCCTTTCAGCTTCAGCACAGCCTAATTAGCACAAGTTGATTGGATTGGCCTCTCGACTCTCAGCTGTTTTGCGCGGGCCTCTGCTGCTTGCTGCAAGGAAGTAAATTGCTAGAGCAGATTTTTTTCTTCCCCTTGTGCTAATCAAACTATGCTGAAAACGAAAATGAAAGTAAAGCAGGATGTTTGCTGTTTGCTGCAAGGAGGCAAAATTGCTCAGAGGCAGAGGGAGATTTCTTTTTCTTGTTTTCCTCACCAAAAAAAGATAGGTGCATCTTATACTCTGGTGCGTTTTATACTCCGAAAAATATGGTATATCTCTCTCTATATATAAATATATAATTAATCAATGTTATCAATCAAGCAATAATGGCTCTTACTTGTGTGAAGCGGCAGATCAGTTGAAATCATGCTTGTGTTATTGTACAGCTGATTCATTCCCAAGGGGTAATGTTCCATTGCATATACCTGTGTTAAGAAGGTTTACATTTTCAGTAACTTTAGTTATGCAAGCTAATTTTTAAAAAATCAAATAGTATGCAGATAGTCCTTGACTTACGACCATAATTGAGCCCCAAATTTCCATTGCTAAGCAAGGCAGGGATTAAGCTAGTCGTGCCCCATTTGATGAATGTTTTACCATGGTTGTTAAGTAAATCGTTAAAGTTGTTGAGTGAATCATGCGGTTGTTAAGTAAATCTGTCTTCCCTGTTGACTTTTCTTGTCAGGACCTACCTAGGATGGTTACAAATGACAATCCGAGGACTGTGGGACGTAAATCTAGCATCCAAAGTTTGATTATGGGACTGTAGGGATGCTGCAGTGGTCAAAAGGATGAGAACTGGCCATAAATCACTTTTTTCAGAGCCCTTGTAACTTTGTATGGTCAGTAAACAAATAGCTGTAAGTTGAGGACTATCTGTAACTTTTTTGGTAGCTATATTTTATCTGCATAATTACTGTCTGTGCTATTTCACCATCCAGTTATTTACAGTATCTGGTTTGAATTGTCCACTCTTAGCCGTCTAGTATAGCTAACACTGAAAACCCCAAATACCATGGGGATCAATCAATATGGAAGACTGACATGTTATAAATTCAGTAGTCAAACGTAACTGAAGTTAAATTGAAGATGCCATTCTTTTGGGGTAAGTAGGCATATTTCTAAACAAAGCAAAAGGCTGAAATCTGTAGTATTTTTTACTGTCTACAAATATTTTGTTTCTTAGCAAATCATAGCTCATATAAGGTTCAGACTCACTTTGGGTACTTTGCTTTGCATATTTTTTATTTAAAATGTAATAAAAATCTAACGTTACCTGGCTCAGGTAGCTTACTGGGCATTGTGACTAGTATCCTTACCCGTATTCATTGCCTCCCCGTGGTACAGATGATCAAACTAATTTCCAGCAATTCTGCAGTAGGTTTATGTAGGTGGATGGTATTTATTTGGAAATTTGGCCTTTCACTACTTTCAATATCATACATTACAAAGAGCTTCATCAGTGTCAAAAAGTTACAACTCCCACTCATTAATGAACAGATGAAGAAATATCTAAATTATAGTTATGACTCAGTCAGGATACACTAACCTAAAAATGCAATACCAAATAAACTATTTATATGTCTGCTTTCAAAAAGCCTATTTCACATCTTTAGTAGAATAAGTGACTCTCTGGTCTCTTGTTTTACTTTCAGCTCTTTTTTAAATAGCGTATCAGTTAGCTATGAAACTAACTCTAGAGCAGAGGTGTCAAACTCGATTTCATTGAGGGCCGCATCAGGGTTGTATCTGATCTTAGGGGGCCAGGATGGGTGTGGCCAGTTCAACGTCACTCATATCGGGGGCACTTGTGGTGGCCTGAGCACTCTGACAGTGAAAACGGGCTCCCGAGATGCATTTTCGACTACGAGCTCCATTTCCTGCAACCCTCTGCCAACGAAAACGGAGCGGACCGGTCCTTTGCTGTTTCCAGGGCGGCCCTGCAGGCCATATCTAAACACCTCCAGGCAGGGGTGAAATGATCCCGGTTCGGACCAGATCACCGCAATGGTGGTGGGTGGTTCGGAGAACGGGTAGCAAAAATCCCTGGCTCCCCCCATGCCCAGCTGAGCCGCGCGATCATCAGAGGCTCTTTTTTTTAAAAGCATTTTTTCTACAACCTCTTCGGCCGAAAAAATGCTATTAAAAGTAAAAAAAAAAAAGCCTCTGAAGATCGTGCAGCTCAGCTGGGATCGTCAGAGGCTTTTAAAAGGAGGTTGAAGAGGTTGTAGAAAAAATGCTTTTAAAAGCCTCTGACAATCCCAGCTGAGTTGCCTGATCGTCAGAGGCTTTTAAAAGCATTTTTTTTACAACCTCTTCAGCTGAAGAGGTTGTAGAAAAAATGCTTTTAAAAGTAAAAAAAAAAAAGTTGGCCACGCCCACTCAGTCATATTACCCCCCCACCAAGCCACACCCACAGAACTGGTAGTAACAAATTTTACATTTCACCACTGCCTCCAGGCCTTGAGTTTGACACCCGTGCTCTAAAATATAGATTCAAAAAAGGTCTTCTTTGAAATAGATTCACAAATAAAGCGGTATGCTGATCATAAGCTTAAAAGACAAGTGATTTACAGAAATGTTAACATATTACCTTCTTAACTCCAGTTTAGTGTAAGGATTAAGACATCAGACTAGAATTCAGTAGACCAAGTATTCTAGTTCTGCCTGAGGCACAAAATCAGCTGGGTGACCTTGGGCCAACCATTTTCTCTCAGCCCTAGGTAGAAAGCAATGGCAGACTACTTCCAAATTTCTTGTTGAGAAAACTGCAGGAATTTGTCCAGGCAGACTCCAGGAGTCAACAATGACTCAAAGGAGCCAAAAACAAAGGAAACCACCACCCCAAAAATTGGTGGAAATGAAAATAATAATAATAATCCAAAACAAAAACCCAACCTACATGTTCCAATGTGGTTACTTTCCAATGGAAAAGGCAAATAGTAGTATCAAAGGAAAAGTGGTTTCAAGACATTAGGATCACAATAAAGAAAAATTATTCCCTTCACCCAACCCCTATGTTGGGTTAGCTTCTTATTCAAATTGCTTAAGATTGCAGGAATAATTAAATAAGGGAGGAAAATCTCACTTAAGGTATTCCCACTTCTTGAAAAGTTGCTGCTCATTATAGTGATGAGAACCTGTGTGTCCATCCCAATGGGAAATTTACTTAGCTTTTAAAATACAAGAGGCTAAATGAATGACATGTCTGGACATTGTTACTATTCACTAAGTATGTTGTACCTCTGATATTTTAATGCTTCATTAATGGGATATTTCATGATATATATTTTTGCCTGAATTAGGCATATTTTATTTATATTTTGTAGAATGTACAATGCTCTGACAGCCTTCCTTTGTTAAATGGACAATATAACAATATGCTTTTTACATTTTATTATTTCCATCTTACTATTATAGGGTACAGATACTCACCTGATGATCGCCCATTCCCAAGAGGTAAGAATTCTCATCTGCCATTCTGAGAGCTGAAACAATTAAGCAAGTAAGCACAGTTAGCAAATGACTTTTAGTAATTTTATTAGTAAAATTATTGGCGGTAGGAGGGAAGCATCTATAAAATCTAAGAAAATAAGGATGGCAACTGCAAATCAAAATCTCTGCTGTTTTTACTCATTTTTTAAAAAAGATGACAGGTATATCCCCAACAACAAAAACAATCATCAAGAAAATACACACATTTGGCGTATACCAGAATATTTTACCACCCAGGATGAGCTCATCTAACATTGTTATCTTTAGAATCTCCAAAACCTTCTTGAAGGCTAACATGGTCAGGACCAGTGAAATTATGATACCTGGAAGGTATCATTCCAAAGGCTCCACAACAGAAAAGATACAAGGGAAATAGTTCCGCAACCAATGAGAAATTAAGATGCCATCTGCACAAAGTCTGTTAAGTTTATGTTAAAATAAACTCTCAGGGGTGTCAAACTCAAGGCCTGGGGACCAGATCCAGCCCGCAGGGTACTTTTAGATCTGGCCTGCGGGGCCGCCCTGGAAACAGTGAAGGACTGGCCCTTAGTGCTTCTGCCTGCAAAAACAGACTCCCAAGCTCTGTTTTTGGCTGCCACAGCCTCCTGCAACCCCCTGCCAGCGAAAACAGGCTCCCGAGCTCCATTTTCACTGGCAGAGGGTTGCAGGAGGCTGTAGCAGTCGAAAATGGAGCTCGGGAGCCTGTTTTCGTTGGCAGAGTGTTTGGGCCGCCACAGGCACCCCCAACAGGAGTGATGTCGAGCTGGCCAAGGCAACCCTGGCCCCCCGAGGTCAAACACAACCCTGATGCGGCCCTCAATGAAATTTGAGTTTGACACCCCTGTTCTAACTGTTTTAGTTTTCTTTACAGGATATGTTTGTTGCGTGAAAAAAATTGAAGTGACTTCGAAGGATAATCAATGGACACAAGGTTGCTCATAAACAATGCTGTAGGATGACTGTAGTTGAGCAACAGTCATTCCGGTTTGGAACAAACGCATTTAACCAATACAGCATCAGAAATAGTTCTAGTCACAGCACGCCAAGGCACAATTTCTAAAAATGTGTTTCTGCGTAAGTCTTCACTAGAAGGAGTTGAGACATAGCAGAGTAATGCTCTTGCATAAGCTCCAAGGATGTAGAGCAGAGCAACATATTACAACAAAGGTTTCACTCATGGGATTTCCATATAAAAGTGTCCCAAGTCTCTAACTAATAGGTATGATTATATGAATCTGATGTAATTTTGGATGATTCAAGAATGAGCAATATATGGATGCAAATGAAGACAATTAGAAAAAAGATCATTAAAAAATCAGAAGTAATCTGAAACATAGATTATATTCTACAAGCACCAAGGCACAAGGTTCTAAATTCTAAAATGCACTTAACAAATACAGCAGCATTCTATTGGTTAGGATACGACCAATTTTAAATGTAATATTAATAATTTGTCTTTTTACTAGAAAAATACTTAATGTAATTTAGCTAACCAGCTCTTTGAAGAATAACAAAAGAAATTAAGTATATTACAAATTTTGCCTTTTTTAGAAAAATTACTGAGAATATAAGATTAATAGATTAATATTAATTAATTCTTTTTATATCAAATACAAACAAGATATTAGTAAACAAAAACATAAGATATTTTTTATATTCGTTCTACCTTTTGATCCTAAATTGAATTTTGGATTCCACCCACAGTCTTAGAAGGAACAGAATGGAATGAGAGAATAAAGAACTGTAGATTTCAGTGGCTAGATTCATGTATCACACTAAGCCATCATAAGGTTTAATCTTTGGCTTATTTTATGTACAGACAATGTGGAGAATGACATTTTGTTACCAGTATTAAAACACAATACTTGTCACATGCACTTTATTTTTGATTATATGAACTTGATTATATGTTTGGCACAATCCATAAAACTTGGAAATAGCGGAAATGAAAATAATTTCTCTTTCCTTTTTTGATGTGGCCAGATCGTCATCACCATCATCTAAATATATATGCTGTCTAATTCCAAAATATCCTAATTCCCAACACTCCTAACAATTCATTATCTTTCCTGGATAGCCTCATCAGAGGAAGCAACAACAGCAAATTAGAAACACAAGTCTATGTTAAAACCACCCACACTAATTAAGATTTCCATTACCAAAGTAATAACCCAACTTCCCACAAGACAAGCTGTGTAAGAATGCCATTTAGATGAGCAGCAGCACGCTGCAGCAACCCTGAGAAAAAGTGCCTGACCACTCAACATAAGAAAAAGGAAACAGGTCATTTATATATTTTCCAACAAAACAGATACTCACATAACTTTAACAAAAAGTGCCTGACCACTCAACCCATTACAGCACAACCAACGTAAGCTGTGAAAAGGATAACATTAACAACTGTCTCAGAAACTACCAACATATTATTACTATCACATGACATTGCTGTAGCACACAAACCAACTAAAGCCCTCCAAAATATCTTAAGTCAACCAAAAGACACAATAACCCCAAAAGAAAAAACAGGAGTCATCTACAACATACAATATTAAGGACTGTATCAGCCACTATGTAGGACAAACAGGCAGAAGACTAGCAGATCGCATCAATGAACCAACAAGCAGTCAAACCTGTGATAAAAACTTCTTAATTGCCAAAACACATGGACAGACTTCACCATAGTTTCAACTGGGAAACTGTGAGCATCCTAGACCAAGCCAAATCCAAAAATGCTATAGAACTCAAACTGTATCAGCCATCAACAGGAATCTAGAGATAAACAACAGCTCCATACTATTCAAAAGAAACTATCAAAAAGCTAGAAGACCTCAGTGCCTTCTTGTCAACAATCAACATCCAGATAAGCAAAGATTAAAGTCAAGTTTAATATCAGACCAATAATCAAACAGTAAACAATACCCTAATCAAGGAACTACTAACTCAGACAAACACCAAACAGCCTAATCAAAGAACCATCAAAGAACACTGATAGGCAAGACATTTGTATATAAACAGACAGCAAATCCCATTCCTTTCTAGTGCCGATGGTGTTATCCGGCTGAGTAATGAAACATCTGCAAAAAAATCAAATTCAGACAGCACAAAGGACCCCAAAATCCTAATTTGTTATGTCTTTCAAGTAACCCTGAGAAAACCTGATGTTGAAGATGGACCCGACTTCAAAGCACAATATAGCAATAAATGAAAAACAAATAGAAACAATGTTTGGGGAATAGAAAGTTAAAATAATCATAACTTACAGAGCCCTCATAAAACCCAATGGGTAGGACCTGCTGGAAAAGCCAGCTCTTTATGGCCTTCCTGAAGAATAGAGAGCTGAAGGACCTTGTGGGTGAGAATGGCAATAAAGGAGGCATCCTTCAGATCTCTCACAAGATTACCTTCCATGTGTGTGAGGGTACCTGAAGCATGCCAACCGTGACAAA
This sequence comes from Ptyas mucosa, assembly GCA_012654045.1. Taxonomy (NCBI): domain Eukaryota; kingdom Metazoa; phylum Chordata; class Lepidosauria; order Squamata; family Colubridae; genus Ptyas; species Ptyas mucosa. The sequence goes on from WNWU01000007.1 coordinate 28,677,184, forward strand.
TTGTATGGGATGGGCAGAGACAATTTGAGAGAGGGTGGAAATAAACAGGCTGTAAGATGTATAGGGCTTTCAAAGATAACCATCAACACACTGTCCTTGAAAGCCTAGTATATCTTGTGAAATATGAGCTTACCACGATGCAACCATACAGCCATAACTACTCAAGTCAGCTGTAGCTTCCAAGGAGTCACATTGCTGTAATCCAAATGAGATATAAGAGATGAGTAATACATGAATGACTATGAGAAAAACTTCCTGGTGCAGGAAAGGGTGCAGTTGGTATTCAAGATAAAGGCCTTTGGTAAGGCCTTCCTAGTCAAAACTGTCCCTTGTTCTTTGGGCAGGGGCCATGAGTCTAGGAAGACCCATAAATCAGCATAAGTTCCAACTGGAGAAATGCTACCCAATCCAGAGTCCTTCCATTTTGGTGAGTAGATATTTGTAGAAGCATGGACAGTTTGTTTCTTGTTCTTCAAAGAGATATGTTCTGTTCTATAAGGTTTGTTGCCTTCATCTTGGAGAAGTCCTTATGCAGTAGAGATGATACTAGGATTTAATTTTTGCTCTTCAAAGAATGCTGAATTTCGTGGAGTCAGTATGGCATGATCTTGGCTGTAGTCTGTAGAAGTTTGTTACTCAATCCTCTAGGAATGATGTCATCTTGTTTGCATTTGGTTAGAAAAACCATTTGGTTACGCGAGCTGCAATTAAAAGCTTATGCATTTTTTTAAAAAATCTGTTCCTCAGAAAAGGTGAATAGTGGGTTCTATCTAATTTTTTTATCAACTTGAATAAAACTGTTTTGAGTTTTATATTCCAGAACCAGGAGTTTAAATTTTTCTCAGAAAAATAGAGGAAGCAATTACCATGAAACAAAGGTGATGTAAAGTAAAGCTAAAATGGTATTTCCCACTTTGTTACAGAACCTTCATTCTTGAAGAGTTCCTGCCAGCAGATGAGAATGAGAGTATATTTTCTGGTATGCCTAGCATAAATTGGGAAAAACCAGTATTTTTTTGCCAGGTTTCCCACTGGAGCTCAAAACCATATTCAAGAGTATCCTAAATATATAAATGCAGGTTTTATTTTTCAAGAGGTATAAAATCCTATGTATAGCAAGGTTTATCTCTACTTCTAATGGCACATGAGAAAAACCTTGCAAGACAGGGCAAAGAGCTGCTGCCTATGGAAGGGTCAGATAAGAGGCAGCATAGTCTACAGCTGCATAATGGATATAGCAAGAGGCTCAGAAGGGACACAAATTGTCAGCCTGATCAGATAGAAAAGACAGAACACACAACCAGATAAACTAATTCCATTTTACTGTAAAGCTACTTTTGAAAGTCTGAAAGTAAAATTCTCCCACCATTCCCTTCTCGGTCCGAGAACTTAGGGAAGAGCCCTTCTGAGACATTTGCCCCACCCACTATACAGTTAGAGGCTATGCTGTTTCTTACCTGACCCTTCCACAGGCAGCATCTCTTCCCCTTGTCTCCCAAGGTCAGTCCTTCTTACCATTACACTACTCCTCATTTAGTTTTCCTAATCACCTACAGAACCTTATCTTAACTAAATACAATTTCCTTTTATAAGTCCACATCCAATAATCACTATGTTATGAATTCATTAAAAAAAATCCTTCAGATTCAAAGGAGAGACTTTGAAGAAGGAGGATAAGAAGAAAATTGACACTTTTGAATCTGGGTGTTGGAGAATACTCTTGAGAATAACATTGACAGTTAAGAACACAAATTGATGGATCATCAAAAAATCAATCGACCCTTCTCATTCGGGGCACAAATGATGAGGCTCAAATTATCCTACTTTGGACACATTATGTCCAAAAACCTAGCTCTCTGGAAAAGACTCTAATGTTGAGAAAGGTGGAAGGAAAGAGAAGATGAAGATATCCAGCAGTGCACCATTGGAAGACTTGATTGGTCAGATTAGGGACAAATCATGAAGGGAAAAGAAAATCTATCTAAGAGTCAAAAATGACTTGATTGTACATAATCATCAATAAATCAAAGGAAAGAGAATACCAGGTGTTATCCATAATTGCTATCCAATTTCAAATTCATAGAAAACTGTCACCTAGGAATGTCATGTAAATATAGAAGATAAGGCAAAATCAGAACACCTTCTCTTCAGCAGTCAACATCCAAATAAGCAGATGGTGACACTGATTAACACCAAACAAACTATCAAGAAGCAAATAATACCTTAATCAAGGAACTACCAACTGAGACAAACAATCAAAAAGTAAACAACAGTCTAATCAAGGAAATACATAGCAAGGTCCCCACTGTCAGGCAAACTACTGTATATAAACAGAGAGCAGAGCCCATTCCCCTGCAGTACTGAAGACATTACCTAGTCTGGTAATGAAACATCTGCAAGAAAACAACCAAGCTCAGAAAGCACCAAGGATTCTACACTATAATTTGGGTTTATCCAATGAAGCTGAACTTGGGAGATGCTTCTTTGCAATGTATAATTCCAAAACGTAATGATGGCTTCCAACTTAGATAATTTTGCAACATCATGAACAAGCTTTTGAATTCTCTAGAAGTATCGAAGAACTATACATGAGATTGGGAATAAATTTAAACTGGAAGAAAGGAAGGGAAGAAGAAAATACTGACATAACATTAAAGCTACAAAGTCTGTTCTTAAGTGGAGTTTTACAGTTAATTAAACCAACTTTTGCATAGTTATAGATATGATTCCTTTCCCCCATTTAAAAGAGAGCTATAAACTCTTGCAGTTGCTCATATCTGTTATACATGATATAATCATAACATACTCATTTTTCCCACTTGTTCTGTATATATTTCCATCCACCCCACCACTTGGCCTAAATATTCCCTCATAGTCGTTCAATACTCCTTCTTATGATGGTAAACTCTTCAGTTGCAGCCTTATAAAACAATCACCTTGCTATATGTATTAAATTTTGCAGATTCAGATTAAATAACTTACATCTATAGCCCTCATATATTTCTCACATTTCTCTGCCTTCTTTTATATCAATGGAAAACTAATAAATTACTGAAATGCAGTAACTTCTGACCAAGTTAAAACCAAAACGAAGGAAACGTCTGCATAGAGACATACCTTGGAAATATTTTGTGTTTGGTTCCAGATCAAAGCAATAAAACAAAGTCACATGAATTTTTCGGTTCCCCAGGACATATAAAAGTTAGGTATGTTTGCACTATGTTGTGGTCTAATAAGTGTGCAATAGCATTATGTCTAAATAAATGTATATATCTTAATTAAAAGTACTTTATTATTAAAAATGCTAATCATTATCTGATTAATACAATTAATACAAGTGAAAAAAAATGAAATATTGTGAGATTATCAAAATTTGACAGAAAGACATGAAGCTAGCAAAGGCTGTTGAAAAAATGGTGCCACAAACCACAAAGTTTGCCACAAACCTTCAATATGGGCACCCCACCCCACCCTGGCAATATCTGAGAAGCACAATAAAGTGAAGCACAATAAAAGAAGGTATGCCTGTAATATTTTTATGGGTAACACAAAGAGTTAGGTTTCTGACCAGCAATTGCGAGGCAAAGTATCTCAATCCAGAAAAGAATACGGTACTGTCTAAGCCATACGGACTGAAGCTGATAACACAGGAAAACCAAAGAATACCATTTTGTAAACAAGAGAGAGGTGGCAGAAGCCCTGATGGTCAGAAAATTAGGAGCTCTATGGCTGTTGATTTAAAGACAGAAGGAAGGAAACCATAATTTAAACTTCAGGACTAACAGAGAACAATGCCATCATTCTAATACACTCCTGGACAAAAAACTTTCTCTTATTTATGGTTCTCTAATTCTCTACATAAAACTATTTATCTAATTTTATTATTGCCTGGGAATGAGAAGCAATAAGAGAATGAATCAGAAAAAGTAGCTTAAAAGGCACTTTATGGGCAGAGGAAGGAAAATATACACTGACACACTTAATGGCCCAAAACAATTGTTCTGCATCCCAAATGACTCATAGTCATCATAAAGCATAAATCAAACATCTCTTCTCATACACATACACACGCACACGCATACACACACAAATACATTTACGACCTAATATTAAAATGTATCTGGAGTATACATTAAACTCTATCGAATAGTTTAAAAATTAAAAATTAAAAGACTATTGACAATCTTTGGCATTTGAACTGCGACTCTGAACAATCATCATTGACCACTTCATAAAGATATTGGGACTTGTAGTTCAGGAATTTCTGAACTAGGACAGGATACCAATTTATGAAAAATTAAATTTTATATATAGACACTATATATATAAACATCATCCGTTTTAACATTTCAAATTTTAAATATATCAATGTCAAATATTATAATATATGTCTTTCTGCGTTCCTTATGACCAAAGTGGTTGAACTCTGTATTTAATACACATTGATATCTTTTTCTTTAAAAATCACCCTTTCTATCTTTCCAAAGGGCAAAATTATAAGTATATTATCAATATATTAAAAATATATTATCAAGCTACATTGAATATGAATTGTAGTAAATCATTTCAGTTGGCACATATTAAATGCAGTAATTGTGATGAAAAATGTGATTATTGGGGCAGTATTACATTTGCTGTTGGAAAGGAAATGAATTTAAGATTACATAATAAGCATGTAATTCCCAGAAATATAAAAAAGTTAAACAAAACTAGCCAATATCTTCTATCAAATTGACTTTTGTACCACAATAAGGCAATTATTTTTTAAAAAATCATTGAAGAAATATAAGATTGCTACAACCCTTCATAAAATTCCATAATTCAGAATTCCATAATAAAAAACAAAGTAAGAAAAAAATCTGATATCTGAGCAATGATGATTTACAATCATATTTTTAAGCTTTGCTTGCCTGTTTTTTTCATTTGTAGAGAATCAGAATGGAAGTGGTCTCATAATTGGTGGTAAAACCCTTTTGGTATTAAATGTTAATTGAATTTCTTTTCAGCACAGTCCCAGCTAGTTAGAAATCCATACTGGAAGTTTGCAAGGGTCTTTAAATGTACTGCAAAGAGTCCCAGTTCTACAGAAAACCTTATGATTCAAAAGATTTTTCCTCTTTTCTCTATTAGTTACCTCTTTTCTAGAGAAACCAGTCAAGCCAGCTTTATAGTTCCTTTTACCATAAGATTGACAAATAGGGAGAATTTACTTTTCTGGAGAAGTGGTGTTTATTTCATAATTCTTTTGTTATACATATTTTGAATTGGTATACTATGATTGCATTTTCCAGTTGCAATTTTTATAACAAAATTTTTATTGAAATATTCAAATGCGATCCATAACACCTAATTTAAATAAATAATTTAAGTTTGGTTAGTTTTAAAAAAAACTTTTATTATCACACCCTAAAAATTCTACTACGGTACTACATTATTAAGATAGCATAATTCAAGAATGGATGAAATAATTTGAAAAACAAATATGCCATATGTACTCAGTTAGCATAAATAAATACCATCTGACCTCTGTACACATCAATTTCAATACAATATTTCCAAATATGTATAAGAGTTTACAACTTTTTTAAAAAAATTAGTTTTCTGAAGAATATAGTTGATCAGTCCAGCAATGAATAGGTAAAATGGCAACAGAACAAGTACCTTTATAGATTATCACTATGGAATCTAATCTAAATTAATTATAAATTATAATTGTTTTGAAAGGAAGGATATATAATTTCAATATATTATTTTGTGTTCCTTCTTACAATCCACTCAAAATTAATATAGTAATAATGAATACATATATTCTTTGATTCATCTCCCTTAATTTGCCAAGTTCAATATGTACACAATGTACACAAACATTTCAGTTATATTACAAATTGTTTTTTAGTATATGTAAACTATTTGTGGCTCAATGTCAAACAAAGTGGAATAAACATATGAACGTTTCATGCCTTTCAACCAAAATAAAAATAAAATGCACAGTATGTATAATATGGCCAGTACTTAATTATTTTAATTGGAAATGAAATTTCAATACACTGGCATAAAAAAATGAAGAGATGTAAATGTGAATGCAAACAGGCATTTTTTAAAAAATATAAATCATTTATCTAACCCCAACAGGTAGATATGTCTTTTAAAGAAAGATGAAATTATTCAATAGTATCAAATATCTAAGAAGCTTATATCTTGATTTCTTAATCAACTATTCATTCTTCAGAAGTGTACTTATCCTCCTTCTATTCCACTGTTTTGCAAAGCTTCCAAAAGTAGTTGCAGAATTTCAGTCACCTATTTTAAATCCATGCAGAAATCAAAATAAACCAACCCAAATTTCACAAACAAATCTTGGTTAGCATCAAATGAAGCGATTGTGTAAAGCAAAATGGATTCCCCGCCTCCCAGTTCTGTATTTTTCTTAGGAAGAGGAAGGAAATAGTAATAATGCAATAAGACAACCTTTGAAGGTTGATTAAAACACTGGAACAAGATAATAAAGTTTGCAGATGATACCACCGTACTGGGTCTTATTAGAGGAGGAGACGAATTAGCATACAGAGAAGAAGTCCAGAAGTTATCCATATGGTGCTCAGAAAACAACTTGCATCTAAACACCAGCAAGACAAAGGAGATGGTGTTAAGACTTCCAGAAGCAGAGAGAGAAACCTGCCCCACTCTACAACAAGGGGAGCTGTGTGGAGAGGGTCTCCTCTTTCAAATTTCTGGAAGTCCACCTTAGCCAAGATCTCACCTGGAAAAATATCACCCAGATGGTCATGAAGGCTCAACAGAGACTTCTTTTCCTTAGGGTCTTGCGCAGGGGTGAAATCCAGCAGGTTCTAACAGGTTCTGGAGAACCGGTAGCAGAAATTTTAAGTAGTTTGGAGAACCAGCAAATATCACCTCTGGTTGGCCCCAGAGTGGCGTGGGAATGGAGATTTTGCAATATCCTTCCCTCAGGAGGGGAGGGAATGGAGATTTTGCAGTATCCTTCCCCTGGAGTGGGGTAGGAATGAAGATTTTGCAGTATCCTTCCCCTACCATGCCCACTAAGCCATGCCCACAGAACCGGTAGGGAAAAATTTTGGATTTCACCCTTGGTCTTGCAGAAAAATCAGGTGGAACGATGACCGATAACTTCTTTTTACTGGTCTATGACAGAAAGCGTCCTTACATATTGTGTTACCGTATGGTATGCTGGCTTGACAGCCGCGGACAGAAAGGCATTAGAGAGGGTGATGAACACAGCACAAAAAATTATGGGCTGTTCCCTGACACCACTGGACGAAATCGCCAGGACCGCTGCCTCAACAGAGTGAGGAAAATCCTCAGGGATGATTCACACCAGGGGTGAAATGCTACGAGTTCGCTCCAGTTCAGGCGAACTGGTAGTGATAAAAACTACCAGTTTGGGCAAACCACTAGTAAAAAAAAGCTACCAGGTCCTCTGAACCAGTATTTCTGATGATCAGCTGTGCCGCGCAATTTAGCTTTGCTGAAAGCAGGAAATCCTGCTTTCTAGCGAAGCTAAATCACATGGCACAGCTAATTCCCCCCCTCGCTGTTCTACTTACTTCCCCAAGCCTCCTTTTGGCGTGTACTGCGCATGCGCACACAGCGTGCATTTGGCTCACAGTGCATATGCGCGGCCAGCGAACCAGTAGCAAACCGGTTCAGATTTCACCGAATTCACACCCTGGTCAGCACTTCTTTACTCTCCTACCATCAGGCAGGAGATATAGAAGCATAGCTAGCCAAATGAACAGGCTGAAAAATAGCTTTTATCCATGGGCTTTCAGACTTCTGAACGCAACATAACACCACAATTAGGTTTGATATGATAGACTTGTAGGGCCAGCGCAACGTACAACATGTTCATACCGATGTAATTTAATATAATATTAAATAAATATAGGTATATGGGAATGTGTGTTAGTTATTACTTATTTGGGTTTAGGGATTCTATTTCTTTCATTTATTGAGTTATTGAGGTGTATTTTGTGTTTGGGGGGGGGCTGCACCAAGGGAGGCCCTTTCAATTTCATTGTACACAGGTTGTGCATTGACAATAAAGGTTTGATTTGATTTGGAAGTGGCAACAATGTAAGTTTCTTTGGCAACAATATTATTTGGCTACCAATGCAATGTAGTTTGACTAATGTCTCTTCCAATATTAGTTGATGTCAGGCATACTACTTATTTAATTTTTTTGTCAATACAATACATTGAATTAATGCCACTTCTATACAGGTTGTCCTTGACTTATGACCGGTCACTTAGTGACTGCTTGAAATTACAACAGATCCCCCAAAAGCCACTGACAACCTGGTTTCAAAGTTCCAATGCTGCTCCCTGATGGTCACGTGACCCAGAGGTGGGCTGCTGCCGGTTCGGACCGGTTCAACCGTACCGGTAGTTCCACTCACCGGCTGGGCCCACCCACCTGCCCCGGTGCTATCCTATATATCTCACTCTCTGGCTCGTTCGCCCCGCCCACACAGCCCAGCTGATTTCCGCAGCTTGTCCACTCTACTCACCGCAGCTGCCTGAGAAGGTGTGCTGGAAGCCGCGTGCATGAAATCGCTGTTTGTTTGAAGCCATGCGCAAGCATGGAAGACACATGCGCAGAGCACATGTGCGCTCACATTTTTGGTTCTGCACTAGGCAAATCGCTTGTTAAATTATGTGAAGCCCATCTCTGACGTGACCAATTTTGAGTGTTCGGCAACTAACCTGCATTTGTGGTCCTTTGAGCCCCTCGCAGTTATGTGACTATGATTTACAACAGCTTTGACAGAAACCAGAGTTTACTTCTGGAAAACTTCTAGCAAAACTTGATCCATAGTGAACAATGGGTTTGTTTAACAACTGCTGCATTCGCTTAACAACTGCCATGTTTGCTTAATGACCACTGCATTTGCTCAATGATTGACACAAAAAAGTTTGGAAAATAGGGTCAGTCATGTTATGACTCGGTGTTTGACCATCACGACTTATGATCATAATTGCCAGGCTCAATTATGGTTGTAAATCAAAGACTACCTAGAATTTGATAACATATGTTATTTTTATTGGGTTATCAATGCAACCAATTGCCTGATAACCCAATAAAGAAGATCCATTTAAAGAAAGACTAAAGATAAGAATACAGACAGTGCATGGTGTTGTGTTTTTTTAATGAATTAAACAGCAATTATTCTTTACATTTATTTTTCATTCTCTTTATGTACAATTCTCCAAGAAACTGGGATTGGCAAAAACCTGATATTATAAATGTCAAATTTAATTTTTATTAAGTCATGCATTTTCATTATATGTTTTTAGTAGCTCAGAATATTATTTTATCTTCATGACGACTTTCTGTTTAAAAAGAACATTTCCAGGGGTAAACACTGATTATTTTCCATTTATCATAAGAAGCTTTTGCTAACAAGAAAGCCGGACAGCTCTGACATGGACCCAAAGTTCTTTTGAATATTGCATTTCAGACTAGATATAAATTCAAATTTTGGATGTGAATGTTTGGAGGCATCTGGTTGGCTGCTGTTTTAAGAAGAGGATGCTGTAAATTTTGTCTAACCTGTAGTTTTTGTATGGTATTTTAATTCTATCTTCACACAGTTAATGAACCTTTGTGTGTTTTACTGTTTGTATATAACTAAATTAGGAAGATCCATCTGATGGAATAAAATACATAACACGATTTATGCCTAGGACCCTGTACCATTATGTGAAATATCGCTTTTTAGCGCTGACTGCTAAAAAGATAACAAAGGGAAAGCAAAGGTTAGTTTTGTCTGTTTAGTTATAGTAATCTTGGAAATTTTCATATATTAGTTTCGAATATATAAATCTATCTATCATCTGTCTCCTTCCCTCTCTGTGTGTCTCTCTATCATCTATCCATCTATCTACCTACCTATCTACCTACCTACCTATCTATCATCTATCTATCCATCTTTAAATGGAATGGGATGGGATGGGATGGGATGGGATGGGATGGGATGGGATGGGATGGGATAGGATAGGATAGAATAGAATAGAATAGAATAGAATAGAATAGAATAGAATAGAATAGAATAGAATAGAATAGAA
>WNWU01000007.1:28687297-28733576 GCA_012654045.1 Ptyas mucosa
AATAGAATAGAATAGAATAGAATAGAATAGAATAGAATAGAATAGAAAACAGAGTGGGAAGGGACCTTGGAGGTCTTCTAGTCCAACCCCCTGCTTAGGCAGGAAAACCTACACCACTTCAGATAAATGGTTGTCCAAACTCTTCTTAAAAACTTCCAGTGTTGGAGCATTCACAACTTCTGGAGGCAAGCTGTTCCACAGGGACAACTAATTGTTAATTGTTAATTGCTCTAACTGTCAGGAAATTTCTCCTTAGTTCTAAGTTGCTTCTCTCCTTGATTAGTTTCCACCCATTGCTTCTTGTCTTACCCTCAGGTGCTTTGGAGAATAGCTTGACTCCCTCTTCTTTGTGGCAGCTCCTGAGATCTATTCATCTAATTTTAACATATGCAAGGCAATTGAGGTTACCAATGATAATTATGGATATATCGTATCTCCAATCAGAGGATAGCAGACACACCAATACCACTTTCGGAACACAGAGGTGTCAACTTCAGCATTCTAGTAGCATTAGACTAGAAAATGTAGCAACAGTTTTGAAATAGATAAAATTCAGGGTTGATACAATACAAAGGGAGGCTTTATTTCATGTCATCATCATTTCTAATTGACTCGTCATAGAAAAAAGAACTTATTTCTTAGTGAAGAATCAACCAAAAAACAACAAAGCTTCATATAGGTTTTAGATGAGCGGTATTTTTAATTTAAAAACAATACACCGAACAATAACACAGAAGTCACAAAAACTGGGAAATACAAAAATTGCATAAAACTGAACATGTAGGTAGCCAGTATTTGCTATTAATAATACAAAACCATTACTGTATATCTTTAGAATTGGTACTTATTAAGGAAATCTTAATCTTGTAAATGCTGCAAAGCTCAGCTGCAAAGAAAGAAATGTTTTACAATCCGATTTCAGCTTTTCCTTTTTAATTTACTGATTCAACAAATCCTATTTTCATGCCAAAATACCTTATATTGTGGGAAGAGTACAATTTATTTCAGAATATACAGCACTCATAAATTAAGAGGGCAGACTTCACAATGTCCTTTTCTCCTCATGCCCAAGTTTAATATATCCCTTGTCTAATATTTAAAAGGCAGATGTAACTTCTTGAATTGCACTGACATATAGGTCCCATTTCTATTCAGTACAGACTTTTCATAATAATCTCAACAAGGCATTTGACAATCCACAATAATGGCCAAAATGCAAAGGCATTTCACCTATCCCATCTCATCTCAGCTTCATCTGCATAGTTCCTTAAATGTGCTTCACTTAAACAATGCCTAGATTGCATTTTTCCTCCAAAGAAGGTTCTAACAACGGGAAAGGTGAAAGGAAAGAGAAGAAGATGATGAACCAGCAGTAAGATGAACGGACTCAGTTACAGAGGCGATGGGTACACGATTGAAAGAACTGAAGATTAGGTTAGGAATAGATCATCATGGAGTAAATCTATCTATGTGGTCACTAAGAATTGGCACGTAATCATCATCAAACTGCAGGCTGGAATTAAACTGATATTATCCAACCAAAACAGCCAAAGGAATTTAAGTTAGGTATCAAGAAACAACAATAGTTTACTTATATAATGTATTTTTATAGGAAACTTCCTATTTATGCTGCGATAATAATTATTTCTTACCAGTATTAGAGATTAATATAAACCTAAACTCAGATGTCTGACTTTTAGACTGATTTCCCATCTTTCATTTAAGTAGACATGCTCTCTTATGCTCAAAATATTAAAAATTTCCAAAGAAGAACTCAGCACTGAAAAACATACTGGATCTATTTCCCTTATCTCCATTTCTGGTCATTTTTACACTGTTTGTATATTGATTTTCTCTTCTTTCTTTTCTTTGAGGACCTTTTTAAGAATCAGATCTTTTTTGGCAGAACAATGCAATAACAGTTCTAGCCCTCCTACTTAAGGGAATTCATATCAACAACGATAAATATTACATTCATCTGAGAAAAAAAATGACAGGGACATTGAAAAGAATATTCAGCTCCTAATCCCATGTTTGCAGACTGCTTGATATAGGACAATCAGCATCAAACATGATTAGATGTTGGATTAAATGCATTAAAAGCATTAGATTAAAGATAAGAAGACTCAGGTTCAAGTGCTCCTCAGCCACGAAACTGTATTGGATGACCACAGACCAGTCACTCTCTCAGGCTAGTCTACCTCTATCTCAGAGAAAATTTGAAAGAAATATTCTTACGCACAATATTAAGTCACTATAGCGGAGAGATAGAACATCAGTCTAATAAATCAATTCAATAAAATATTGGCACTGAAGAGATAATGTTTACATCATTGCAAGAGAAACTTGTCTTTATTTATTCCAGAAGCTAAAAGACTACTTTCAGTATCAGTGAAGATGCCATCTGAAGTACAAATACTTTCACTGGTTTTGCCCGAATGGCCTTTTTCTAAACAATGCAAGGCTGAGAAAGCCCACATTCCCACAAGATCCTGCACCCCTTATCAAAGACTGCTGCCACCTTTTCCCCCAGCAAAACGTTTATGTCTTTTTAACAGTTGTAAATGTGTTGAGGCTGCCATGTGCAGACTGAGACTGTTCCTGAAATAGAGAGGAAGTTATTGGGTGGGTGGGTGGGGGGAGCTTTACTAGCTGCATATTGATCTTTGGCACCCCTCTAGAAGAATCTGTGACAAATGAAAAAGTGGCAACTTTTCATTAACTGGATGCATCATTTAGGGAAGGCCTAAAAACCATGTGCTCCAGAAGGTTTCTGTGAAGAAGGAATAGTGTCTTGTCTTTTACGAAGGAATGAGGAAGTAGAAAGTTCTGTTGATTTCATGCACACACACCACACACACACACACACACACACAGAGCAATGTGACAAAATACAGATTTCAATACCACAAATGTTATGGCCTCTCTAGAAAGTCAAGCTCAGATCATCTACAACTAAAAGAAGGTGCCAGCTCTAAAACCACTTTTAAGGTTTAATCCTACTGAAATCCTATCCCATCCCAAAACCCATTGCTAAAGCGACGCCTATATAATCCATAGGGTCAAATACAAAGGCAAAGCACTTGCTCTGGATCTCTTTGCATTTGACCCTATGGATTATAGATATATATAGACTGGGCTGAAGGGTGCGTCGTCGGTTTAACGGGGCATCAGGTCTCTCCATCCCCAAACCCAGCCCGTTTGTCAAGCCTAAGGACCGACGGCGGCTTGTCAGGGAAGCTCGGGCCACCAAAAACCCGGGGGATCGTTAAAAAAAACAAAAAAAGGAAAGGAAAGAGACGCTTGGCTTGCCATAAACCCACGGGACGAAGCCACCGTCGCGCTTGGAGGGGGAAAAAAAAAGTTTCTTTCCCGACTTCGCAACATTTCCGCATGGCACCGAAAGCGCACCCTCCCTCGCGGCTTTTTCCCGCTAGCCCCGAGCGTAAGAAGCCCGGTCGTGGGGATGGGCACTCCCGGGGACTCACCTTACACTCGGGAATGGTAATTCCCGTCGAGGAAAGGAAGGACGAACTCGGATCGGAGACCAAGCGCGGTGGGAGAAAGGAAGGAGAAAAGCGACCGTGGCGGACAGTGTCCTGGGTCAAAAGAGCGCCATGTCAGAGCGCAAAGGCTGTTGGAGATCGGTGGTGGCAGCAGAAGGAAGCAGCTGCCCAGGGACTTCGAGCAAATAATAAAAAAGAAGGAAACCCGCGCGATCCGTCGCCTGTCCGGATCCCGCCAGGACTTGGTTGCCCGCCTTGCCTCCCACGCAGATACAGACTGCCGGGCGCGGGCACGCTCTCTGGGAGCGCGACCCCGAGCGCCTCGCACCTCCCTTTCTCCCTCATGCCCGCCCATTTCTGGGCTCCTTCCCCTGCCGCGCTTTCGCCTCCCTCTCACTTCCTAGCTGGAAATTCCCACTGACGTTGAAAGATGAGCGGCGAAGGAAAAAATGGAAATGATCCGAAAGAAACAGACGCCCCCACCACCACCACCACCACGGGGAGGGCTGGAAGCAAAGAAAGGGCGGTGGCCGGGGCTGTGCAACACGCCGGGGGGCCCCTCGCGAGTTTATTACACGGAAGCTAAGCTGTCACGCAAGTGCCTCAAAAGCGGCTTCCTGCTTTGCAAGGGACGTAATGACGGCCGCCAGAGATAGCGAGGATGGTGAAGATAAATAAGGGAAGAAATGGGATCCTTTTTGCCGAAGAAGAGGATATCTCTCTCTCACCTTTTTTCTATTTTGAAGTTGCAAAAGAAACTTTGGTTTTGCTAATTAGATAGGTTTAGTGTTATAGAAATGGCTTGTGCATAGTGTTGGGTAACATTAAAAAGTTGCCGTTGTAATGTTATCTTCTACTCTGCTAAAGAGAGTCAGAAGTTTAACAGATTAACAGAGTTGGAAGGGACCTTGTAGGTCATCTAGTCCAAACCCTCCACCTCAAGCAGGAGACCCCACACCATTTTTGACAGATGGCAGTCCAGACTCTTCTTGAAAGCCTCCAGTGAGGAAGCTCCCACAACTTCTGAAGACAACTTCTGTTCCATTGGTTGATGGTTCTCACTGTCAGAAAATTTCTCCTTATTTCCAGGTTGAATCTCTCCTGGTTCAGTTTCCATCCATTATTCCTTGTCTGGCCTTTCCTGTTTTGGAAAATAGCTTGACCCCTTCCTCTCTGTGGCAGCCCCTCAAATATTGGAACACTGCTGTCATGTCACCCCTGGGCCTTCTCTTCACTAGACTAGCCATGCCCAGTTCTTGGAACCATTCTTCATTATGTTTTAGTGCTTTTACAGCCCTCTCTAAGCGGTTTACAGAGTTAGCATATTGCCCCCAACAATCTGGGTCCTCATTTTACGCACCTCGGAAGGATGGAAGGCTGAGTCAACCTTGAGCCAGTGAGATTCGATCTGCTGAACTGCAGCTAGCAGTCAGCTGAAGTAGCCTGCAATACTGCACTCTAACCACTGTGCCACCTCGGCTCTTATATCTCTTAAGAAAGTCAGGGCTGTCTAGGCAACCAGACTGGAAGGGCAGATTTGATTCTGGCCGGTGTTGCCTGATGTATAAGAGTATTAGGCCATGTAAGGATTTAAAGGTAATAACCTTTTGATTTGGATTGTTTGATTTGGGCCCAGAAGCCTATAAGCAAGCAATGAATTAACTTTCATACAAATATTATTATTCTACACTGCTGAAGTTATCCCACCATCCATTTTACTCCCTGATCCTGAGGGAGAAAACCTTAAAAAACATCTACCCACTAATTTCCTTTTGTGCCCCACAGCAATGCAAGGTGAACTTGCTGGACATAAAAATGGCTCTTAGAATTTACTATAGACCACATTTAGAAAATTACAATCGACTGCTGCCTCTTCTGTCCTTCCAAATATTGATCATTTCAAAACTGGAATACCAAACATTTTGTCTGACTCTACAGCAGAGCTTGCTGATTCACAGTTCCTTCAGTGTGAGTGATTTCAGCCTTATGTTTAATTTTAAAAAAATCTCCACTAAGAGAGTTTTATTCTTCATTTACTCAGAAAAAAACAGTTGAATCAAAGTGTATGGAGACAGTAAGGAAAGTATATATGAAAGGGGAACAATTTACAAGAAGAACTGATGCAGAAGAACTGACCAAGGCAGACATAAAATAAAATAGATAAAAAGCGTCAATGAAAGAGGCTTCAAACAAGATGGATTGGCAACATCAGCAAGTATTGCGGGTCCAACTGGCAAAAGAAATTTCAGGATTGTATAGGTTGGAAACATGCGGAGATGGCCTTCATCCTGCAGTGGATAAACAATGGCTAAAATGATTATGATAATGATTGTTCCATTAAGGGCTTTGACCAGTGGTGAAATTCCATATTTTTTTTTTACTATTGGTTCTGTGGGCGTGGCTTGGTGGGCATGGCTTGGTGGGCGTGGCAGGGGAAGGATGCAAAATCTCCATTCCCACCCCACTCCAGGGGAAGGATACTGCAAAATTTCCATTTCCACCCCACTCTGGGACCAGCCAGAGGTGGTATTTGCCAGTTCTCTGAACTACTCAAAATTTCTGCTACCGGTCCTCCAGAACCTGTCAGAACCTACTGGATTTCACCCTTGGATTTGACAATAACATGAAGACTATAGTTACTAATATTTATACAATCCAGGCAGAAATTAATCCTACATCCTATTCTAATCCTACATACATACTCTCTATTGGCCTTAGCTTCCAAGTGGAGTCATGTCATTTGGTTCATCCATTTGCTAGCCTGCTGTACTATCCTGCTGCTACTCATTTATCCCATCTCCCAGGTAATTGAGCATACAGGTAGTCACTGACTTACAACCATTCCTTTAGTGACAATTTAACGTTACAACATCACTGAAAAAAGTAACTTATGACTGGTCCTTACACTTATGGTGGTTGCAGCCTTCCCATGCTCATGTAATCAAATTCTGGGTGCTTGGTAATTGGCATATATACATTACAATGGTTGCAATTTCCCAGGCCTATTTGATCTTCTCTTTTGTGATCTTCCCAGCTTGGCTTCTGACAAGCAAACTCAATGGAGGAAAGTGGATTCACTGAATGACCATGTGATTTGCTTAACAACCATGGCAAAAAAAAAAGGTGTAAAATAGTGTACAACTCACTTAATTACTATCTTGCTTAGCAAAGGAAAAGCTGGTTCCAATTGTGTTTTGTAAATCGAGGATTACCTGTATGCTGAGAGTGGAAAGTTTTCACTTACCTGTCCGTGGAAGATTGGCAAAACAATGAGCAAGTAGTCAGCAAAAGCAAGAACTTGCCTCTATCTAAGTATTCTTGAGTAGTGATGGGTATCCAGCCAAAAGGGAGCAAAGAGAACAGGTTTGCCACAATGGTGGGTTGCCCCCGGTTTGCACCGGTTCTATAGAACCGGTAGTAAAACCGTCGGGAGGCTCTGCCCACAGACCCTGACATCATAAAAATGCTTCTGCGCATGTGCAGAAGAACACATGCACACACGAGCGAAGCAAGCATGGGCACGCGGCCCCGGTATAAAGGTAACTAGAACCCACCTCTGATTTGCCAGCATTGACTGCTGTTTTGAAGGGGCAGATAAAAACAGCATTAGCACTGGATTAAGGATCAGTATATGGCTTTTTTTTAACGTTCCTAAAGCAAGAGGCAGACTAAGGCAATCAATAGAAAATGGATTTGGAGGAAATAATAATAATGATAATGATAATGATAATGATAATAATAATGACTGAGTTTCATTTTAATGAATAAAAGATAATAATAATAATAATAATAATAATAATAATAATAATAATTTACATCCTCCGACGATACCTTAACAGTTCCTAGGTCCTTGGTTAGGACTCGAGCTGCTGAGCTATTAACCAGCCTCAAAGGCTGTGAATCTCATTAAAGATTAACCAATAATAATAATAACAACAACAACAACAACAACAACTTTATTGTCATTGTATGGGTATACACAGTATACCAATACAATGAAATTCACTTAACACCCAAAGACCAGGTCCAACACACATAACAATCCCCAAACACACGCCCACCCACCACAAATTCCCCACCCTAAACCACCCAAACATCCACACAACAGATCAAATAATACTGTCCAACAGCTCACTGATGGTGGCCCTTTAGTTCATTATTGAATGCAATTATAGCTCTGGGATAAAAACTATTCCGAAAACATGTGGTCCGAGTTTTAATTGTTCCATATCTTCTGCCAGAAGGCAATAGTCCAAAAAGATTGTAAGCAGGATGGGAAGAGTCTCTGAGAATGTTATGCAACTTCCTCATGCAAGAACCATGCACTGGATCTTTGAAAAAATGATGCCTGTTTTAATTGCTTATCCAGCTGGCTTTTACTGGTAATCATGAAGTGAGAGGGGCATAATGATGTCCTTTGCCTTTGGGCAGCAAATGTCTTGTACTAGCCAAATATTGGCCTTGATATTATGAAGCGGGGTGATCAACCTTGGCAACTATAAGGCTTGTAACTTTCAATGCCCATGCTGGCTGGGGAATTCTGGGAGATGAAGTCCACAAGTCTTAAAATTGCCAAAATTGGACATCCTGTTAGGAAGAATACTGGCATATCTGTTAATAATATTCTCTAAACAAGTTTGCTATAGAAATACCTCCCAAATTTTACAAATTAAACTATACTCAACATTATACCTCATGGAAATCCAGAATAGACTATGTATGCAGAACGTTACCTCTTGAAATCTATAATCCTTTTTATATTTGATAAATTTCTTGCTCAATATGATTAAAAACATACCTAATGTATGTCTCAAGGGTGCTTTTTCAGGAGGCTTTCTTGTTTTTTCTTTTGAAGATGTTTCGCTTCTCATCGAAGAAGCTTCTTCAGCTCTGACAGGATTGTGGGGAATGGAAGGATTTATGTTCCTTGCAGACAGTCAGTCATTTGCATCCTTTTAGAGGGTTGTTGAAGCACTTGGATGTTTATCTGTGTCTTCAGGATCCAAGTGATGTGAGGACTTCAACTCCCAGAATTACCCAGCCAGCCTTGGGGGACCTCTTAACGTTGCTGAGGTTGAAAAACACTGGCTTACTGAAGCAATGG
This sequence comes from Ptyas mucosa, assembly GCA_012654045.1. NCBI lineage: Eukaryota > Metazoa > Chordata > Lepidosauria > Squamata > Colubridae > Ptyas > Ptyas mucosa. The sequence continues at coordinate 28,695,908 of WNWU01000007.1, forward strand.
GTTATTGGATTGTGTTACAGAAAAGATCAGATGGGTACTGTTCACACATAACTGTGACTGATAAATCAACTACTATATATGAAATACGGTTCACAATCTCCTCACACATAAGAATCCCAAAATGATGTATAGCTTAAATAATATACTGTTTTCTTCCCTCATTATATGCCAAGACTGACTGCTGAGACACTTCTCACTCAGTTAACCCTTGAAGTAACTGCATATTGGTCCATTTAGAGCAGAGGTCATCAAACTTGGCAGCTTTAAGACTTGTGGACTTCAACTCCCAGAATTCTCCAGCCAGCATAGCCAGCAAGTTTGAAGACCTCTGATTTAAAGCCTTGACAGAAACAGACACCGTCCTTCTATTTCCAAAGAGTGTCCAACAAAGTAATTGGGCAATCACATGAGAACTCGTATTGGATTCTGTATGTTCATACTCCTTCAAAATAGTTATCATATGTTCAGTATAAGCTCTTCTTTAACACCCATCTGCATCATTCTTCACTTGCACAGGTTAGATTACATGTGATTCAATCCCTAGTTCACGAAAATAGCCAAGAATTTTATTGTGTTTTCTGTCTTTCTTACTGATCTGTTTGTTCAATTCCTCCCAAATATAATATTCATACAACATTGAATCACACGCTAGCCAATGCATTTTAATGTAACAAAAAGTCAAACTAAATGGCCGCCTCTGAGCGGGTATAAAAGGATTATAAAAGCATTATAGAATCATTATACAAGTGACATGAGTTATTTGCATTATGAGAAAATTGCAAATGTCTTTCTATTTATTTATTTATTAGTTTGTCAAACATGAACAAGATAGCAGGTATAAATATGGACATGGACATGAACGAAGTAAATTAATACAAATAAATGGGGACAGTAGGACAGGGACGATAGGCCTGCTGGTGCGCTTATGCACGCCCCTTACAGACCTCATAGGAATGGGGTGAGGTCCACAGTAGACAGTTTAAGATTGAAGCTGTGAGGGTTTGAGGATGTAATAACGGAGTTGGGTAGAGCATTCCAGGCATTGACCACTCTGTTGCTGAATTCGTATTTTCTGCAATCGAGTTTGGAGCAGTTTATCGAGTTTGGAGCAATTTATCGAGTTTGGAGCAGTTCTAACAACATTGTAATTTTATATAGTTGTTTTATAGTTCAATGTGTTGTGCTAACATAGAAAACAGTTATGTTTTATAAACTAGGTTTACATTAACCATCACTCTGAGTGTCATGGAAACACAGCTATACTCTATGTTCGTAAATCTATAAATACCCCTTGAATTTTGCCAGGAGGTCTTCCTTTTTGTCTGGAGTTTATGTGGCTTATTTTAGCTTAGAGTTTGTGTGGTTGCTTTTGTCCATCTTAGTTTTTTCTTTCTTTCCTAATTGCTTATGAATTTATTTATGGCATTTCCATACCACCAATAAATAATGTACTACAAACAAATTAAAACAATAAGACCTAAAATATGGCTTTAAAAATACAACCAAAGCATATTAAAAAATAAAAGCATCTCAGCCTCAGGCACTTTTTTAAAAAAAAATTGATTTATATGCCCCCCTTCTACAGAGACTCAGGGCAGCTTACAATGCGTTAAGCAATAGCCTTCATACTTTTGTATATTTTATACAAAGTCAGCTTATTAACTTCATCAGCTAAAAACCTGCTTCAATATCAAAAGCTTGACTACAAAGGTCCCTACCTAATATCTGGGATAATTGGTCTATTATTTCCAGTCAGCATGTTAATGAGAATTATAGGAATTGAAGTCCAACACAGTTGGCTGTATTCTTTCAACATAAAAACTTATTTTCCTGCAGCAAAACAGTTTTTTTTACAAAAGAAATATATATAATGTAAACTTGAGAATAGGGGGGAAATCTTCTGCACTGACATGATCATTTTTATTACTATCATTAAATTTCATTTGCCTGCAGCATTTCTTGTAAAGTTCTCGACATTTTCTGGTGTTAGGAATGTAATAATAAGGGATGAAAAATTAGAGACCTGAAGTCAAAGTAGATGATGAATCCCATCTATGCACTTAAGAATAAAATCAATAATCTGAATCTCTCCTCCCTCCTGTTTCATCTGAGGCAATTGTATCTCTTTCCCAAACATGATTCCAATGCCAGTTTTCCTTCCTTTAAGGAAATGGAGTAGATTGTGTAACTCAAGAGTGAAATACATGTTTTGTAACTCAAGGATGAAGTATGGTACTGAAGCTCTGTAGCATTCCAAGTAGGACTTGAAAAACTCTTACAAAAAGCTGCAATTCTGGGATAGAATTTATTCTGATTTAGTAGCAATAGCAATAGTACTTAGACTTATATACCACTTCATGGTGCTTTTACAGCCCTCTCTAAGCGGTTTACAGAGTCAGCATATTGCCCCCAACAATCTGGGTCCTCATTTTACCCACCTCGGAAGGATAGAAGGCTGAGTCAACCTTGAGCCTGATGAGATTTGAACTGCCAAACTGCAGGCAGCCAGCAGTCAGCAGAAGTAGCCTGCAGTACTGCACTCTACCCACTGCGCCACCTCGGCTTGGAAGAAGGCAATTCTCCTGAGTCCTTCTAGCAGATGCTCTATTTCCCCAAAGATCAGATTCAAAATCCTACCTTGACCCCTTTTTCGAATTATGGTTTCTTAATCTCTCATAGAACATAGAATAATAGATTTGGAAAAGACCTCGGAGGTCTTCGAGTCCAACCCGCTGCTCAAACAGGAGACAAATGGTATGGAGTTGTCCAGTCTCTATTGGAAAGCCTCCAGTGATGGGGTACCCACAACTTCTGAAGGCAAGTTATTCCATTGGTTAATTGCTCTCACCATTAGAAAGTTTCTCCTTAGTTCTAGATTGATTCTCTCTTTGGTTAGTTTCCAACCATTGTTTCTTGTCATGCCTATTGGTGCTTTGGAAAATAGTTTGACCCCCTCGTCTTTGTAGAATTTACTACGTCCTTCATGTTTTCTAATAGATATTATTGTGCATTTTTTTCACTTTTTGTTTTTCCAGGATTCATGCACTACTTTCCTAAAAGGTTAGTGTAGTTTTCTTGCAACAATTCAAAACTGGTTAACCAATGCCTTCTTCCAAGATTTATTTTTTTGCTTCCCATCTAGCCTGTCGTTCTGAAATTTTCTGTGATCCAAGATAGTAAAATCGTTGAAGAAGTCCTAATTAGTAGATTGCAAATGTAATTAGTGGAAAGGCAGAACTCAATCTGTGTGGCAAACGCTTCCATTTAGTGGACAAGTCCTCTGTATTGGAATTCAGCCTGAGTACACACATTTATACACAATTATGTAAATTGGAGTGATCTCAGTTCAGGTCTAACAGAGACAACTTCCTTCCAAATGGTCCATTAAATTGAAGTTTTACTGTACTAACTTTCTAAACAATGCATATGAATTTCTCCTATAGTCTTAAGAACATTTAAGCAATAGGTAAGCAAAGTTTGTTTCTTAACCAGCTAGGAAAAAACTACAGCACTTCAATAAAAAAATGTGAGGTAACTAAAGCCGTAACCCATTTTTAGAGTTTTTTTCAGGGGTGAAATGTTCCCGGTTCGGACTGGATCGTCCGATCCGGGAGCGATGGAGGTGGGTGGTTTGGAGAACCGGTAGCAAAAATCCCTGCCCCCCCCCATGCCCAGCTGAGCCTCACAATCATCAGAGGCTTTTGTTTTTACTTTTAAAAGCATTTTTTCTACAACCTCATCGGCTGAAAAAATGCTTTTAAAAGTAAAAAAAAAATAAAGCCTCTGATGATCGTGCGGCTCAGCTGGGCTCATCAAAGGCTTTTAAAAGAAAAAAACCCTTTTTTTCTTTTAAATGCCTCTGACAATCCAAGCTGAGTTGCCTGATCATCAGAGGCATTTAAAAGAAAAAAAGTCTCTGCCGATCAGGCAACTCAGCTGGGATCGTCAGAGGCATTTAAAAGAAAAAAGTCTCTGCCGATCTGGCAACTCAGCTGGGATCGTCAGAGCCTTTTGAAAGCATTTTTTTACAACCTCTTCGCCGAAGAGGTTGTAGAAAAAAATGCTTTTAAAAGTTAAAAAAAAATTGGCCATGCCCACCCAGTCACATTACCCCACCACCACCAAGCCACGCCCACAGAACCGGTAGTAACAAATTTTAGATTTCACCCCTGGTTTCCCCCCTTCAAACATAATCTAAGTTCTGTCCCCGAGAATTTTATCCATGAAAAGACAACGTGTTCTATTGTATACATTAAAATATGTTTGCATAACTAAGAAACGATAATTTTGAGTTCTTGCAACTTCCCGCATCCTGAGAAATTCACCCATATTTCTTCCCCCAAAATAAATATAATAACACATTTTCTCCTAGTCTGCTATTATTCTCAGCTCTGACTTTATTTTCTCAGTTGAAGAAGATAAGTTACTTTTGCCAACTATCTCTGTAAAGTCCTGTGGTGTAGTTGTGGAGAAGAGAAATGACAAAGACTTCTTTGAATTGCTAGGCAAACAAAGGATGTTACCCTCATCTCCTCGAGACCAACAAACAGGACCAATTATTGTAGATAACTGAATGAGAGGAAGCACAGTATGGTAGGCATTGCCCTATAAATCAAATTCAAAAGAGAAATTCATCTGATTATATCTCTGAATTGTAATTTCTATATATCACATCTACACTAAAGCATTTTTTTAGGATTAAAAAGCTTTTGGAATCTCGGTTATTCAACACATATAATAACCCTTTCAATTTTTGCATAAATGGGATTCACATGACAGATTAATACGGTTGGTTTTGTTTAAACTCTCATGTTGATTTAATCTACCATTGTGGTTAGGAATTTAGCAACCATGACTCTGTGGCTTGTTCAATAAATTATAGTTAAAGCAAAATAAGCCTTAGGGTGAATTGAACTAAGTAAGCTAAAAAAAAATAGGGTGGGTTGACACCATAAGCACCATAATCCAAAAACAAACAAAGCACCATTTCAAATTATATCTAACCAAATGTATAATGTTGCATAATTGCTGATATACAATTGATTAAGCATGTTGTGTGAACACAGCTGCTGCCTGCTGCCATACACTAATTTTGATTTAGCATTTATCATCTCAATTCATTGCAATAAAGTTTCCTTGAGAAAGAACTACAGAGATGAGATGTCTCCAATGTTTGCATCCAGCAAGGAAGACAATAAAATGTGTCTCAACAAGAATATACCTATTTCAACTGCTTATGATCTATGTTCACATATGGATTTATTTTTTAACTATTTCAATCCATAGTTAATCAAATTGAGAACTATTCTACTGGCTCTATTATAATACTGGTTGTAATACAGGTATACTGGTTGGGATAAGGAATATCACATTGGTGTTAGGTGGTATTTTAATATGTTACAATTAGAAAATCTATAGTTTGCTGATATGCAATGAAAATACATATATACATGTATGCATATATACACAGACACACACACAGACACACACACACACATCCCAGTGGTGGGTTGCTACCGGTTTGCCCTGGATTGGGCAAACCCATAGTGGTGGCAGCGGGAGGCTCCACCCATCCTCGCAGACATCTCTGCGCATGGGCAGAAATGTCACGCACGCATGTGAGCGCATGTGCGCCCACGAGCGAACCGGTAGTGACGGGATTTGAATCCCAACACACACACACACACACACACACTCCAGATCAACAAATTTGAGAAATGTATTCAAAGTTTACATGCAGTGTAGGATTTACTATAGCATAAGATTCATTTAAAAATACTTATAATAATTTTTAAAAGAACGTAAAATAAGTTTTGAATATGAATATGAGAAATCATACTTGGGAGCTGTATAGTGCCTATAGATCTGTTAAGTTGGCATTTAAATACATGTTATGATGTGGATTTTTAATAAATCTGTTATGTAGATATATTAGGAAGACAGAGAAAAACCAAAGAAATCGTTGGCTTCTCAATTGAAACAGTATAATGTAATACATATAATAAGATATTATGATGTACTATTATGGGCATAGTTAAAGAATTATAATTTGTATATGTGGTATTCTTGCTAGTGTTTTATTCCAGTTATAACTGGAATTCTGTTGTAGTCTAACACTGAAGGCTGTTCAGTATATGTTGATGTTATTGGTAAATAAATTGTTCTTGATTGACTCTGGGGAATTTTATTTAAAATTAGCACTTTTTTTCTGTAAAGTTTGAGTTGGAAACGGAATGGATTTAGCTACTTTAAATTATCTCACTATTAATGATACTTTAAATGTTTGAAAAGGGAGTTAAGAATATAACTTGCCTAAAATTATTGAATGGGAATATATGCAGACAAACCAGTTGTTATATATTCATTATAGGCCATATGGCTTATTATAAAACCTTACGAATTTGAAGATTAGACAAACACTTTTTAAAGAGTAAGATGACAGTTCAGTTCTACCAATATTTAAAGTGTTTTACTAAAACAAAGACTGACCATTTGCAAAAATTGGAATAGGGGATTGGAATCCCCTACTTAGTCAGTAGTTTCCAGTTTTAAGAAATCTTACATGTATTTTTTTAATGGTTTTAAAATGTAGTAATACATCCAAAAGGTAAATATTTGGTAAGGGCTAAATTTGTGGCAACCCTGCCCCCCTGCATTCTTGGAAACCAATTTATATTTTAAAAGTTATTTTGCTCCTCCTCTATCATCTTTCGGTCCTCCTCTATCGGTTATTAATATTAAAAATGTAAGAAATTGCCTTACATTCAGTGAAATGCAGACCTCCCTTGCACAATATCATCTTCATCAACTTCCAGAAATACTGGACTAATTCATCCCAAATCAGTTGCTTAGCATCTTTCCAGGTTTTAAGGCAGAAACTTTCCCCGTTTCCAACTAGGAAAATGTAGATTTAAACCTGGTTGCTGTAACATCACCTGTTCAAGGTTGAGTCATTCTTCTATCCTTCCGAGGTGGTTAAAATGAGGACCCAAATTGTTGGGGGCAATATGCTGATTCTGTAAACCACTTAGAGAGGGCTGTAAAGCACTGTAAAGTGGTATATAAGTCTAAGTGCTATTGCTATTGCTATTCACAGCCACCTTGTGAAACCTTGGTGTCCAAAGGATTCTTTCTGAGCCGTGCAGGCAAGTCACACATTTCAGTTGTGGTGATTCACTCTGGATTTGCTCAGTTTCTGATTCTGACAAAGGAAGAACCCTGCCAGCTGAGGAAGAAAGTTTTCATACATGAGCAAAGAAATGACAGTTTTAAGTGTTTTAAAGGAAACGTGTGGTTTTTAAACCATGCTAGTTGAAACAGAACGACAAGCAGAGGAGGATAACCCCGGAAGCTGTGGTCAGAAGCAGAGGGATGAAACAAGAAACATAGATGCTATTTACATCTGCAACTCTGATAAGTATCTCTGCCACCACTCACTCTACATGCCAGCTTGATCTAACAATGTCAGGTTGATACTATTTTGGAAACTGTCCTATTTGTTCCGCAGTATAAAGATTGAAGCATTCAAAATCTCATCATAACTATCTTGTTGGGGGGGACCCTTATCCAATATTTTTCTGCCTTTCTCTATATGAATGAATATTTATATGAATAAATAGTACTTTATTGAATTCATATTTGGGGCACCAACTTCCAGGTTGTAATTGGGTCCATCTGCTAAAATTCCATTCCTACTGATCTTCCAAAGCCGTAGTACACTGAATGTACTATACACTGATGTGTACTGAATGGGTGCAGAAAAGTGGCAGTGAACAACGATAGGCAATCCAGAAGAAAAAGTATGTTATCCAAATCCATTGGACAGCTTTCCTAACTTTTGTTTTAATGAAGTGGTGAGATAGGATGCTCGTTTTTAAACAAAACATATGGAACTGCATTGAAATGACTCTGACCAGAAGTACATTTAATGGTTCTCAAGCTTAGATTGTCACTCATTGTCCAGGTATATAGTTTAACGCTATCATACATGGCAGTCGTGGGATTCAATTTTTTTTACTACCTGTGGGTGTGGCTTGGTGGGCATGACATGGCTTGGTGGGCATGACTTGGTGGGCGTGGCAGGGGAAGGATACTGTAAAATCCCCATTTCCTCCCGATCGGCTGGTGCTTGGGAGGCAGAGAATAGATGGGGGCGGGGCCAGTCAGAGATGGTATTTACTGGTTCTCCGAACTTCTCAAAATTTCCGCTTCTGGTTCTCCAGAACTGGTCAGAACCTGCTGAATACCACCTCTGATACATGGTCTGCAAAATGCCGGAAAACCATGAAGTGGCAGCAAAGTATTCACCTTTTCTATGTCTCTTGGATGCCATCTAGAGGGTATTCAAATTATAGCTACCCAGATCTGGTAGCCTAATAAAGCTTCAATACTATACAGTAAATTATGCCTATATATTTTACACAGCTTCCTTTGCTTTTGTTAATGATATGCTTCTATATTGAGTTTTGATTCAATAAAAACCTATTAATTTGGCTGGTTCCTTTTGGTGTTTTGCAAAGCTATCCATTCTTGATCCTTGTTCAACAAACACAATTTATTTACTCTTTAAAAAAAATGCATCATATATTTGCTTTATCTAACATTTGCTGTAAAATGAAAACTGAGACCTCCCCCTTTAAGCCTCAGGAAAATATTTAACCATCATCTCTAGTACAGATGGATTTATTAACATTTGCCTGGAATCCTCAGACCATCTTCCATTTAAAAAATTAAAAGTTTTCAAAAAATATTCTGAAATTCTGTGCTAAACAATAAGCTTCTTTCAACATTGTTGGAGTTTCTGTTGAATATCCATACATGGAAAGGATCTATAACTACCTATTCCAGCACTAAAATGACTTCTTAACAACTTTTAGGAAATCAGTTGACATTTTTGGTGAGAAAAGTGCTGTTAAACAATGGATATGAAAATGTATAAAATACTCCTCCCCATCAGACCAATGACTGGGGCTGGTAGAAGTTAGAATATGAAAATCCAACAACAAAAAATATTGCCTCAACAATGGAAGGATGAGTCAACCTTCAGCCAGTCAGGCTCAAACTCCTGGCAGTGGGCAGAGTAAGTCTGCAATACTGTATTCTAACTACTGTGCCATGATGGGTACACAAATCATTGTGTATAATTAATTGATAAACCACAATGAGCCATGCTACATAAATCACAGTTTGGATTCACATCATATGCTAAATCAAAGCTGCCCAACCCCCCTTATGGTTTGGTTCACAACAACTATTTTGCAACTTTGGAAGCCCTTCTGATTACTATTGCTAATGGTCAGCTGCATGGTATCCTGAGACATGAAACAGAATTAACATAGCTAATGCCTGATTAAGGGAATAAAGACCCAGGAAAAATAATACATCACACCCACTTACCATGTATGTAGAAGTACCAGATCCGGACTGCAAATAACTGGATGATTACTACATGGCAGCAAATAGGTATGGAAAATTCTAATTCTTTGTTATCATATATTTGTCATCTTGGTTTTATTTCAGGCCAGGCAGGCATTCATTCATTCATTCATTCACATTGTTAACCACCACAAACTGGCCAATACTTAGAGTCATATAGTACATTAATAACTTGTGCATATAAAATTTATATATCATAAACAATGATAATATTGATATCCCATAATTGACTTGGGTCCATAGGCCAGCCGAAGGGGCTTCTTAAATACAAAGATAGGGGGCAAATTCTTCTGTGGGTGCAGCATGTTTCACAATACAAAGTGTCAACTCTGAAGCTGACCTGATCGGAGCCATTTTGGAGCTTCAATGTTGCCATACTAGAGCTGAGGGATAGGGTGTGGGGGAATAGAGATAGCTGGGGTTTATAGCCAAAACAAAACACTTTCTCTTGGGAACCAAGGACATTCTCAACCTGCTCAGAGGGAGAGGAGGAGTGATGTTACCAGGTGACCGGACGGCACCCTGATTGGACCATGTGATTGAATGTTTGGCGAAAGGGATTTTTTTTTTAATTTGGTGACAACCGCGGGAGCCCTCAGAGTCGGTTTTCACCAGATCTGTGTCAATATGACATATCCAATAAAACTATTCTTTGAGGAATCTACCAGCCTCAGAGTTTTGTTTGCTTTGGGGCTATTGGAACCCTGACAGGGGGACTACCATTGAAAAGACCTCCTGATGGATTAATTCCTCTTTTCCCTAATGAGACGGGTTCCTTAGTGCATCCTTCTATCTTGATGTTTGGACCAGATTGGCAGAATTATACCTTGCAAGGCAATTCCTGAATGTATGCTGATGCTATGCCATAAAAGACTTTATAAATGACAATCAGAATATCAAACTGCATCTTGAGACCTGTTGGTAACCAAGGCAGAAATCTGAAAATAGGTGTAATTTTGCAAGGATGGGCTTCCCTGATTAACAGACAATGTAGCTCCAGACGCTGTGGTGCAATAATGGGTGATATCACCAGCAATGACTAAAAGGTTGTCAGTCCCCATTTAGCTTGAATTATGTGAATTTAGTTTCAAAATCTTAACAGCACCAATATAATCCTGGTTCTTTGCTAATGCCAAAGCTGACAGATTCAAGTTTTCATTTGTTGTGCAAAGATCACTCAGAACCTGTAAGATCTGCATTTTTCTTACCTCCGTGACCAAATGCTAATAAATTCCAGCTTGTATGATGATATATTCCTGAATTTGCCTGAAGTCATGATAGCTTCATCATCTCACAAATGCTATCCCCGCCCTCCCTGTTCCCCATTTTGACATCTGGCCACATGTCTTGGTTAAGATTTCCTGGTGAAAGTGATTAAAAGGGTAGCTAAACAATTTTTTTCTGTTATTTCCAAAACAAAGTACTAATATTCTATAGAAATGCAGCCTCAAAACAGGACAACTATTAGAAGAAAATCAGATATTTCAGAAAGGGTCTTGAAGTTTCAGAATTTAGCAAAATTGTTATAACTTTGCAACTCCGAGAGGAAAAAATCTTTCTCTAAGGCAAGCTTGTTTTAATGAGTATATATACAGATATGTATAGACATGTAAAAAAAAAAGACATGTAAAAAGAAAATAAAAAATAAGTTTAGAGAAAATATAAGGTTAAATAAAAAACTTGAAGTAACATTGGATTAGTGCTGCATTTTAGAGTATCTTAAATATAGTAGTCTAATGAGAATCATAAATCAAAATAAAATTAAAGAAGTTTTCTGTCTAATCTGTCTATTCTAATTTAATGAATCAAGGAAGAATATATTGAAGCCTTAGGTTAAAAGAAGCCCAATTTTCAGATGCTGCACAAATCTGTACAAAGAACTGTAATCCACAAATACTTTCCAAGTAGAATTAAATTCTTTATCAGATCTGTTTCGATGCATACTCTTGAAGCTTATTTTCCAAATCTTCTAATAAAAGGATTTATCTGTGGGACTATAAGGTTTGGTAATGTTTCACAGAAAAACAACTAATCAGAAAGAGAATTCAACTTTTAAAATTTATTTGATTCTACAATAGATGATATTTCAGAATTGTTGTTTTTATGATGTTATGACACAAATCTGAATTACTGCATTTTCAACAATTTTTAGAAAATGAATTATTGATTTTGACAATCGGTACTATACCGAGTGTGATATTCCCAGTAAATTTAATATTTGTCTTAGTTGCTGCTGTTGCATATGCATTGTCTTGTTTAAATTCTACCTCCATTGCATGATACAGTTGTTACCTTGCTTAATTTTTGAGTCATAAATTCATTAAGAATTTGTATGCAAGCCCCAACAGATATTCTGAGTTTTGTATTATAAATTCACAAAGTCTCTAAAAAATATTTTCTACTTCCTTTTGAATGATGCTGATTATTATTCTTATTATTGGGGTAAAGTGATTTTGATCATTCCAAAGTAAGGGTCTTGAAAAGCTCCACTTTTGTTTCATTAATAATAGGTAATCAAATGAGATGATGCTTAATGGAGCTAAACAGAGCTTCATGTTTGACGGCTTGAAGCAGGGAATTTATTTAAGGGAATTTATTTATTTACTTACTTATTCAGGCTTTTAGGCTACTGCAATGATAATTCTAAGCAAAGGTTTTCCTGTTTTTTCCACTGCAAACTGATAAGCATCTCGACAATAGCAAACATGCTGTTCCTGCAACACCCACACGGTTTCATCCTACGTAAGAGAGAATTATTATTATATACTAAATGTACCCGTTGCTGTGGCCCAGTCTTGTGGGTATACAATATTTTTTGACCGAGTGCCAATAATTTCCCTCTGTAGCTCAGTTCATGCCTACTTTGCTTCCCTCCCAGTTTGCCGTGGGTGTAAGAGCTGGTTTCCCGGCTTGCCGGTATAACTGCCTTCACCTTCGCAGCTCTCCGTACCACAGGTGGCATCGGGGTCCCTGCTAAAGGTACGGCATACTCCGTTAGTCGGGAGGATGCTTCGTGGCGGTTGACATTTGCCGCCATTTTGCTTGTGGGTTTGGCGGCGGCGGCGCTGAGGGGAAAGGACCCGGCTCACACCTGCCATTGTGGTGCTGCGACGTAGTATAGCGTGTGTTGCTTTTATGTCCAACAGATGGCGCTGTTGGACGCCAACATGCTAAAAAGCATGTTTTTACCTGTCACGGGTGTGACATCAATATAATATCTATATAAAAACACACCCGTATTTGACACACCCGTTGTGTCAAAATTTCAAAGCAATCGGTGAAGAACTTTTGGAGATTTACGATTTTGAACAAAAGAACATTTACATTTTTATTTATATAGAAGATATAGCTACCTGTAGAGGGGCATTTCCTCCCCCTAAATCTATCTCACTTTAAAATGGTTAGAAAAGAACCAGTTGCCGGCTTTTGTTGCCAGGTAAAAATAAATATTGTTAAAATAGGCAAATATAATGTTATGCTGGCATTCTTTTTTTTTTTTTTGCCACCCTGTTGCTTTGTCAGCATCTTCATCATTTTAGCACACTCCTGTCTCTTCCTTTATTGTTCCATATTAAGAAGATTGCTATTTAGGTCAAGTTAGCCCATAAATGTGAAGGCTGGCTTTGCTTTTTTCTTAAGCAAAGTCTGCCCTCTAGTGTTGAATTTCTAATCCAAAGATTCCTAAATTGGAAAGTAGCAAAACAACCTCCAGAGTTTTGGTTCCTGTTCACTATCTCTGAAAAATGTCCCAGTTTCCCATCAGATACCCAATTGCTTTTGGCAAGGTGCAGGATAGGGTGCTTGTCGGCTGGCAAGTTACACAGTGCATGCTGGCATCAGCGCAGTTATAACTTCCATATATTTTGTACAGTACGATGTAATTGCTTAAAATGTAGTCCCTGCCAAGGGACTGCAGCCTGGCTTCTAAAACTCTTTAACTGTTTGCTGCCACCTACAGGGTAGCTAAGGTTTTGGTAGCCCTAATCAAAGTTTATTCTTATTTTATAATGCAAGTGTAATAATATTCAATGGCAGCATTAATGTATGAAAAATCAATTGAGCTTTGTCAACCATTAGCTTGAAAAAAAGACAGGGGATTGCAGTGAGATGAAAAAATGGGAGAGGGAATGTTTATAACATGTTTTGTTGTGATATGTAGGCAGGGGTGGGATTCGAAAATTTTAGCAACCAGTTCTCTTCCCGGTTGCTGGATGGGTGGGGCCATGGTGGGCTTGGCCTACTCGGCCTCCTGCACCATGGCGGGGGGGGGGGTGTTTTTGCCCTCCCCAAGCTCCGGAGGCTTTGCTTGAGTCTCTGGGAGGGCGAAAATGACCTCCCCGGGCTCCTGAGGCCCTCTGGAGGCGGGAAACGGGCTAGTTTCCAGAATTCCGGAACTTCTAGGATACCTGTTTTTTGCCTTCCCAGAGCCTCTGCGTGGGGGCGCTGCACTTATCTGGCATCCAAAATGGGCCGTGTGGAGACTCCTGGGAGGGGAGGGGTGGGGTAGGTGGGGCCAGCCAGTCCTTGCAACTACCGGTTCGGTGAACCAGATGTAAAATTAGCATCCAGTTTGCCTGAACTGGTCCGAACTGGCTGAATCCCACCCCTATATATGGGTAGTTTTCTGCTCACTTGTGGAGGGTGGAATGCATTTCAACTCAGCAGTGGGAAAACGTCTTATTTTGACTATATTCAGTAAGGTGCCCTATGCATAGATTTATTTTTATTTTTTTATTTTTATTTATTTATTTGTCAAGAACGTATTAGGTAATTTATATAATTATAAGCATGAATTGAATACATAAAATAGATACAAGTAGAGGAAACAGTAGGACAGGGACGGTAGGCATGCTGGTGCTCTTATGCACGCCCCTTACAGACCTCTTAGGAATGGGGTGAGCTCAACAGTAGACAGTCTTAGGTTAAAATTTTGGGGGTTTTAGGATGAAACTACAGAGTCAGGTAGTGTATTCCAGGCATTGACCACTCTGTTACTGAAGTCATATTTTCTGCAACCGAGTTTGGAGCAGTTTACCTTTAGTTTGTATCTATTGTGCCCTCTTGTATTGTTGTGGTTGAAGCTGAAATAGTAATTGACAGGTAGGACATTGTAGCAGATAATTTTATGAGCTACACTTAGGTTATACCGAAGACGGCATAGTTCTAAGTTTTCTAGGCCCAGAATTTCAAGTCTGGTGACATAAGGTATTTTGTTGTGAGCAGAGGAGTGGAGGACTCTTCTTGTGAAATATTTCTGGACACGTTCAATTGTATTTATTTATTTATTTATTTATTTATTTATTTATTTATTTATTTATTTATTTTATTCGGCTTATATGCCGCCCTATCTCACAATGGACTCAGGGTGGCTCACAACAATAAAACACAAGCCACAATATAAATAAAACTAAAATCTAAAAGTTTTTAAAATTAACCCTTAAAATCCCATAATCAGTCCAGGTCGAGGGATTTAAAAAGCCAAGTTTTTAATTCACGGTGGAAGGTGCGAAGGTCGGGCGCTAATCTGAGCTCCAAGGGGAGTTGATTCCAGAGGGTGGGGGCACCCACAGAGAAGGCACAGGGCCACCAGCCACCGCTGTCTAGCTAACGGCACCCTGAGTAGGCCCTCTCTATGGGCGCAAACCGGGCGATGGGATATCGTTGCTGGCTGTAAGTGGTCCGCCAAATATCCTGGTCCTAAGCCATGTAGGGCTTTATAGGTCATCACCAGCACCTTGAATCTCACCCGGAGGGCAACCGGTAGCCAATGCAAACTGCGCAGGAGGGGTGTAACATGGGAGTATCGGGATTCTCCCATCACAACCTGCGTGGCTGCATTTTGCACCAGCTGAAGCCTCCAAGTGGTTCTCAAGGGCAGCCCCATGTAGAGAGCATTGCAGTAGTCAATCCGCGAGGTGACCAGCGCATGAGTAACTGTGCGTAGGGCATCTCGGTCCAAGTAGGGATGCAACTGGCGCACCAGACGTATCTGGGCAAATGTCCCCCTGGTCATGGTCATTATCTGGTCTTCTAAACTCAACCGTGAATCCAGAAGGACACCCAAGTTGCGCACCCTGTCTACAGGGGGCAAAACTTCACCCCCTATAGTCAACGATGGCACCTCTCCGCTGAACCGAGATGCTGGTACCCACAGCCACTCGGTCTGATTAATGTCCGATATGCAGTGCGGGTTCCAGACAGATGAGTTGTATTCGAGAATTGGTCTAACAAATGTTTTGTATGGTCTGGTTTATGTATAGTATGAAGAGTGTTGGTCCTAAAATGCTGCCTTAGGGGACACCGCTATTTACAGGTGCAGGATTTGATAGGGCGCTCCCTATTTTGACCACTTGTTGTCTGTTTGACAGGAACGCAGCTATCGAATTATGTAGGGGTCCAGAGATGCCATAGGATTTTAGTTTTAGAAGTAGTTTGTCATGTACCACTGAACCAAAGGCTTTACAGAAGTCTATGTAAATTGCTTTGCCCTGATCGAGATTTGTAGTCCATATGTTTTTGCAATGTAAAAGTTGTAGATTACAGGATAATTTTTTTCTGAAACCAAATTGTTTATTAGAGAGTAGGTTGTTTGTTTCTAGGTGGAGGGTAATGGATTGGTTAATTATTGATTCCATGACTTTGCAGGTGATGCAACATAAAGAGATTGGTCTGTAATTTTCAACTAGGCTGGGGTCTCCTTTTTTGAAGATAGGGATGACCGTGGCTAGTGACCATAGGTTGGGTAGGGAGGTGGTCCTGAAGGATTTTTCAAAGATTATGCTTAGGGGTTCTGCTATAGCAGTGGAAAGCTTTTTTAAGAAGTATGCTATCTTCTGTGAAATCTATTTGTGTTAGATGAGAATGATCTCATTGTAGCCCACATTAACCAAACCTGAATGCATTTAATCTTATAGAATCTATCCAGTATCATTGGCAGATTATGATTTTTAATGGTGTAGCAACTATATCTAATAATTGAAAGCATGGGAAGATAGGCAAATGAGTATCTTGGTACTCATTGTTAATTAGTGCAATGAATGCCAGAAATGATGAGTACCAAACAAAATTTTCCCATAAGGAATAATGTAAATAAATGTAATGTATTCCCAAACCAAAGACAATGGACATTTTTAAAGAAAGCCCAGAAAGTCCAGATGCCTCTTGAAAAAGCACTTTTGGGACAACCATGACTTGGAAGACTGAGAATCTCCATAGACACAGGGCAAGAACTATCATGTGATTGACGCATCAACCTTTGTTTCAGATGAAACGGGTAACAAGTTGTGAGGCAATTGACACAGATAAAGTTGTAGTTTGGGCATTGAGTACCAAACAAATGACAAGTACTGGGACAAAATTGTCTTGTCAAAATGCATTGAGTACCAAATTAGATCAGTTTCAAAGAAATTGAGCACCGAGGCACCATTGTATTTGATGCATTTATGTCTCAAACCTACAATCCAATTTTCTTCTAAGAAGCTTGAAAAAGATGGTTTGGCATCCTTTGGTCTTGATAATTAACCAGGGGATCAAGGCCTCTTTGGTGGGTGCCCTGCTGCTTCCACTAAATCAAAGGAATGATTTTTTTTTTACACATTGAATGCAACTGGATATGCTTCAGAATAATGGAAATATACTTGCAACCAAGTAACATAGGACCTAGATATTTAGAGCTCATTGCGTATATAGTAAGACTGAGACTTATACACTACCCAATATTAGGCAACATCTATTACATGACCGAAACTTGGCACATAAACCCTATAGGAAACTGTACGGTCAAGCACACGAAAGTATCAGCCAACTGAAAGTCTTCATCAAACTTTTATTACTACAAATCCAATTTACTTGGTGCAAGTCAAATGGATCATGTTACAGATGTGGTCCAGGAAGGCTTGGAAGAATGGAAAGCTAATAAAAGGAATAGATTTCACCTTTAACAGCATGAGTATGCCAAGTCTGCATGGAAATCTTCCATAAAAAAATAAAAAAAGGCAAATTTTATGCCATTATAAAAATGTTGGGTACTTCCAAGTAGTACGTGCTTCGTGAGCAAAGATATCAACCAAATATTGAAATAAGGTATCGTAAAAGAAAGTATAGAGCATAAAATATAAAATAAGGAAGAAAATGTTGCAGAAATCTATTTACCATAGGATGACAAAGAGCAAGTAAATTACAGGGTTTAACAACTACCTGGGCGCTGAACCTTTTGCCCTCAGCATTTCTGCTATGTCAACAAGGTAGCAACAACCACTTTTCAAGCTACATTAAAATGTGTGTTTTGCTGCACCGCTATCTTCGAAGCTGCTATTTTCATACCCCCCTCAGTTGTGTGTGATGTGGTAAATAAGCCAGAGTATTTTAACCACTATTCCCGTCATCCCTGAATATTTTTTCCATTACGTGGTTTGGTTGAGGAAGAAAGAGAGGTCTCATCTTTGCTAGGGATTTAGAGTATGATGAATATGACCAAAGATTACATGTAATCACAGTTTTGCATTTCCCCCTGCTCCCTTATAAAGCTCCTAAGACTTTGTTTACTTCAGTAAATGCATGAATGCGTAGATTACTGTATTTTTTGGAGTATAAGACACACCTTAGTTTTTGGGGAGGAAAATAAGAAAAAAGCTGATTGGTGGGTGGATTGGCCTTCCGGAATACCCCCAATCAGCTGTTCCCAGAGGTGAATTTTAGCAACAGGTTCCTTGGTTGTGAGCTCTGTGCCTTGCTTTTTTTTCTGCCTCTGAAACTTCTGAAACTCTGTTTCAGAAAAAACTTTTTTTCCTGCCTCTGAAAGCCTCCGAAACTGAGCTTCAGAAAAAAAGCCTCTGAAGCTCTGTTTGGGGGCTCCTTTTCTGAAGCTTCGTTTCTGATGGTTTTTTTCAGCCTCTGAAATTTCCGTTTGAGAAGCTGGGTGGAGCTATATTCGGAGTATAAGACACACCCAGATTTTCACCTCTTTTTGGGGGGGAAAAGGTGCATCTAACACTCAGAAAAATACGGTATGTAGAACTTATTGTGCTCTGCATTCACATTGGCTTAATGGTAACAGTCAAATTCTGCATGGGGTGAGGACTTGGGATAGTCCCAAAGGTGTTTTTTTTCAAGAGGCAACCGGACTTTCTTGTTTTTCTCTGAAGACATTTTGCTTCTCATCCAAGAAGATTCTTCAGCTCTGTGTCAAGCTCTGTCTAATGGACCCAAGCAAATCAGAACTCTGAAACTAGGCTTCTTCTCAAAGGTCCTCTTTATTGAATGCATCATATCAGCCCAGCTTCAAAGGAAATCCAATTCTAATTTTTTTTCTACGGTTACAGTATATTTAAACTAGGAAATAACCCCATCCCCAAGTGTCACAGGTCACTCTGGCCAATTGGGTTAATTGGCGGGCTCTCCAAGCAGTCCTTCCCCAACCTTATCCATTGCCAGTAGCGATGACCTTGGTTTTCACAAGAAAGCTCTCGGTTGTGTCTAGTAGGGCATTCCAACCCTCTTCCCCTCCTGTGTGGCAACTGAGGAACAGCAAAATGGCTGCTGCGAGGTTCGAAGTTGACACTCTGACTGGATGGATGGCAATGGAAGGATTTATATTCCTTGCAGACAGCTGGTTATTTGTATTCTTTTAGAGAGTCGTTGAGGTCACTTGAAGGTTTATCTGTGTCCTCAGGGTCACTTGAGTAGTGCAAATGAGTGTGGAGCCTTCTTGGGACTGCTGCAAGGACTGTGTTGTGGACTGGGGATAAATGATGTCATAGCCCTTCCCCTCTATTGGGCTGTCCAGTTTTGACATAGATGGTCTCTTTGACCTTTCTTTCAAGTCATGGGAGAACCATGACCTGGGTTACTGAGTATGTCCATAGAGACTTGGGATAGTGTTGGCCCACACCTCAGTTCAGATCTCTTCCTAGTACAGTGTGTTATATAAACACAAACACAAGTACAGCCTACATATGTTGGCTGTTATTCAAATGTAAACTGCAAATATCCTCAACTATGAAGGTCAGTGGAAGAGTTAGGTTGGTCATTGTCTTTTATCCTTACCAAAGGTTATATAGATAAAAGGGGATAAAATCACTTGCATTGTCTTAAACTCAATGAATTCAAGGAAGCAAGCAAGATGTTTCTATATCAGCAAAGAATCTGGTGACAGAATAAGTTACCTATATATTCCCCAATCCCCAGTAGAAAAAAAAATCTGTGCTTAAGTAGGTGTAGCTGCTGTAATGCATGCTGTATGTTTCTCCAAGCTAAAACAAAGTAATCTATGCATTTTCTCCAGGCAATTTACCAACATGAAATAATACAATGCGGTTTTAAAACAATAACCATAAAAGCAATAGTGATAAAAAAAACTGCCAGTAGACCAATTTTATAGCATCAATCAAAACAAAGACTAGATAATATGAGTTAAAAATTCAGATCACCAACAATATAAAATATCTTTATCCAGTACCAAAATGTCCATAAAGAAGATATAATTGTTCCAGAATTGGACAATTGCCAGCAAAGTACATTCTCCATAGGAACTATTTTTCTTTGGCTGGAGCACCCAAGCTTGAGGTCTGGCAGTGAATCTTAAGATTTGGCTAAAAATGTTACAGAGAAAGCAATTAAGAGGTACCAACTTCCTGAGGTAGCTTTAAGGTAGCTTAAACTTAAGGTTTAGCTTAAATTTAAGACTCTGCGAGTCCCTTAGACTACAAGGTGATCAAACCGGTCAGTCCTAGAGGAGATCAACCCTGACTGCTCTTTAGAAGGCCAGATCCTGAAGATGAAACTTAATGAGAAGGAAGGACTCACTGGACAAGAACCTAATGCTGGGAACGACTGAGGGAAAAAGAAGAAGAGGATGACAGAGAATGAGGTGGCTGGATGGAGTCACTGAAGCAGTAGGCATGAGCTTAAATGGATTCCAGAGGATGGTAGAGGACAGGAAGGCCTAGAGGAACGTTATCTAGCCATGGGGTCACGATGGGTCGGACATGACTTCACAACTAATAACAACAACAAAACTTAAGGTAGCTTAAACTAGCATGCATGTGTGGGGGAACATTTACCTTTACCTTTAAACTTAACTTAAATTTATCAAGCAGCACAAGTGTAGGGTTCCCTAATTGTAGTGAAAAACGGTGGGTGCCTATTCAGTCACAGCGAAGAGGTACAACCCTAGCTTTTTGTGCTGCCATTCAGTTATACCTATAGCCCCCCCCCCGAACCCTAAAGCAGTGCATAGATGGGAAACCTCCATTCTGATATTTCCAGTGTCCTGGGGTTACCTAAATCAGGAAGTCTTCAGAATATTTTAAAAAAGGGAGAGTTGTTTTTAAGTTCTTCCCAACATAGGTTGAAAGCAGTGGTGAAATTCAAATTTTTTTTACTACGGTTCTGTGGGCGTGGCTTGGTAGGCATGGCATGGCTTGGTGGGCATGGCTTGGTGGGCGTGGCAGGGGAAGGATATTGCAAAATCCCCATTCCCTCCCCACTCTGAGACCAGCCAGAGGTGGTATTTGCCAGTTCTCTGAACTACTCAAAATTTCCGCTATCAGTTCTCCAGAACCTGTCAGAACTTGCTGGATTTCACCCCTGGTTGAAAGCCACTTACTCCTCTCCTCACTTACTCATTTGTTCATGTTGCTGCCATGTGGGACAAGTCTAAGGATTTGGGTGCTTAAATTTGTAAATTGTATTTGGTTTGTGGATGGCTTCCAGGGATGTCTTTCTAAAGGTAAACACAAGTGTGTTAAAATTACTAGAAATTTAATTCATCAATTTTTTTTTTTTTTAAATGTGCTTACACTGCTGAAGATTTTACGATATTGGAGAATTCTGAGGACCACAAAATTACTCGGGTGCGTCAAGTGCACTGTGGCTATTGTTCTCTTATCTCTTGATCTAGAGGGAGAAGAGAACAATTGGAACCTTGAAATTACTCCTTAGAAGTAATCATTAGAACAGAAAATTGACGAGGCTTCTAGTGAGTGGTTTCCTCACTCTGGTGGGATATATTATAAAAAATACTTTCAAGTCAAGCTCAGTTCCGATGAGTTCATGGACATGAAGTTATTGTTTTGACAGCAAAGGAGTAGTAGTTTGCTACTCTTGCTCTCTTATGGATTGATTTTGCGGTGTGTGGGGTGGGGAAGATATCTCCCAGATGGGGTCAACCACGTTTTATCAATTCAGTACTACCTGCAACAAGCATGTGAGGGAGATTCTGTTGAGTGAAAGCAATTAGTCAAAGTTAAATACTGAGATTCCATGGTTGGTGGTGAACTTAATAATAATCATAATCATAAATTTATTTGTCAAGCATATATAATATAAAAGTATAAACATAATTTGAATACATGAAAAGAGTAAGTAAAAAGGAATATTAGGACAGGGACGGTAGGCATGCTAGTGCACTTATTCACGCCCCTTACAGACCTCTTAGGAATGGGGTGAGGTCAACAGTAGACAGTTTAAGGTTAAAGTTTTGGGGGTTTGGGGAAGAAACTACAGAGTCAGGTAATGCATTTCAGGCATTGACCACTCTGTTACTGAAGTCATATTTTCTGCAATCGAGTTTGGAACAGTTTACCTTGAGTTTGTATCTATTATTTGCTCGTGTATTGTTGTGGTTGAAGCTGAAGTAGCCATTGACAGGAAGGACAATGACTTTTTGACTCTTGAGTTATCATCCAATGTCTTGAACTCTACACCATGCTGGCTCTCAAAAATAGTATAGCATTGATATAACCATCAGTTTCTATTCAGAGTTTGAGAAATGCAAATCTTCCCATCCTCCTCTTTTTCTGTAAAACTGAGATATCAGAAATCCATTTAAAGACAAGCCTCAACCTAAATTAGGTCTTTTGGCCAGAGAGATGTTTGTGAACTTATTGGTGTTAACAGTTAAAGATCTGTGGCAAAGCAAAGATTGAGTCTGGTGGAAGTTGCCAGACATTTCAATTCAACTTATATCTGCCTTGAGGAATAACAGGTTGTACAAGGCAGCACAATGGCCTTTGTTAAATGGAGAATTGCACTTTCAGTCTGATCCTATCTAATGCTCCTTCTCCCCTAAAGTGTGAATAATGCTTCCCTAAAATGTGAATAAATGCAAAAATGATTAAATATTTCATTATGTGATTGAGTATTGTGAAAGGATTCAAATCAAAATCAAATCAATCAAAAACAAAAACATATATATTTATGTTTTAGCGTAAATGCAAAGAGGAAAATGCAAATGTAAACACATTTGCAGTTTCATAAGCAACATATTTTCTTTACCTTTGTCAGAACATTGCTTCAGGCTCAGATTTTGGAATCAGATGGGATTGCTGGGAAATTCTGTTATGTTCTCCTTTAATTGTAAAGGCAAATACAGTACATTGCCAAAGTTGACTCTGTTGAGTCAATGCATAATAAAACTTATTTCTTCATTTACTGAAGCAACTTAGAACTTTGATATAATAAGTGATTTTTTTTTCTGGGCAATTCTGAGGCCTTTGTTGGATCTACTTTATAGCAGATGATCCTTTTTTTAACCTATTGTGCAACAAGTACAGAGATAGGACGTAATCTGTTGAGTCAATACTTTGGCACCTGAATCTTTACAAAACAGGTATAACCATTTCTGTTTCCAAAAAAGCTTCATCAGGCAAAATAGCTAAAATCTAGAAACATTTGTTAGAAAACACAAGCCCTTTATTTTGAAGAAATCAGAAGAGAAATTGTATTGTTTTTAGCATCTTTTACTATTCTTAATTTATTCTGAGTTTGTCTTTCCTGATATTCTTTTTGTTTTGAGACCACCTATACGCATTTTTTTGATGAAGTGTCATTCTTTTTTTCCCCTTTTTTCTGTATATATACTCTTTTATTTTCAGATTTTTCACTAAACTCGTATAGCCCCATTTGCTGAATTTGCTGTCCTCCTTTTTGAATTGTTTTTAGTTGAGCTGCTGGTCTTTCTCTTTAGTTGAACTTCTGGCATTTCTACTCTTTTTCATTAGTATCACAGTCCTATTAATTCCATTTATCACACCTCTTAACTTATTATAGTGTGCCCTTTTGAAGTCTAAGATAAGTGGCTGATTATATTAAATTAATTTCCCCTTAAAATTAAGAACTTCATTCTTACATTTCATTCATTTCCTCCCCAATGTTCCTGCTGCTTCTACTTCCTTAACCAAATATTCAAAGTTAGCTAATCTCACATCAAGTGCAGTTGTTTCTGTAATATCTTCAACAAGCAATGGTGTTAATTTCCCCACATTACTTCTATATGTTTTTCTGAAATATCTCCAGATTGTTGCTGTTAGTTACTAAGTTGTGTCCAATCCATCACGACCCCATGGATAACGTTCCTCCAGGCCTTCCTGTCCTCTATCATCCTCTGGAGTCCATTTAAGCTCATGCCTACTGCTTCAGTGACTCCATCCAGCCACCTCGTTCTCTGTCGTCCCCTTCTTCTCTTGCCCTCAATCTTTCCCAGCATTAGGCTCTTCTCCAGTGAGTCCTTCCTTCTCATTAGGTGGCCAAAGTATTTGAGTTTCATCTTCAGGATCTGGCCTTCTAAAGGGCAGTCAGCACTCCTCTCGGACTGACTGGTTTGATATTCATACTTAATTTTCATATTTCACATGTCCCTTATCACGGTTGTAAGATTGCTATTTTGAGAGGTGTGTTGCAAACAGATGTGACTTGTGTTCTACTTGATGGTGCCGATGGGTGGAATATAGAAACTTGCCTTGTGTCCATCTGATTGAGTATTGCCTTAGCTAAGTGGTAGCTGCTTTCAGATAGAATTTCCTAACCCTTCCTGGAAATTATTTCTGGACTTATTATCCACTTTGCTTATTATGTTTCCTGTGGGAAGGAAGGTGGCCTACGGTAAAAATATCCATGAGTATTCTTTATAATAAATAAGTTAAAACAATAAACACATTGCTGCCTGATTAAATCCTTCTTCCATAAAGTTGACACCTGAGATCCCTGTTAGAATGTGTAAGCCAGGTACATATTACTCAGGGAAAATGGTCCCAAAAGTAGCAATGGCTCAAGCTGTTGGAAGTAGAACATGAGATTTTCTAGGAGTGTCAAACTCGATTTCATTGAGGGCCGCATCAAGGTTGTGTTTGACCTCGGGGGGCCAGGGGGACCATGACCAGCTTGACATCTGGCGTGCCTGTGCTGGCCTGAGCGCTCTGCCAATGAAAATGGGCTCCTGACAGTGATGGGTTGCCCCCAGTTCGCACCAGTTCTATAGAACCGGTAGTAAAACTGGCGGGAGGCCCCACCCACTGACCTTGATGTTACCAAATGCTTCTGCGCATGCGCAGACACTTCTGCACATGTGCAGAAGAGTGCATGTGTGCAGAAGAGCGCACGCACGGCTTCATTGCGAATCGGTAATAAAGGTAAGTAGAACCCTCCTCTGGCTCCTGAGCTCCTTTTTTGGCTACGACTACATCATGCAACCCTCTGCCAGTGAAAATGGAGCTCAGGAGGGTTCCTTGCTATTTCCAGGGTGGCCCCATGGGCCAGATCTGAGGCTGGATCTGGCCCCCAGGCCTTGAGTTTGACACCCCTGTTCTAAAAGAAGCTCTTCTAGAGAATTCTCTTTCTGAGCTGCAAAAATCCATATGGTCTCTAGGTGGCAGCAAAGAGATTTGCAGCCCAGTTTTATAAACTCGGAGTTATTGATTAATTAATTAATTAAAAATAAATAAATAAATTTCTTGAACAGGTCCGTGTGAGTTGAAGTTTTCTTCAGCTAGAACCTTTAAAAGAGAAGTGCTTACATTCCTTTACTATGAATAAGAGAACTTTGTAAAAGTTCTTACATTCTTTCAGGAAGGAAGACAAATAACGCTTTTCTGCCATTTAGAAGAACATTTGAGCCAGTGGGTTTTTCCTGCTGCATGTATAGCCTGATGGAGTGTGTAACAAGAACACTTCAGACTATTAAAAGGCAATTGAAATGTCTTCCTTCGTCAAACCATAGACCCAGATCATTTTGGACATACTCACTGTTTCCTCATTAAGTACATTATTGCAGTGTTCTGATTATAGCACTTTCTTTTGAGTGGGAGGGAATGGAACTGTTTATAATACTATTGATGCAATGCATTTCATAAGTGTAGAGATTACATGATGTAGAAAAAGTGGAAATGAGTTTCATTCCTTCTTTCTTAACATTAAAGCCTAGGATTCCATGAAGTGACTATACGGAAGATTCAGGACTATCAAAACCAAATAATTTTTCTACACAGAATTAAATGAAAATTGTTTTCATGAAATCATGTAGCGATTGTTTTAAACGAATACACGATGTGGATGGCTACTAGCCAAGATGGTTCTGTTGCATGATGCATCCCAGTTTGATTGACACTATGAATGCCTGTGAATATTGCACTGACATTTCAGTGGGATGGGCACATAGAAATAGAGACAGTGTAAGCTGGCATATATTTGTCTTGCTCCAACAGATTAGCCACCATTTTATGCTTGCAAAAGCCAGCTTGTTCATATTTGTACAAAAGGATGGATTGGGATGTTTTTGCATAGCAGTCATGTGTTAAGCAAAATAACAACTGCCGTGTTGATGCAAGTACCATATATGGTGACTGCCATCTATTACCCATCAAGCAAACTTGTGTTCTGCTTTTGAGACTTACAGAGAGGCTCTACTGGTGTGATGAGCCTTGTGGTAAGCAGGTGTGGGATGCATCTCCAACCCCCCATCCCTGTCCTAGCTTGATTTTTTTCACCTGCACCTTGCCCCATCTCGTATAACCAGACTGTGGGCAGGGCTTAACTAGGGCTTATTTTTGGGGTAGGGCTTATGTTAGGTGCAGGTGTTAAAATTGGGCTAGGGCTTATTTTCGGGGTAGGTTGTATTTTCGGGGAAACACAGTAGTATTTATGTCCTTGAACTACATAATCTTAGAAAAATCTCTTCTGCATTTTGCATTAGCTTTTTATTCATTTTTTATTTTCAATATCTTGTTAAATTTTTATTTTTTTCTACATATAGAATGTACAGTTCCAGGAAGGGGCATAGATTTTGGAAAGTACATTTTACATATGCTTTCTGATAAATTGTATGAAATTTTAACAAAAGTTAAGGTAAGTCGGCCTTAGATCATTAAATAATGATGCAGATGTAAAGAATAAAATCGATTATTTGCCAGCAAATTGTTATAGCATGGCTCCCCACAATGCATTTTTCCATTCAGCCAGAATGTTAGATGTGCTCTGCTGTTGAAGTGTCTACTTGTATATCCATTCATTTACATCAATAAGTTAATTTTGTTAAATATCAGTTTTGAGTTTTAAGAAATGAGTGAAGAAATCACAAGAAGACGGACATATGTTTCTCAAAAGAAACATTATTTATTTTATTTTATTTATTTCGAACTTATATACCGCCCTTCTCCCTGAGGACTCAGGGCAGTGTACCGCCAGAATTAAAAAACATAGAATGCGAACATTAAAAAACAATTAAAAATATATATATAATTTGGCCCCATACTTTAAAATTGAATGATAATTGAATGATAAAGATTATCTTGATTATCCGGTGTGGAACTATGTCTAAAGACATGACTTCTCCCAGGACTGGGCCTAGAAGACATCAAATAGCAATTCTTTCCTGGATTTTTGCAGCCTACATGTGGTAGTTCTATCTCACACATAATTTGTCTAGTTAAGGTAGTGCTTGGTTTACAACCACAATTGGAACCAGAAATTTTAATTGCCAAGCACCCAAATTTTGATCACCTGTGACAGTCATAAATGCAAGGACTTGTTATAACTCACTTTTGGTGCCATTGTAAATTAGAATAGTGGCTAAATGAATGGTTATAAGTCGAGGACTACCTATATAAGAGCCTGAGTGGCGCAGCAGACTAATGCTACTGTTAAAGGTAGTATTTAGCTTCCAGCTGCCTGCAATTACTGCGAGTTCAATTCTCACCAGGCTGAAGGTTGACTCAGCCTTCCATCCTTTCTAAGGTAGGTAAAATGAGGACCCGGTTTGTGGGGGCAATAAGCTGACTTTGTATAAAATATACAAAAGTATGAAGGCTATTGCTTAACGCCTTGTAAGCCGCCCTGAGTCTCCGGAGAAGGGCGGCATATAAATAAAAATAAAATAAAATAAATTAAAAAAAATCTAGTAAGATTACTGCGAGAAGGGCGGCATATAAATAAATAAAAAGATTAACCAGCCTCTATTAACATAAGAATATATACATGTGCTTTTATGTATTAAAGGCAAGACACAAGTTCTTATAGCAAGCTAGTTTCACAGCAGCTACAGATGCTCTGTTATATATTTATTTACTCCATGATTCTGGATGTCTAACAAGAATTATAAACCTCCCAATATGGAAAAATATCACATTAGAATAATAAACACACACATTGCTGGTATCAGACCAGATTTGAAAACCAGTATCATGTAAGTACTACTTCTATTATAAATTCAGTAACAGAATCAAGCAAGTCTGAGTGTGTTTTTCTCTTTCCTTCCTTTAGTTTTGTGCAAGAGGGGCTTGCCTGAGATGTTTACTCACATTACATTCTTGGCCTGGGCCCAGGTCTCTTTTATCTAACCATTGCCTTGGCAGCA
This sequence comes from Ptyas mucosa, assembly GCA_012654045.1. Taxonomy (NCBI): domain Eukaryota; kingdom Metazoa; phylum Chordata; class Lepidosauria; order Squamata; family Colubridae; genus Ptyas; species Ptyas mucosa. The sequence continues at coordinate 28,723,968 of WNWU01000007.1, forward strand.
GTTCTTCCACCTGTTTTTCAAGGCCATTCCCTCAGTCCTCTACAGCTGGGAATAAAACATAGAACTCATATAATTACAATGGGTTTAAACACTGTTGTGATCAAGGCTCTGGAGCTGTGGTGAAATCCAAGTTTATTTACTACTGGTTCTGTGGCCGTGGCTTGGTGGCCGTGGCTTGGTGGCCGTGGCAGGGGAAGGATGCTGCAAAATCCCCATTCCCTCCCCACTCCTAGGGGAAGGATATTGCAAAATCTCCATTCCCACTTCACTCTGGGGCCAGCCAGAGGTGGTATCTGCCAGTTCTCCGAACTACTCAAAATTTCCGCTACCAGTTCTCCAAACTGCTCAAAATTTCCAGTACTGGTTTTCCAGAACCTGACAGAACCTACTGGATTTCACCCCTGCTCTGGAGGATGAGTTAACTAAATCTATAGCATGTAACCTGGAATTCTATTCTATATTTCAGTCATACAGTGGAAAATCTTATTCCTGAGCTTTCAGTAGCCATCTTCCATATGGATTTCATCATCTATTTAATTTACCCAGCTGCTGGTAAACATTTACATAGCATTCAGCTATGTATTTTTTTTTCCAGAGCATTCAATTTGGATCAGGCAGTAATCCTTACGGGGAAAAAAGAGCATCTCTCTTTCTCAACCAATTTACCTCACAGGACTGTTGGAGGAGGGGAAGATTCAAATCAATTTATGGATTAAAGTAATGGAAATTTTGGAACAGAAGACCAAGTTTCCCATTTTTCATGTTAGAGCTCCAAACATACCAGACAAAATTATAAATTTAAAATTAATTAATGACACAATAATTCATATTCATAATTTAGATCAGGGTGTCAAACTCGATTTCATTGAGAGCTGCATCAGGGTTGTGTTTGACTTTGGGGGCCCATGGTGGGCATGGCCAGATGGGAGTGGCCAACTCAACGTCACTCGTGTCGAGGTCGCCTGTGGGGGTCCGAACACTCTGCCAGCGAAAACAGAGGCCCCCTCAAGCTCCATTTTTGCTGGCAGAGGCACCACAGCCTGGTCCTTTGCTGTTTCCAGGCCTGCGGGCCAGATCTAAGTATTTCCAGGCCTGCGGGCCAGATCTAAGTATCCCATAGGCCGGATCCAGCCCCTGAGCCTTGAGTTTGACATATCTGATTTAGATGGCGAGTAAAAATCATAGTCATCCATTGTCTAGTCTGGTACATTAACCATTACCTCAGATAGGTCCCAAACTATACCAGACAGGTTTGTATACTAGATAAATATATAGCACTCCTATTTTATTTTTACTTTGATCCTTTGTAAGTAATGATTTGCTTAGTTATTACATTAATTTTTTGTACATTAGTTGCAGTACTTCTCTTACTTAAATTGTACGCACAACACTGAGAGACATATGCACACTAGTTTTTGACTAGCTCTTATTGTCAGAGAAATGCATCCTTCAGATGATATCTAGAAGGTCTGGTTTAGCCAGTCTGATTTCATCATTACTGATGGGCTCCAGTTCATGCTTGGAAGTTTCACACACGGCCTGATTATTTAGCTACCATTTATTGGGTTATGTTTGATTGTAGAAGAAAACAAAACAAAACAAAACAAAAAAAATCTCTGTGAACTACTCCTGAAATACAAATATGCTAATTGCACTCCAAAATTCACAAGTAGACAATGAGTCTGAATTAAATTCAACTAATAGATTTTATCTTACCCCAAACTAAGTGTAACCATTGCATCCAGACTCTACAAAGATATTTCTTGCTTCTAGCAAAAGGACTCTGAAGAATTATATTTGACATTGTATCTGGCACTTGTGAGAGGGTGGATTGAGGATCTTTCCCAGCGAATATTTTGGAAAAGGAAGTACATTATTGTTATTTCTACATAAAGGTTGTTTAACTCACTTATATTATTTTATGTTACAAAAGTGCGTACGTGAAACAATTAAACTATCAGTAATTGCCATCTAAATATACAACAAATATAACATCTTGCAAATGTTGGTTTATGTGTATTGGAGACAGATTGTGTCTAAGATTATAGAATGAGGAGAAAGTATCATCTTAATTAGTTTATGTTGCCTTTCTCATGGAGAGAAATTGCTTTACTAGGAAATCTGTAACTTCACACCCTTGAATTGTGTTGGGTGTTTCACTTTTTATAATGCATTTAATTATTTTGAGTGTTCCCTGTTCTATGCCCTCCTCCCAGCACTTTTTCACCCTTTGTTTTTTTCTTTCTTTGTTCAGCTCAGTTTTTCCTCTCACTTTGAATAAATCACCACCCTAAAAATGTTTCATAGAAGAATATAATTTAACTTATGGATGTAGGTTTCCACACAGGTTTTCTGAGGGACATGCCTCAGAAAATATGCCTGAAATGTCTTAAAGGGTAACCAATTTATTGTGGTAGAGGAATTCATGAGCCAACCTCACTGTTTAAATATAGATAGTGGTTGAATAGACAGATTAGAAAATAGAAGAGAATGTTGAATGAAAGAGAGAGAAGGCTCCCCCAACAAGCAAGATTTTTGTCTTTATTCATTAGATAAAGGCTGTTAAGTTAGGCGATTGAGGAGGCAGAAGTAAGGTAGTGACAACAGCTCTTTAATGTATAGTGAGACTTCAGCAAAGGTTACAGGCAAACAGCTCTCCTTAAATACCTGGCCAGCCGGGGAGCTGACCAATCACAAGTGACCTACTGTAGTTTAAATCTCCCGCCAAAACTATATACATAACAAAGGCCACAATGAAATGCCTTGAATAGCTACATTCAAAATTATTTAATTTCTTATGATGTTTGGCATCATAAATCTGATGGTTTCGTGGATCTTTGTGCTTTCTGCTTATCTTAGCAGTATTTCAAATCTGCCTGTTATACAGTTCTTCTCATTACTTAGATTAGAGCTACTTCTTCAGGTTTCACCCCAGAACTGGGGGCCAATGCTGTTCTTGATAAAGTTGTAATATTTTAATAATCTGATTTGGGAATGGATTAAACTATGCTGTGAATGACTTTACTCTCTGATTGATGATGATGATGGTTTCAATAATAATAGTCTTGATGACACAGGAAATCAAATCAAGGGCACGATGCCCGAAAACGTGCTTGATCAACATAAATTGATATGTAATCCAGGTTAATATATATATAATCAAAAAGTTGCTTATGTAATTTATGTACATATACCTCATATTTCATTTATATTTTTACAAAAGAAGAATGCAGAACTTAAAATAAATAATGGATATTTACACAAGATACCCCAGGATTCTACTACTACTGAAGAATCTACTAGCATTCTTCAATATGTTCATTAATACAAGCAATGTTGATAACGTCTGCCGATTTCACAAATAAAGGGGATTATTAACACCCCAGAACCCAGGCTCAAGATTCTAAAGGATCCTGCTAGATTGAAAATTAGACCCTAACAAAAAAAAATGTTGTTAACTGGTGTGGAATGTAAGACTCTGTACTTAGGGAGCAAAAACCAGATGCCATGGTACAAGATAGGGAGTAACTGGGTAAGCGGTGTTGGTTGAAATAAGAATTTGGGTGTTTTAATAGATTACAGATTGAGCATGAGCCACCAATGTGAAGCTGCCAAAACAGCCAATGCAGTTTTAGGCTGTATCAACACAGGAATAGTCTTAAGATCAAAATAAATGACAGTATTGCTCTCATCAAACCACAACTGCTGTACTATGTCCAGTTCTGGTTGTCACAACACAAAAAAGAGGCCACTGGAAAGAATGCAGAGAAGAATAACAAAATGCTTGTGAAGTGAAAATAATTACAAATATGATTACCAAATTAACTTTATTTAGTTGTACTGAAGTTTAGCTTTAAATAAAATTTAGTTTTGTCCAGCTCCATGTAGATTTTGGTATCATACCCTCAAAGGCCCGGTATGATATTGGGAAAGCCCAGGAAAATTTGAAATCTATGGTTTATGGCAATGATAGCTAATCTTTTTGCTGTCGTGTGCCAAAAGCAGGGGGACCGCAGGGGGGTCGTGCACGTGCATGCCCACACACATAATTCAATGCCCCCCCGCACCCCACACCCCCACACATGTGCACACAACCCCCCCGCATTCTCCCCGCTTTTGGTACACGATGGCAAAAAGGTTACCGGTGGGCCCGGTAGGTCCCCTTTTCACCCGCCCCAGGCTCCAGAGTCTTCCTTGGAGCCTGGGGAGGGCAAAAATGGCCTCCCCCACCCCCCGGAGGCCCTCCGGAGACCTCCAGAGGCCAGAAACGGCCCATTTCCTGACTTCCGGTGGGCCCGGAAGGTTCAAAATCAGCCGATGGAGCTGAGCTAAGGCAACGCTTGCGTGCCCACAGATATGGCTCCACATGCCACCATCATAGGTTTATGGCAATACTCCATCAGAAACAGCTGTGTAGCTTCTATGATAAAGTTCTACCCCATCAGACTTAGTGAAAGGGAAACAAACCTGGAAAAGTCAGACTTTTGGAAGGACACTCAACAATAAGGACACTCAACAAACACCTCTCAGCTACATTATAATCACAATATGCGCTGGAACTTCTTTGTATTTAGACTCAACGAGAATTTCATTAGATTTGCTGCTCTTTTTCAATAGAAATGTGATAGATTTATTTTTCAGTACAATACAGGATATAATACAGGACATTTCTTTGCAATTTGCTCTTGCTCTTTAATGTTATGGTCCAGCTATGTTTTCATGCTGCTTCCAAGCTCTGCAACACACAAATAGTATATAATACTTAACGTGGCAATTCTCAGCCAATTTATGTGCAAATAAGCTACACTAAACATACTGCTTCAATAGGCATAGGGTTACTCAGAACTCAGAAGTGGGAGATTCTTGGCTCAATCTCGTCTTAGCTCTGGCTTTAGACCAGGTGCTGTATTGTTGCTTCAGTCCCAAAGTTAACTACACTATTGAGATCATAATAGCAGCCTAGTAGAAATGATTTTTGGAAGACGTATTGAGGTAATGTATTCAAAGCAAAATATTTCTTAAGACTGCAAAAGAATGATGTTAATGCTACATTAACAACTATGTTTAACTTGGCCTAACATGCAATTAAATGCATAGATTAATGCTAGAACCTCATGCCTGTTTACCTCAGAGCAAAGTCTAAACATCTGGCTAATCGTGCAGCGAATTATAATAACATAAATGTATATATGCCACCTGATTCCTGATTAGTTTACAAATTAATAAAAAATATTTAAAACAAGGAGACAAATAATAATAATAATAATAATAATAATAATAATAATAATAATAATGGTAGAAAAAACATACCTGGATGGGAACAAGAAGGAGGAAGGAAAGAGACATCAGTCATCTTCACCAAAGGCCTGGGTGAAGATCTAAGTTTTCAGGGCCTTTCAAAACATCAGAAGGTTGGGGCATTTGAATTTTGGGGCAAATCTTATTCCAGAGAATTATTCACTGCTTATTCACTGCTACAGAGAAGACATATTTCTGGGGTCTCAATAAAAGGCATTGTTTAATTGAAGGAACCTGGAATGTGCCAACTTGGTTGAAACTCAGAAGGCAAAGTCAAGGAACATATAAGGAGGCAAGAAAAGACTTTTGCACATTTCTGCCTAAATGTATACAGTAGATGGAGTGCCAGGTAGACATCTTGCCTGCTGTTGCCTCACATTACAAGACTTACTGTATTTATACTTGATAGCGTGAAGACAGCTGTTCTTGGGTCTGTTTGAATGCAAGAAGCAGACTTCTATACTGTGGTTTCCAGACCAGAGGTGGGTTTCAGCAGGTTCTGACCAGTTCTGGAGAACCGGTAGCAGATATTTTGAGTAGTTCAGAGAACCAGTAAATACCACCTCTGACTGGCCCTGTCCCCATCTATTCTCTGCCTCCCGAGTCCCAGCTGATCGGGAGGAAATGGAGATTTTGCAGTATCCTTCCCCTGGAGTGGGGTGGGAATGGAGATTTTACAGTATTCTTCCCCTGCCACACCCACCAAGCCACGCCCACCAAGCCATGCTATGCCACGTCCACCAAACCACACCCACAGAACCGGTAGTAAATTTTTTTGAAATCCACCACTGTTTCAGACCTCCTTTGCCTGAGGTAACAAATGTGGGTGGGCAGTTATTATTCACATCGACCTGAATAAAAGCAGAGATCCATTCAGACCTTGTCATTTAGTACCAGTACATCAGAAACTGATCAGAAAAGGAACACCCACAAGGGGGACAGGAGTGGGTCAATAACATGATTACACACATTAGTACCTTCATGTATCCAAGGGAAAATTTGATCATGTTTAGAATTCCAGGCCAAATAGGAAGATTTTTCGACCTAGAGCCAGGACTGGTGAACTTTAAATATGTACTTTTGGTAGGTTCTCCACATATTAACTTGTTAGATTCCTAGTAGTTCTTGACAAGATTATACTATACTATATGATTTATATTCACTGTAAAATACTATGATGGGAGATAATTATTTGGGGAACATACTTCACCGATACATTGTTCTTAATTTTCAGTGCTTATATACTACAGAAGATTTTCTTGAGCTTATTTGATATTTCTTTCCTTTTAAAATAACACGCTGCTTAAAAATTCTCCTAGTTATTGGAAGGGGAAAAGGAATTGGAGAGAGGAAGTATCAGTATTTGAGGCAAATCTTTGGCAAACTCCCAGTCAGAAACGGATTTTCATTCTGCAGCGGATTGGAAAAAGATAATTCTGACTGGAATTGCCCAGGAATTGAACTTTTCAGCATTATGCAAACACAGACTGTATTCCTGTAGCTGCAAATGACTTCACTGAAATTGCAAGTGATATTGAGAACCAGTTGCCCATAAAGTACAAGATAGTGGAATCACCATCTGAGGTTTATTTAAGACTACATGTTTCAAAACCTTAAAGGTTTACATTTTGATGAATTATTCCCATATTTACAGATGTATAAACTAAGGATGCTTGATGGACAAATCTTTCCATAGTTTTAAACTGAACTAAATGTTTTTGCTCTGTTCACTATACAGGTAGTCCTTGACTTAAAACGGTTCATTTAGTGACTGTTCGAAGTTACAACGGTACTGAAAAAGTGACTTGTGACTCTTTTTCACCCTTACCACTGTGGCATCTTCATGGTCACGGATCGAAATCCCGAACGCTTGGCAACTGGCTCATATTTATGACGGTTGCAGTGCCCCAGGGTCATGTGATCCCCTTTTGCAACTTTCTGACAATGGGAATGCCAGATTCATTTAACAACCATGTTACTCATTTAACAATTGCAGTGATTCACTTAACAAATGTGGCAAAAAAAGTTGCAATATGGGACAATAAATTAATTAATACATTTTTTATTTAGCCGCATAAATTCTGGGCTCAATTGTGGTCATAAGTCAAGGACTACTGTATTTAATCTGCTATTATTCTTTCTTAGCTTTCTGTCCATCCCAGGACATTTCTAAATTTAATTTATTGGACTGAAGTACAAGAGCTAAATTCAGGTAGAGTCATCGACTGAATTATCTACAGACACCTGTTTCTTTTCCCAAAATGTTTTTCCTTGTCAGGGAAGGGGCTGATAAGTGTTGGTTTGCCAGTTTCTTGCAGATTTCATTAGTCTGAAGTCCTAGAAAGTTAAAAAAAAGTTTTGTATGCAAATATCAGTGTTCTCCTTATCATCTGATTTTTTTTTCCAGGAAATTTTGTAAGTATGAGGAAGTTCTCCATAACTATGATGACTCAAATTACAACATACAAAAGTATCTGTGCATAAAACCTGGAGTGAAAAAGTAAACTAGGCAAAAGTAAGACGAAAATGTTGCAGAAGGGAAATTCAATTCCCACTGCCAGCTGCTTAAGTTGGCTGCTTATGATTAGCATCTTATTCAAACCTGAGATGAATAACCTGAAATACAACAACGGTATATGCAGTTCCCCAAGACTTGTGTGCAGTCCTTGGATGACCTGCAAAACTATTCACAAAAATTGTAATTTAGTGAATTCTTGTAATGATGTAAACTATATTTTATTAATTTAGTTTACATTAAAAGTACATGAAATGAAAGCCTTAGCTCTACCCGCATACCACTCATAGCTTTTAACCTATAAAAAGTTAGTTCCTTTTTAAAGATACAGAATAGTTTTGCAAAGGACTTATACACTCGGTTCAATATCTAAACTTTCTGGTGGATTGAAAAATCAGAGTTTCCTACTTTTGACCCTTTTCAAGAAGTGATGTTATAGTTTCGCTTGATATAACACTTACTGAACTTATCAAACGCAAGTCCCCTTCATTTGAATCTGTAGAATATTGACAGGCAGGGGTGGGCTTCAAAAATTTTAGCAAGGGGTTCTCTGCCCGGTTGCTGGGTGGGCGTGGTCATGGTGACTGTGGCCTAGTTGGCCTCCTACACCATGGTGGGGTGGGGAGATATTTGGCCTCCCCAGGCTCTGGAGGCCCTCTAGACCGCCTTCCCGAACTTCCGGTAGGCCCGTTTTTGCCCTCTCTGAGCCTCCACGTGTGCCTTGCGCTTACCTGCACCCAAAACGGGCCACATGGGGACTCCTAGGAGGAGCGGGATGGGCAGGGCCAGCTTGGAGTAGGATTTAGGGGTTCTCCGAACTGCACAGAATCTTAGCTAGAGGTTCTCCTAAACCCCTGTGAACCCCCAGCAGCCCACCCCTGTTGACAGGGTTTCGTTCTCTAAAGATCCATGGAATTTCCTTTGAATAACTTACTAGAAACAAGCAGGACCTACAAGGGAAACTGTCAGACTACTGACAGTTAGAATCGTGGCACACACAAGAGAGTTTCTCCAGTGCAGTCCTGCTGTATGCCTTTTATCTATACCAGCCAAAACGAAACAAAATTATGAGGGGGAAGAGGAACTACAATCTGCTGGTGGATGTGAAGACCTTAATGGAAGCCAACGTCAGTGGAATGTAAGAAAATTATATTCTAACTGTTATGCTGAACTGCTTCTATAACTTTGCTTACACAGAAAACAAATCAGTTACTTCTCAAGGCAAGCTTCAAGGCATAATTGTATACTGCTTACTGTGCAAAACAAAAGTCTGTAGCAGCTGAGTTAGCAGCAGGAATTATTTTAGTGCCTCATTCAATTTGGCTGTGTTTTATGGAACAAAAAGAGGGCTAAAAACCATAGCTGGGAGGAGCATATAGTGGCTGATCTTTGATCCTAGAAAGTGCACGTGCCTCAAGTTATCTGGCAGCATATAGTTCCTGAACGACAACCTGTGTTCTTCTCAAGGAAGCAACAAGTGTTAATTCTGAAGGACTGCTGGAGTAACCAGAGCCAGGGCAAGGTGAGTAAGGAATAAGTGTTGTTCTCTCCTGCCCATTACGATGGGAAATAGAAGCAGAAAGTATTATGAAAGTGATGGAAAGACTAGACAACACAGATGTTTGTGAATGAATGGAGAGAGCTGAATGTAATTACTGTGTGGCAGAACAGAGAAAGCATTCTTACCGTCTTCCCATTGTAAATAATATTTGGCCCTGGAAAGTTCCTGTTTGCTTTCTTTTTTCCTAGGAGATGGCTGAATGACTAGAGTTAGAGGGCTATGCATGGATTTCCAA
>WNWU01000007.1:28737008-28748180 GCA_012654045.1 Ptyas mucosa
TTTCTTTCTTTCTTTCTTTCTTTCTTTCTTTCTTTCTTTCTTTCTTTCTTTCCCTCTCTTCCTTCCTTCCTTCCTTTTTCTTTTTCTTTTTCTTTCTTTCTCTTTCTTTCTTTCTTTCTCTCTTTCTTTTTTTTCTCTCTTTTTTCATTTAATTATTTATTTTGCAGAAGAAATATATTTGTAAGATTCTCTTGAGAACTGACAGGTATATAAATCTCAGTAACAGATAAACAATTAAAAAATTATTAACCATCCACATAACTTTCAAAGATACACTGTGTGAGTTATTTGTCCATATATTTTGGTGGCGCAGCAGACTAAAGTGCTGTTAAGTAACACCAGCTGCCTGCAATTACTGCAAGTTCAAATCTCACCAGGCTCAAGGTTGACTCAGCCTTCCATCCTTTCGAGGTAGGTAAAATGAGGACCCAGATTGTGGGGGCAATAAGCTGGCTTTGTATAAAAAAAGAACACCGCTTAGGGGGGCCCAAAAGCCCTACTAAGCAGGTATATACAAAAGTATGAAGGCTATTGCTTAACGCATTGTAAGCCGCCCTGAGTCTCTGGAGAAGGGCGGCATATAAATCGAACAAACAAACAAACAAATAAATAAATAAATTTTGAATGTGTGAAAGAAGCTACAGTAAGTCCTTACAGTTTAAAAACAAGAAGAAGGTAGTTTACTCAGGAGCTTCTACACACAGTAGCTAATTGGAATTCTGAGAAGTTCTGTGTTTGAGGGATGGGTATCTCTACATACCAAATGATAAAAGAAAGAAGAGAAAAATATCGTTACTGATATGCTTGTTTCTGAGCTTCCTGGAGGCATCAACAATGGAAAAAGATGCTAGGCTAGGTTGATATTGTTAATATTATTCTATTCTTCTGTACAAGCTCTACTTATCTAACACCCTTTTCTAGCAACCTAAAGCTTGGATATACTTGATAAAGAAAGTAAGATTGATCCAATCATGCTCAAGTAGGGCTTCTCTTAATCCAAAATGAAGTTCGGGGAGAGGAAAATTCTGTACAATAACTTCAGTATACATTCACAAAATAAATTGTGCTACGACATAATTCATTTAGTTTTGGCTTACCACAATATCTTAATCCACCCAAAATTTGAATGGATTTGTGTACATGGACCCAATATTTTTAGGGTTTATTGGATTGTGGGGAAGAATTTTGATATTTGATTTTGAACCATGTTAAACCTACTGTAGTACTTGAATTACAGTTTTGAGTATTTCTTACCACATAATGAAGAAAATCATACAGCTGCTTTTCAGGCATTGTGGTCAGAGAAGACTGTGGCCACAATAAGGGATTTGGGCATGGATATCTGCAAGAGAGAAGGGGGCAAGGAGAACCAGTGATATGTTTGTCTTTGCACAAATTATGTAATTATAACTCGTCTACAAGAATTATATTCACTTTTTGTGCAACATTCTTGTGATGGACATAATGCTATTGTGGACTGATCTGATCAGATTCTAATGATCTCTTTAGACCTGTAGCCAAATGTTGCTCACCCTTGATGTAGCATTAGATGTGAACCAGATTATCACGACTTTCACAGAAACAAATAAACAAAACCATGGATTATTGTGATACGTGAACCAAGCAAAGTTTATTTAGCTGGGTCATCTTTGGTTTAAAGAGAGAAAATCTGAGCCGCATATAACTAGAAAAACATTCCCTTTCTAGTGAAAAACAGAAGAGCGTTGTTATCAAACAGAAGGTGATCTTAGTCCAGCTCAATAGGAAATAGAATTGCTCAATAATAGTCTTATTCTTTATATGCCAGATTTCATTTTCAGTTTCTGGGGTGGTTAAGAAAGAGATTTTTTAATGGATTTATATCTACAGTTGTAACAGAACTACATTTACAGGTAAGTAAGCAGTGGGGGTACCCCAAAGTTTTGTTTTAGGCCCAGTACTCTTCAACATCTTCATAAACAATTTAGATGAGGGGCTAGAAAGGGAACTCATTAAATTTGTAGACGACACTAAACTAGCAGGAATAGCCAATATCCCAGAAGACAGGCTTAAGATCCAGATGGATCTCAACCGACTTGAATGCTGGGCCTTACGTAACAAAATGAAATTCAATGTAGAGAAAAAGGGAAGGTTTTGCACTTAAGCAAGAAAAAAACCAAATGTACAAGTACAGATTAGATGAAACCTGGCTCAATAGCAGTAACTATTGGTACTAAGAGCCTTGGTGGCGCAGCAGACTAAAGTGCTGTTAAATAGCACCAGCTGCCTGCAATTACTGCAAGTTTGAATCTCACCAGGCTCAAGGTTGACTCAGCCTTCCATCCTTTCGAGGTAGGTAAAATGAGGACCCGGATTGTGGAGGCAATAAGCTGACTTTGTATAAAAAAGAACACCACTGGGGGGTGGGGTGGGGCGAAAGCCCTACTAAGTAGGTATATACAAAAGTATGAAGGCTATTGCTTAACGCATTGTAAGCCATATAAATCGAACCAATAAAATAAATTAATAAACAATAAATAAAATAACTGAGAGAGGGAACTTGGGAGTTCTAGTGGACAATCACTTAAATATGAGCCAGCCACGTAAGGCAGCAGCCTCAAAAGCCAATGCAATCCTTGGTTGTATTAACAGAGGGATAGAATAAAAATAAAAATAATAAATATATTGGAACAATGCAGTGGTGCATAACCTCCTGACAATATTGCCCTCCTGGTTGGGCAAACAATTCCGACATCATGGCAGCTGTAGTCCAACGTGCCCTTTATGGGCAACCAGATAGATACAGATTAACAGAGTTGGAAGGGACCTTGTAGGATTTGGGTTAAGACAGCTTTCTGACACTTTCTCTGCCCTTGGTCTTTCCCCCCTCCTGTTACAGGAAGAGCTGCGTGGGCTTGTCATCCTCGGGACTGAAGTAAAGGACTTTTAGGCTGAGCCAGCTTCTCCTACCTACACCCTTCCGGGATAGGATTTGGGGAACGTCCGGGGAAGGGCCCTTGTCCCTGCCCAAGAGGGAGGGAAGGAAACGGCCTCCACCTGCAGCGGTGCCGACGTCTGAGTGCCCGAAGAAGGCTCACTCCCGCTTGGCCGTCCGCCTCCAAAGGCACGGCGCACTTCTCCGGCTGGTTGGTTTCACCGCTCCGTTCCTTCGCCTTCCCTTCGCGCTTGCCGGCGATGTCTCCCCTCGTGGCTCGGACGCTCCTGGCCGCCGTCTCGGCTCTGGCCCTCGGCGTCTTCATTTCGACCGGCGCCCAAGCAGCAGCATCAACAGCAGCAGCAGCAGCCACGGCGACGGCGTCCCCGTCGGTCGGAGGGCACTTCGCTCAGGATCTCTTCGCCGTCTTCGGAGGGAACCGGAGCCTCTCGAGCGAGCAGGTGGGCCGGATGCTGCAGATGTTGGGCGCCCGGCAGAAACAGAGCGAGTTCTTGGCTCCGGGATCGCTGGCGCATCTGCGCTACAACCAGGTAGGGAGACATTCCCGCCCTTTGCCCTGCATCCCTAGCGCTCGAAACTCCACCCAAGCCTTCTCGGTTTCTGCTTCCAAGTTTAGGGAAGAGGGAAGTAGCGGCCCGAAGTCTCGATTGGGTTTTCCTTAGGAATTTCTTCATATTTTTTTTTTCTTTTGAAGAATTTTAGTCAAAGGCTGAAAAGGTGAAAGGCCACAGATAAGGCAGAAAATAGACTTTTCATAGCTCTCTCCATTTACAGTATTTTATCTTTTCTTCCCTCCCCTCTTCCACTCTGTGGTTGGGAGGAAGAACTGGCAAAATTTAAAAATTGGGATCCACTGACCACACTGGCTCATTTTATTGCAGCTCTAACTTTAGTGGTCATGACAATGGCAGAATGTTCTACCATACAAGCAGAAGGACTTTTGATGGTGGAAATCTTAGTAGCAACCATAGCGAGTGTGTGTTGTTGGGGAACGCTGGATTGTGAGCAGTTAACATCCCATATTGTTAACAACAATAAGCATACTGGTCTTTGGGTGTTAAGTGAATTTTGTTGTATGGGTATACTGTGTATACACGTACAATGACAATAAAGTTATTATTATATTGTTATAAGTTTACAATATTATATGTTGTTATATATATAATATTGTTAGGGATGCAGTGACTCAGTGGCTAAGACGCTGAGCTTGTCGATCGAAAGGTCGGCAGTTCAGCGGTTCAAAGCCTCATAATGGGGTGAGCTCCCGTTACTTGTCCCAGCTTCTGCCAACCTAGCAGTTTGAAAGCATGTAAAAAATGCAAGTAGAAAAATAGGGACCACCTTTGGTGGGAAGGTAATAACATTTTTTGCACTTTTGGCGTTTAGTCATGCTGGCCACAAGACCATGGAGACGTCTTCAGACAGTGCTTGGTCTTTGGCTTTGAAACGGAGATGAGGACCGCCCCCTAGAGTCGGGAACAACTAGCACATATGTGCTTTACCTTTACCTTTTATATAATATTGTTAACCCATCTAAGTTAACAAAAACAAGCCATATAGCCAGTCTCGTTATATATCCTGGGTATTTTTTTGCCCAGGATGTCTTAGCTCCTAAGGAGGCTTATCTCATGGAACATTTAGTATTCTCAATTCAAATAAATTGCAAGCTCAATTATAGGTAGTGTGTTTACTTTCAGGCTGAGTTCTGTTATTTTTGGTTTACCTTAAAATTGGCTGACTACTAAATTGGCTGATTTTATTCTGGGTTAAAGAAACATAGCTGGCTTGGTTTGGGGCAGGAATTATGTCTGAATATAGTTGTGCCCTGTGTTGGACTGCAACTCTGAGAATTTTCACAGCCATTGGTACAAATCACCGAAACTGGAGAATGTTAGATTTAGGAAGACCAATTTATATCTTCAGTGTTAAATATTGTATACACAATAACTGAACATGCTTTAGTATAGGCAACTTCTAATGCTATCTGTTAGAATATAGCGTGCAGCTAACCTGTCCTTCTTTTCCTGGATTTTGTGAAAAGATTGTGTCACTAGTGGAAGAAAAAAGTATAGCTTTTTAAATGAAGCAATTTTTCAGAATAAAAGCAAAGTTTAGAGCCAGTGCAAATAGCCTCATGTATCCATGGAGAGAAATCCGGTTTTGGACAGTGGTGATATTCCCTTTCTTCAATAAATAAGATATGAAAAGAAATCACAAGTTGTTGCTCATTAGGGAGTTAGCATTATGGTATGGAATACATATGAAGATAGAACTACGGTTTAGTGCCATAGGACCTGCTTTACACATACATAGAAGATCTAATATCTTAGAGTCTTACTCAAATGACCGAAGAAGTGAGACTAAAACTAATAATGTTACCTAGTGTGGGTAATGAGACATTTGCAAGAAAACAACCAAGATCAGAGGGAGCACCAAGCCCTCCACATTTCAACCCTGAGCTACAAATACTCTCCTTTATTGATTGGGAATGTATGTTGTAGAAAAGTTTCACACACTTAGAAAGTTTGAGTGTACCTACCAGATGAAATAAATCCAATTATGTGCTCATTATAATTACATCAGTGTAGGCTTTAGTTTGAATATTGTTATATAACTATAATTCTATAATAATTATATATAATAAATAGATTATAAATAATTTCATCAGAATAGGCTTGAGTCTTACTGTCTTTTTCCTTTAAATAATATGGAAAGATTGACTCTGTCATCTCTTTGCTATTCTCTATGTTTGTGCTCCACACTGAATTGTGTGTTTCTCTACCTCTGCATTTAGAGTCTTCTCATCTTGGGGCCCTCTAGGCACAACACATACATATCACTCATATCTCCCTCACCAAATTTTGCTCTCCCTCTTTAGTCTGCAATATGGACGATGGGAGTTGTTGTCCCAAAATTCTGGAAGAAATTAAATGTATATATCTGGCCATTATTTATGTATTAGGCAGAAGTAGGTTTCAGCAGGTTCTGACCAGTTCTGGAGAACTGGTAGTGGAAATTATGAGTAGCTCGGAGAACCGGTAGTAAAAATTCTGACTGGCCCCACCCTCATCTATTCTCTGCCTCCTGAGTCCCAGCTGATTGGAAGGAAATGGGGGTTTTGCAGTAACCTTCCCCTGGAGTGGGGAGGGAATGGAGATTTTACAGTATTCTTCCCCTGGAGTGGGGTGGAAATGGAGATTTTACAGTATCCTTCCCCTAGAGTGGGGTGGGACTGGAGATTTTACAGTATCCTTCCCCTGCCATGCCCACCAAGCCACGCCCACCAAGCCATACCATGCCATGCCTACCAAGCCACTCCCACAAAACCTGTAGTAAAAAAAATTGAAACCCACCACTGGTATTAGGCCATGCTCTAGCTCTCAAGCTAGTAGTATTGTCCTTATGCATTGAGGTATCACATTTTGTATACAGCATAACCCCCTCCCTCCCAAAAGAAGTGTTAACAACCAAGAAAAGTAGGGAGGAGAAGAAAGTCAGAGAATACCTGTTGTGAAATGTTTCTGTGTAGAAATAATTAAGGCCCACATTCATTTTGGAAATAAATGCCAGGCATGCAATAATCCACCCAAACTGCTATTGGTCGAGGAGGAACATCCAGAAATTAAACAACAGCAGCAGCAGCAGCAATGACTTAATACAAGATAGTTTTCATCACATGGGGCAGAAAGCTATTTCAGCTTTTTAGTCTGTCTCTTTGTGATAGGCTCAATCTAAGCTTAACCTGGTAGTATAATGGATAGGTGAGCTGTATTGGTAAAATGCATTGTATTGCAAAGAAGAAAATGTTAGACTTTTTTATCGACTGTTTTTTTTTAAGTAGGCTATCCAAAAGTAATATGTACAACTTGCAATCTGGGTTTCTATAATTACGTTATAAATGCTATTTATCCATGTTGTTCTTTTCAGTGTTTCTTTCAATATAAATATCAGTGCAGCTCACAACAATAAAAAGAAAACAGAATACTTATCACAACAACAGAAATAATGCAAACAATGAAAGACAGCGCAGCGGCTTATTGCTTCATATATATAATATAAACTCTAGCAAATACCATAAATTCATAAATCTGTCTTATCTGATCTGTCCCTACATTAAATAGTGCTTTAAAGAAAATATTTATTGTAGCCGAGGATATAGTAATAGATGCTTTATCAGCATGGTTTTTAAATACTATTTGGGAAATTACAAGGTAATTGTTGGTGAATATGTAAATTGAAACATACGTCAGTATTGGTGGTTGGTGAATATATAAATTGGAACATACGTCAGTATAGTTACTGTATAAGCCAGATGATTCAGGAAAATAGCTTATTTATACCTCTATTTATATGAAGAAGTAAATATGGCATTATTCTTGTTATTTTTATATTATTTATATACCACTATTTGATAGACTATGGAATATGAACCAGTTTTATTTGTTTTAATTTTTTGTTTTTTGTAGAATATCACAATAACATACAAAAATGCAATTTATAGACATATCATAAGTATATTTAATGACAATAAAACTGTTATATAATTAAATACAATGGTTCATTAGAATAGGGGTCATTGAAAGCCTATAGGTAGTCTTCAACTAATGACCATAATTGACTCTGAAATTAAGGTTGTAAGTTGTGCCAGTCATAAGTGGATCGTTATGTAACCATGCCTGATTTTACAACCTTTTTTGTGGTGGTTGTTAAGCAAACACATCACTTATAAAACATACATGGAGGTTATAATGCAGATACCATGGTTATTAAGTGAAATTGTTCTCTGCAATAGGCATTTTGTTTGCCAGAAACTGGAAGGAAATGCCAGTTTGTGACAAAAATGTTGTAAATTATAGTCACATAACAATTCTGGAATGTGCAGAGATGGATAGGTTAACCCTAAAAATTAAAGGAAAAGAAGATTCGGACTATTTCATATCATGGAAACTATTCTATAAATGGTTAAATGACAGATATGGAGGTTAGAGGAATGGAATTAGGTGAAATAAGGTTTATAGGAAAAAGAAAAACAGATGAGTAAATATTTATCACGGTTATATAATCAATACTATAATGGAAGATAATATATGTTATAATATGATTGATGTTATTGCATATTTGTTTATATATTACCGCATATTTTATATATATATATATATATCAGTCACATTCACGACAAACCATTTTATACCAAATTTATATTACGCTGATAAAGAAATAAAGGCTAGCTGATTCTGGAAGAAATTAAATGCATATATCTGGCCATTATTTACATATTAGGCAGAGGCAGGTTTCAGTAGGTTCTGACCAGTTCTGGAGAACCGATAGCAGAAATTTTGAGTAGTTCGGGGAACTGGTAGTAAAAATTCTGACACCCCCATCTATTCACTGCCTCCCAAGTCCCAGCTGATCGGATGGAAATGGGGATTTTGCAGGAACCTTCCCCTGGATTGGGGATGGAATGGAGATTTCACAGTATCCTTCCCCTGCCACGCCCACCATGCTCTGCCCACCAAGCCATGCTCTGCCCACCAAGCCATGCCCACAGAACTGGTAGTCAAAACATTTGAAACCCACCACTGATCCAAACACATTAGAAGGGATTCAGGAAATGCAGGAGGAGAGGGGAAGCTGCATGCTTAGAAGACATAAGAGTTAACACAGAATTTATAGGTATTGATCAGTAATTAATTATAGACCAGGAAGAGTATTGTAGAGTTTTGACCTTGAGTCAATTTCAGATGCAGAGCTATATTGCATCTGAACAATTTACTTGGAAAAACACTCTACTGTATTTCTATCACAAGTTATCTTTTTATTGTGATTACTGACTGCAGGTGACACTGTGGCCAAAGGTCAGGCAATTATCTTGTACAGTAACTAGATTGACAGGGCACAAACATTGAAATATATATTGCTTTGGTAGCTAGTCATGCCCCGACTACTAACTTTGGAGTAATGGTAGAAATAATTTATCCGTCATTCCAGGCTTAAACAAAGGAGTGGGGAACTTGTTTCCTTTTTATATATTTATATATATATATATATATGTATATTTTTATTGAAAGTTTTAACAATAATAATAAGAATAAGAATTAATACAAACTAAAATAGAACGACAAAGAAGAAAAAGGGAGAAATAAAAGAAAAACCTAAAAGCAGGGTGGATTTGATTTAAATCACAATTTAAATCACCAGTAAAAAGGCTTGATTTAAATCATCTCGATTTAAATCATAATTTTTAAAGAGCAACTGTCATCTCTCTCCTGCAGCAGTTCCTCCTCTGTCCTGCTGTTGACTCACTGACAGTACCAATATTGCAGAATATACAGCCTCATGCTACATAACTAAGCTCCATTTCATTCATATTTATTTATTTATTTATTTATTTATTTATTTATTTATTTATTTATTTATTTATTTATTTAGGCTTATATGCCACCCTATGTCACAATGGACTCAGGGTGGCTCACAATAATAAAACACAAGCCACAAAAATAAAATCTAAAATCTAAAAATTTTAAAATTTAACCCTTAAAACCCCCATCATCAGTCCAGGTTGAGGGATTTGAAAAGCCAAGTTTTTAATTCACGGTGGAAGGTGTGAAGGTCAGGCGCTAATCGGAGCTCCAAGGGAAGTTGATTCCAGAGGGTGGGCGCACCCACTGAGAAGGCTCTACTACTGGGGGCCGCCAGCCGGCACTGTCTAGCTGACGGCACCCTGAGCAGGCCTCTCTGTGGGCACAAACCGGGAGTTGGGATATCATTGCTGGCTGTAAGTGGTCCGCCAAATATCCTGGTCCTAAGCCATATAGGGCTTTATAGGTCATCGTCAGCACCTTGAATCTCACCCGGAGGGCAATGCAAACTGCGCAGGAGGGGTGTAACATGGGAGTATCGGGATTCTCCCATCACAACCCGCGCGGCTGCATTTTGCACCAGCTGGAGCCTCCGAGTGGTCCTCAAGGGCAGCCCCATGTAGAGATCATTGCAGTAGTCAATCTGTGAGGTGACCAGCGCATGAGTAACTGTGCGTAGGGCATCTCGGTCCAAGTAGGGACGCAACTGGCATACTAGACGTATCTGGGCGGAAGCCCCCCTGTTCACGGTCGTTATCTGGTCTTCTAAGCTTCATGCTGAATAAACTAAATTATTAATGTATCTTAAATAGAAAACTACCTTTAGATAGATTTTTACTCCAAAAGCATTTTATTAAAATAAATTTGATAAAAATATAAAAAAATCCGATTTAAATAAAAAATCAGAGTTTTGGATTTTAAAAAAAATCATCGATTTTTATCCACCCTGCCTAACAGTGCAAAAAGAAAATAAGTAGAGCAAACACACACACACACACATACACTGTTTCCCCCAAAATAAGACATCCCCTGATAATAAGCCCAATCGGCTCACTCATCATCATGAACTGTAAAGCCTACAAACTTGTAGTTTGGCACGTATGTTCCTCTTGGCTTCTAGGTGCTCACTAAGAAAGGATTTTTCAAAATGACCATCAGATCATTTAGTATTTCTTATATTATTATTAACACGCTCTGATTCTAAGGAGTTAGATGTTCTACTCCCTCTCCTCACCTGAAAAGAACTCTGTTACAACTTCCTCTTGGGTGTGGGCGTGGCCAGTGCATGACTCATCCGGCCTGCGGGCTGGGAGTTTAGACATTCTACTCCCACTCCCCATCTGAAAAACGCTCTGATGCTAAGGAGTTAGACTGAGGGAGAGAAGGGGATAAGATAGGAAAGGCCTCTGTGGGGCAAGCCTGAAAGAGAGAAGGGGGAGAGG
Source organism: Ptyas mucosa (assembly GCA_012654045.1). Lineage (NCBI taxonomy): Eukaryota > Metazoa > Chordata > Lepidosauria > Squamata > Colubridae > Ptyas > Ptyas mucosa. Next base: position 28,747,745 of record WNWU01000007.1, read on the forward strand.
AGAGGAGAGGCTTCTGTGGGGCAAGCCAGAGGGAGAGAAGGGAAGAGAAGGTGCTGATCATAACTACTCATTAATTTTCAAGCTCTGTCGATTTATCAAGCCCAATCACATAGTTTTGTAGCGGAGCACAGGTATCCAGCGAGAGAGAGAGAGAGAGAGAGAGAGAGAGAGAGAGAGAGAGAGTGTGAGTATACATCATAGGTTTAAAAAGTATGTATTTTTCTTCAGCTGGGTATTTTCCTACGTAAATCAAGTTTTTAGCCATAGCTCAGTGAAATCACATCCACTATCCTAGGCTTCTTCAGACAGCAAGCCAGCATTTTGCTGCCAATTGGGAGACTAATATAGATCTATTAAGTCCGAAATAGATCTATATTAGTCTCCCAATAGGCAGCAAAATGCTGGCTTGCTGTCTGAAGAAGCCTAGGATAGTGGA
>WNWU01000007.1:28757840-28786435 GCA_012654045.1 Ptyas mucosa
ATCTATCTATCTATCTATCTATCTATCTATCTATCTATCTATCTATCACTCATCTATTCTATTTGTAAAGTTATATTTTCATAAAGTCCATTTTCCTTCCTGAATTGTTTTCATCTGGTTCTCTATAGATGGGCCACAGTCATTTTGAGCCTCAAGAACTGAAACGTCCTCAAGATTGTTCTGCGCCTCCTGCTCCTGTAGAATCAATCAAACCAGTTAATGGAACCATGTGCTATGCAAATCCAGCTGTAGCGGAAGCTAATGGAAACTTGGGTTTTGATAATGTCAGTGTGATCTCTGGACAGGTATGAATGAATGTGTATTGCCAGTTTATCATAGCATTTCCAGCAAAGAGCTGATTGCTGATCTTTTCTTTGTTGACAATAGTCTTAAAACTGCCCTTGAGTTCATCATCCACTCCAACATTGTTAACCACTCAGTATATACATGTGTGTGTGCATACAGAGAAACACAGAGAGAAAAATTGTGCTTGTTTGTTTATACCGACACTTATAAATATTTCTTACAATTAAGTTGTAGATTCACTTTATCCCTTCTTATATATTTTTGCTTTCTTATTAACCTTTGCACTTTATCAATTCATATCTTTTTCAACTTTGTTATAAATTGGTTCATATGTTCATAGTTCCTGCCTACTGAATATACTACACTACATAGTTAAATAGACAGTGGCTGGCAGATGTTCAGGAAAAGGCTGGGCTTGGCAAGAATCTGATGTCATTGGCAATGATATCCCAAGTTCCACCCAATGGAACATGTAAGACACATAAATTGAGAAACATAATCTCTTTGGGTATATCATGCAAATTGGAGGTAATAGTCTGTTGGGGTGTGTTCTCTTTTCTGGATTTGCCCATCAAACCTTTCCCCTGAAGTTGATTCTGCATTTGACCAAAGCATATATAGTTATATAGTAATATTAGGCATAACCAGGAAGCTGACACTAGATTACATTGGGGGAATCTGCAAGTTCATAAGATTATCTTTGACTTTAAACATTGACTTTAAAGTACCCTGTTTGACTTTAGGCAAGTCCTGTTAATATAACGATAAAATTAAACTTTAGGGTAGTATTTTTTCTCTTTCTTTTAGGTTTGTGAACTGTTAGTTTAGCTCTCTGTCAATATCTCCAGCAGTCACGTAAAATTAAATTCCATTCATAGTTGAAACTGTAACCTTTAACATCTTGTGTAATGTTTATACAAGATTCATGGTTGCTCAGACTGGAAAGCTTTAATGTTTGATTTGGTTAAAAAAGGACAATATTGTAAACTTTCCCTTCTGCCTTAAAACAAATATAGTGTTAAGAAATTTTATGGTTGGCCAAACAGTCAGCCAGATATTTAGACTGGATTTGACATTTTCATCCATTTATAAAGTTCTCCTCTAGGAGTAGGGATAGGTAGATGTTTGAGGGTGTTATTAGTATAGCGGCAAATATTATTATAGCCATACAAATGTTTAGACTACAGCTGGCATTTTTATCTACATATCATAGGACCTGTTATTGTTTAATACACAGATATTATTGTTTAATATTATTAATAAAGCTTTCTTTTTATTATTTATTATTGGTTGGCCACTTATGGTGGCTAGAAAATTTCTGTTCTAACAGTTCTTTCAGGATCCTTCCTGTTAATTACTGAAAATTGAGAAGATTAAAGAAAAAAAGAATTCAGTAGGAAATTACGTCAGACATCATTTAATTTTTCTTTGTTTATTTTGATGAGAAAATTGACTGTAATTTTTGAAATGTTGAAATTGTTCTTTAAATGGCGTCTCTGGGAATTTCATTGTCAGAATAGAGCCATATTAAAGATAAAGGTAAAGGTTCCCCTTGCACATATGTGCTAGTCATTCCCGACTTTAGGGGGCGATGCTCATCTCTGTTTCAAAGCCGAAGAGCTAGCGCTGTCCGAAGACATCTCCGTGGTCATGTGGCCGGCATGACTAAACACCAAAGGGGCCCGGAACGCTGTTACCTTTCCACCAAAGGTGGTCCCTATTTTTCTACTTGCATTTTTTACATGCTTTCGAACTGCTAGGTTGGCAGAAAAGAGCCATATTAGTCAATGGTAAAAAAATAATAATAATTGCAACTTACCTAATTTTGTATTTTCAATACATCGACTGAAATTTAGGTAGTATTTGAAATTATTCAAATTTTTCAGTGCAGTTCCTCCACAGTAATAAATATGGTAATAAAATGTTTGCTAAAAATGCATACAGGTAGTCCTTAGGTTAAGGAAACCATGTGACAGTTCAAAGTTGCAGTGGTACTAAACGAATGGTTCTTACACAAGTCACTGAAGTTGTAGGGCTGCCATGGTCACTCAATCAACATTTCTGTGCTTGATATCCGACTTGCATTTATGACTGCAGGGCACTTCAACTCCCTTCTTCTGCCTGTCTCCCCTGCCCCATCTCTGCCCCTTTGGCCACCTGCACTCTGTCAGCCTTACCAACCTATGCTTCATTGCCTTTGCCACCCCCAGATGACCTCTGCTGCTTTCTTCCTCCAACTATTTTCTTTTATTAACAAGTTTTACAAATTACAAAAATGATTTCCCCCCCCCCCCCCCCCCCCCCCCCCCCCTCCCTTCCCAACCCTCCCCCTCCCCCCCCCCTGACTTCCCAGGATTAACTCAGGGTATTACAAGTACAAACACCAAACTAGAATTAACTAACTATATAATAACACATTATTAACCTTGACCTTCTTCCTCCAACTATTGATGAGGCACATCCAGCCTGGCTCTTTGCAAGGCAGCTGCAGGCCATGCAAGGGTTTTTTTGGTTTTTTTTTAGGCTTGGGCTTGATAGAAGGATAAAAATATCAAATCCAGTCTGGTTGATTGGGTGACTTATCATAATCATACCATTGCTATAAATAAACTACTATTTATTTTTATGAATTTATTATTATTTTTCCTGAATGCCATCACTCTGCTTAACAACCAATTCCCACAACACAGTCAAATAATTTACTAAGACTGTATTACTATTATTCTTCTCTTCCTTACTATTATCTATCTCTTCCCACTTATTACTATAACCATGTTGCTTGTATCTTACAATTATATTGTTTTTATTTCTTTCCTAGTATGATCTGATAGCTTATTAGTAACCTTGACTATCACTAAGTGTTGTATCTTTTTATTCTTGATGATTGTATTTATTAGAGCCTGGTTTAGCTCAGCAGACTAAAAGCATAGTGATTTAAACCAGCTGTCTGCAATTACTGTAAGTTCGAATCTCACCAGGCTCAAGGTTGACTCAGCCTTCCATCCTTTCTAAGGTAGGTTAAATGAGGACCCAGTTTGTGGGGGCAATAAGCTGACTTTGTATAAATATACAAAAAGTATGAAGGCTATTGCTTAACGCATTGTAAGCCGCCCTGAGCCTCTGGAGAAGGGCGGCATATAAATCAAAATTCTCCTTATGTACATTGAGAGCATATACACCAAATTCCTTGTGTGTCCAATCACACTAGGCCAATAAAGAATTCTATTCTATTCTATTCTATTCTATTCTATTCTATTCTATTCTATTCTATTCTATTCTATTCTATTCTATTCTATTCTATCCTCTCCTAATTAATAATCTTACCACATTTTAAAAATGTAATGGATTATTTATTTAAATTGACATAGGAGTTTTTTTTTCCAACTTAGCTACCCCTAAATCAAATGAATTAGTGAAGAGTGTTCTTTCCTTTGTTAATCTGTTTACTTAAAGTAAAACCTGTGTCCTGGGAGTCCAGACTTTTCCTATTGAAGTTAGGTGGCATGATTAATAGGTGAACAATAACTTCTGTTCAACAATTGTGCTGACTCTGAATTCAGAGTCCCAGAGGAAGAGCTATCTTTGTTGTTTGGTTTATTAAGCTATGTGGAAGTCTTAAATACTCCTGTCAAGTTCTAGAGGGAGATAGACAAGATTTAATTGGCTGACCAAAAAAATAAACTAAAATACGGTGTCTTCATCTCCAAAAGTCCCTTCTGCTTGGAAAGACTCTCTCCGGCTGTTAACAATATGAAATATAATTCTGTCAGAAAAATTGCCACAGCATCAAATGCTTAAAAGAATCCTATCTTATTGCTGAAAATTAACTCTGGTCCATCAACCTAATTTCTGACCACTTTTAATTGATTAACTATTCTGTAGCTCAGCTGCTTTTTAAAGGAAAATGTATTATTTGATGTATTATCTAATACCCACTTTAAAAAATTGCAAAGAGGTGTCTATGATAAGCTTGTTAGAAGATGAATCCAAGACATTATGGTCTTCTGAACCAAATGTATAAAACATTGGACATTAAGAGCTGAAGTGGAGAATGATAAGAGTCAGTACTTCAGACTACTTCAGCTGACTGCTAGGTGCAGTTCAGCAGTTCAAATCTTACCGGCTCAAGGTTGACTCAGCCTTCCATCCTTCCGAGGTGGGTAAAATGAGGACCCAGATTATCGGGGGCAAATTCTGACTCTGTAAACTGCTTAGAGAGGGCTGTAAAAGCACTATGAAGTGGTATATAAGTGCTATTGCTATTGCTAAAAGCATTGGAAACCTGGGCCCATCCTGTTTTGCAGTTCTTTAGATAATTCACTTCATTTGGAAATCTTACTGCAGAGAAAACAGAAGAACTGTAATATACCGTATATACTCGAGTATAAGCTGACCTGAATATAAGCCGAGGCACCTAATTTTACCACAAAAAACTGGGAAAACTTATTGACTCGAGTATAAGCCTAGGGTGGGAAATGCAGCAGCTACTGGTAAATTTCAAAATAAAAATAGATACCAATAAAATTACATTAATTGAGGCATCAGTAGGTTAAATGTCTTTGATTTCAAAGAAAAACAGTAAACTAGCTCTGTAAATGGAAAAGAGGATCAACAAAAACAATATGGTACCAACAATAACTTTAAAAGTACTGTATATGAGTTGGGTAGCTATATAAATTTGTTTAATAAATACAATGGGAAAGGTCTTCGGGGATTCCAGAATTTACATGGCACTAATTGGATTAGTGGACCCTCCCCATGCCCCATTTTACCTTTAGCAAGCCTCCCTGCAGCCAAAACGGTTGCAGGAAAAAAGGCATTTTTTCCCTCACTCGAGTATAAGCCAAGGGGGGCTTTTTTCAGCATAAAAAATGTGCTGAAAAACTCGGCTTATACTCGAGTATATACAGTAGATCAAAAGTGAATTTGACTGCATGGTTCTGTGCTTGAATTGAAATATTTGCTGTATGTGGAAAATGATTATAGGTAATCCTTGACTTATGCCTGTAATGGAGCTCAGAACTTCCATTATGTTGTGACAATCCTAAGTCATAATACCCACATAATTGACTTATTTTATGAGATTTTTGTTCTGGTACTTAAGTAAACACTGATTGTTAAATGAATCCATTTGTCTTTATGGGTATCTTTTTGCTGGAAAACCAACACCCCCGTCCCCCAAATGTAAATCATGATCACATGACCATGGAATGCTGCAATCAGCTGTAAAGGTGAGCATATGAAATATGGTCATGTGATCAGTATGTGTGCGCGCGCAAGCCATTGTGGGAACTCCGGAACTGGATTGTAAGGGTGTGTCATAACTTTGAATGGTAGCTAAGTGACTAGTTTTTAAATGAGAACTACCTGTACTTTGGATTCCATGTCTTATTTCTCAGTAAATGTGCAGTTTAAATCTGCTGAGAGGGCTATAAAGCACTGTGGTATATAAGTCTAAGTGCTATTGCTATTGTTATATGATCCTTTGCTTTCTTACAATGATTTAGTATTTGATGTAACTCTTTCTCTCTCTTTTTTTTTGCAAATTTATTTTTATTTTTATTTTTCTCAACAAACAAATTACATCTTTTTGGAACAGAGCCGTGATCCGGTCATCAATTTATACAATTTTTTATCAACTTTAACAAGAGTTTATATATTCTATTTTGCCATAACACTTATTTCTTAATCTTAACTCACCTATCTCAAGTAATACCATCTTAAAAAAAATACTCAAATTTACTTAATCAGAACAGTTACCCTTCTGTTAACCCCCCTTAAATCTTAATTCAATTAATAACTCATAGTACATTTCACAATTCTTACCCTAAATCCTCACTATTAACAATACTTAATCTTAAATAACCTATCTCCCCTATTACCATCTTATAAAAAGTTTACTCTTATTTATTTAATCAAAACAATTACCTTTCTATTAATCCACTTTAAATCTCAATTCAATTAATAACTCATAATACATTTCACAATTCTTAACCTAAATCCTCACAATTAACAATACAGGTCAAACATGTTTATATTTCAAAATCTTATTTCCCTTTCTAAAACTTCCCACATTTATTATTACTTCGTATAATGCTCATTAAATCTTTATTTCCTTATTACTTCACCAAATTTAAATCCTATCTCTAATTCCAAAAATATAGCAATGTAACATTGAAACATAGTTCTTAATTCAAATACAATTATTTCCCACAATTCTATCTCTTTAACTCTCATTTTTTTGTTGTTGTTGCAGAGAGAAGAAATGCAAAGTAGTTCATGCAAGTGTTTGAAAGGGCCTTCCCTATCTGAGATTGGTACAATTGCCTGGATGATCACATTAAGCGATGCTTTGCACAACTTCATTGATGGATTAGCTATTGGAGCTTCTTTCACACTTTCCCTACTTCAGGGAATTAGCACATCTATAGCAATCTTGTGTGAAGAGTTTCCTCATGAATTAGGTAATGTGTTTTACCCAGGGGTGAAATCTACTTACCTTCCTTACCAGTTTGGAAGTGCTTGCATGCACGTGTGCCACATGTGTGCGCAGACCCTCTGCGCAGGCGCAAAACCTGTGCATGCTCAGAGGGTAAAAAACACATTACTTCCTGGTTAAAACCAGGAAATAACAACACCCGGGCGGGTAGGCGGAGCGTCATGCCTCCATCGCTACCAGTTCTCTGAACCACCTGCCACAATCGCTACTGGATCGCCCGATCCGATCCGAACCGGGAGCATTTCACCCCTGGTTTTACATCATTTCAAAGTTTAAGGTATGTAGCTGAGGCAGACTTCTAGAACCAATGAAGCTACCGTAGTTATGGCTTTCAACTTTTAATCATAGTGATTCAGGAATCTGTAACTGCATTCCAACTCTAAGGACATCAATACTGGGTAAGCTGTCCTAGCAAACTTCTTGTCAAGCAAGACATAATCCATAAATATTTTATATTTAAATGGGGAAATGATAGTTTTCTGATACATTTCATATACATCTTACCAGTCCATTCTGAATTATTATCATCCTGAATCAATCTACTGCAAGATGGAAGCCTCTCCACTGAAGGTTACAGACTATAATTTATCATGCTGGTCCTGGAGATTGATAGATAGACGTTTTTCAACTTCCCATTCTAGGAATGATAGAATGACTGACTCAAAGTCATCCTGTAGTAAGGATGCCTTTAAAGGATTACACCAAACTGTCTCTCTGTATTTTGATTTATCTTGGAGAAAGTATAAATCATAACTGTGTTACATACTGATAATGTCATACATTTCTTTTTTTAGGGGATTTTGTCATCCTTCTTAATGCAGGAATGAGCACAAGGCAGGCCTTGTTTTTCAATTTTTTATCAGCATGCTCTTGTTATATTGGCCTAGTTTTTGGCATAATTGTAGGCAACAACTTCGCTCCAAACATCATTTTTGCAGTAGCTGGAGGCATGTTTCTATACATCTCCCTTGCAGATATGGTAAGTTTCTGCTACATCTTATCTACCCATCTAGCTACTTAACAATATTTATAGTCTACTGTAGTACAAATGGACTTAACCATTAGCATTATTACGATGCATGATTATGAGAGGCTAATATTTGTGAGACAGTGTTAAGAGAAACCACAGTACCAGTACTATTAGCGTGAAACCAGGACGTTGAAATGGCAATTAGTTCATGCTACTTTTTTCCAAGATGGGCATATAGGATGTGATCCAGCATGATGTTTAATTTCATAAAGTCATTCTAAATCTAGGGTGAAATATTTATTGCTATGAGACAAAGTAAGGAACTTGTATCTTGGCCTTTTTTTGCTTAATTCTAAAAACAGCTGTTCTCCCCGAATTACCCACCTGCACCTGAAAACTCTATATCAGGGGTCTCCAACCTTGGCAACTTTAAGCCTGGCGGACTTCAACTCCCAGAATTCCCCAGCCAGCAAAGCTAGTATTAATTCTGGGAGTTGAAGTCCGCCAGGCTTAAAGTTACCAAGGTTGGAGACCCCTGCTCTATATGGAAGATTGACTAGTTCTACATCTATACTTGAGGCCAATGGCTTGAAAAACTTGAGAGAAATAAGGGGAAGTATATGGATTTAGTGTGGGATTCAAGAGCTATAGTTCTAGAATTTACCACCATCTTGCTTGTGGTGGCATCCTAGCAATTTTCATTTCAAAACATTCGGTATGTCTAGGACAAAAGCAAACAAACAAAGAGTAAGTAATAATTAATTAATTAAAATGCCATTATGACAACTACTCCCTATGTATTTAATATTTTTCTTATTTTATCAAATTATGCATTACAATTTATTCACAACTTTTGGAGTAATTAAGTATTCAGGGACTGCGTGCTATGTTAATGCTTCTGGTGATGCAAATTCTGAAACCAGAAAGATCGATGTATTAAACATACAGAGAATTTAATTTTTAATTTTTAATTTTTTTATTTTTATTTTTATTTATATTTATATGCCGCCCTTCCCCGGAGACTCAGGGCAGCTTACAATGCGTTAAGCAATAGCCTTCATACTTTTGTATATTTATACAAAGTCAGCTTATTGCCCCCACAAACCGGGTCCTCATAAAGTGATGTGCAATTATTCGTAGAGATATGTAATTCCACCCACTTATAAAGACATGGATAGATCACATCTATAATCATAGCTGGCACAGTGACTTCTAGGAGATGTTTGTGTCTCATTTCTTGGGTTACAATGAGTAAGGCATAGTTCAGAAAAAAAAGTGGAAATATGGTAGCTGGGTATATTTTATGAGCTGTTTCTCATCTTTACCAAGAGCAAAGAGCAAGCTTGGATATTAAAGCTGTTTTCTCTGATGTCTTTCTATCTTACATGATGTATAGAACCCAGTTTGAAAGCCTGCTTATGGCACAGTAGATGATAGGTTTTTCTATCTACCTTTCAAATCTCTCTATCTTTAGGTCTCTAGACTGGAACTGTGTCTGAGCCAAATGTAATAATATGTGTGAATGATCAATACAGAACGCTGATTTATTGCTGAACCTCACTTTATTCTTCTCTGTCTAGAAACAGGTAGGATTTGTAAGAGTTCTTCGTTTTCTCTCTTTCTTACCATTTCTCTTAGGTAATCATAGTGAACTGATCTCATTGCTCAAGAGAATCTATCAGCTGAAGTGATAGTACTCTGGGTCAAAACAGAGATTGTATGGTCTCATACTTTTGCATGTTCCTCCATAAGAAACTTTTCTGCACATTAAAACTCTTACATAAGATATGTAAAGCATTAGTAAAGTTGTTGGTCTGATGTCTTTGCCTGTTACAGTTAGACAGCCTTTAAAAATGCATTCTAAAATTGATTCTAAATGTATACCCTATACCCGTGATGGCGAACCTATGGCACGGGTGCCACAGGTGGCCCGTGGAGCCATATCGGTGGGCACGCGAGCTCAACTCTGGCACACATGCATGCGCCAGCCAGCTGATTTTCGGGCCTCCTGGACCCACCAGAAGTCAGGAAACACACTGTTTCTGGCCTCTGGAGGGCCTCTGGGGGGGGGAGGCCATTTTTGCTCTCCCCGGGCTCCTAGAAAGGCTCTGGAAGCTGGGGAGAGCAAAAAGTGGACCTACCGTGTCCACCGTGCCATCACGTGCCAAAAGCGGGGGGGAGCACGGGGGGGCAGGGCACCTAGAATTATGGATGTGGGCACACGTGTGTGTGACCCCACCATGCTCCCCCCACTTTTGGCACGCGATGGCAAAAAGGTTAGCCATCACTGGCCTATACAATAGCTACAGTCTGTGGCTGACTTACTTCTGAATTCTTTTCTTTTTGTCTATGGTCCAAGATGCTTTTGTTTCCCATGCTTGGTTAGGTAAGATCTTTGGAGAAATATTCTTCTGGGAGTTGGATGAAGCCTTAGATTGACCAAACCTGAGCCTAAAAAAAAATTCCTATCTTTACTAATTGCAGCAAGGAATGAGAATTGTCTTCATTTGTTTGCTGCCAAGTACATAAAGCATCTACTGTATTTCTACTGCTAGTGGGACAACAGTTCAACGGATCAATACTTTTAGTTAAAACAGATATCAATCTCTGTCAAGTTAAGATCTAGAAATACTCATGCAAAAAAGAATCAAGGCATAACCCATATTAATTGCTGGTAAATAAGCAGAAAGAAACAATTTGGTGTAGTGGTTAAGGCCATTGAAGGCCATGAGTTCGAGTCCTGATTTTGGCACAAAGCCAACTGGGTTACTCTGGGTCAATCACTTTCTCTTAGCCCTAGGAAGGAATGTTATTTTTAGATTTAACTTGTTTTGAGATATTCATAGTTTCCCAGTTGTGATTGAGTCTGTCCATGTGTTGTGAGATTAAGGAGTTTCCATTGTATTTTCTGACTGCTAGTTGTTGTTCATAGATAATCTTCTGTCTGTCTGTTTTACATAATGGCTATTATAGTCCTTAGAGTGTATGTTGCAATTTGTTGCAGATGACTTCTTTCTTTTTGGGCTACTAAGTCTTTTGGTTTATTTATGTTTTAGAGGACTTTAGTTGTTTTGTGAGCTACTATGAAGTTACGTGGTTACAGTAGTCTGTTGTTTGTTGCTTGTTGTTTGTTTCTGAGATACTTGTGACATAAGGTAATATTATTCTTTTCCTATATTGTATTGGTTGCGTTGTAGTAGGTTGAGTGGTCAGGCACCTTTTGATAATGTTGTATAAACACAATTGCCAATATCCAACAGCTAGATAAGAAGGGATTAACACTAGACAACAATCAAGTAGAAAACAATACTCCATTCAAAGAAATACCAAGGAGAAAAGAATCCACTGACCAAAACTGGAAGGGCAAGTTACTGTATATAAACAGGGAACATAGCCTGCACTGTTGACGTTACCTAGCTGGGTAATGAAAGATCTACAAGAAAAGATTTATTTTTTCCTACCTAGATAACATTGCAACTTACCAAGATTTGCAGCTAGACCTGAACTTCATCTTAACTTTTCACTCATAATAGGCTGACCCAAAAGAGGTGATTATTAATTAAATTTGCTACACAAACCAATAACATGTTTCCTGACTAAGATGGAGAGATGAGGAAGTCCCCGAATCTAAGAATAGAGGTTTAGAAGTAAAGCATAGCTTCTTTTTTCTTATCCATGTCTTGGTGAAGTAATTGTTTGGCCCTACTATCCAAGATGGGTGTATCCCCAAATCATTAAGTCCTTTTGAAACTTAGAAATCATATCTATTCTTACCAGTAATGTACCAAAACAACAACAACCCCCCACCGTAAAATAAAAATGAATGCATTTTATAAATTGATTATACTAACATGCTATTCTACCACTAGATGGCAAGACTTACCTACTGTAAATTTTTTCCCTCCTTTTTGTGGTTTTTATTCCCATGGCAACTCCAGTTCCCAGAGATGAACGACATGTTGAGAGAAAAAGTAACTGGAAGAAAAACAGATCTGGTTTTTTTCCTGATTCAAAATGCTGGCTTGCTCACAGGGTTTACGGCAATCCTGCTCATCACTCTCTACGCAGGAGAAATTGAACTGGAGTAATGTGACAAGGAAGACAATGAAAATGGAAGAACTTCATAAAGGAACTTGAAAGTAATAAGAGACACCTGGTTTGCTTCCTTCACGGAACACAACTCCCCCCCCATAAAAATAATATATAAATATAAAAATAATATATAAAAATAATTTTCTAATATGTGTTCTAGGATAGCATTTTCCTCCATGTGTTTGTCCTATGTTAGTCACTTTTATATCAGAGAGCAACAGTTTAGTAGTATGAGAGGACTACGTTATGAAAGAGTTTGTCTGAAAAACAAACAGACATTTATTATTTATGTCAATGAAAATGTGCTACCAAACCTTTATATCAGAAAAGCCCCTGGATTTGGAACTTTGTACTGAGATCTGTTTTTAAGGTATGTGTGCAGCATAATTCAAGCTGAAATGGTTTACTGTATAGATCAAATCCAGGGGTGAAATCCAGCAGGTTCTGACAGGTTCTGGAGAATCGGTAGCGGAAACTTTGAGTAGTTCGGAGAACCAGCAAATACCACCTCTGGCTGGCCCCAGAGTCAGGTGGGAATGGAGTTTTTGCAGTATCCTTCCGCCAGGAGTGTGTGTGTGTGGGGATAAGAGATTTTGCAGCATCCTGCCCCTGCCACGCCCACTAAGCCACACCACGCCTACCAAGCCCCGCCCACAGAATCGGTAGTAAAAAAAAATTGGATTTCACCACTGATCAAATCCTATATAAAAATATACAGAAAATTCAGTCCCATTGTAAGGTATGTGCTTACAGCATTTTAACTACATAGGGGGATCCTCTAAGTAGGAGAAATCACACTGCCGTTTCAGTATCCTGCTGGCCTATCGCCTTCCTGAATGAGCATTACATACTTTCTTCATTAATTTTTATGAAAATGGTATGGCAACTGGAAGACTTTGATTTTACAGATCTCTAGCTTCTGAAAAATGGTTCGTTTTCCCTGCTAGGACTGAAGGAATACTAATTTTCTCCTTGTCCTTGTCCTTCTCCTCCTCGTCCTCCTCCTCCTCGTCCTCCTCCTCCCCCCTTACCCTCCCCCTCCTGACCCTCCTTCTCTCTCCTCCTCATCACCCTGCTCCTCCTCGTTCCCTCTTTTTAGAGAAATCACTGCCTTTTTTTTACTACAGTGTAATTCAAAATAAGTTAAAAAATTTCCACCACAGAGATTGTTAATTAAAAAAAAAACATTTTTTTCGCAAAAACTTAAAAACCATGCAGAAATTCCAATTTCTAATTAACATTGGTTTAATTGGACTTCCTTTTAGTTACTTATTTTTATTTCTTCCATGCTTATGGGAGTGGCATTAAAAATAAATTCAAAAGCTGGGGGAAATTCATCAACTTTTTAATAATTAAAAACATTTATATTTCCCTGGTTATTTTTAAAGATTATTATTTTAAGAATTAAATGTTAGACCGCCATGAAACATTGGACTTTTATTACTGACTTTCAACATAAATGAGCCACAGTCAGCATTCTAAACGGTTAAAGTTTCTTGTTATAAATACCTTAGAAATGAAAAGAATAGGAAACCTATGACTGTTGACTGAATTGCATGTCTAGATATGCTCTAAATATTGATTGCCTGTGTAAACTTTTGGTATATAAACAAAGCTCTCATAGGAATTGTGTTCCAATTTTAATGGAAAGTCCAGCTTCAGATCCAAACTTTAAATAAGAAGCCTGGTCAGGTAAATGTTCCATATGATTGCTAACCCAATACTTAAGAATGTGCTCAACAGTCTAACTCCATGATGGTGAACCTATGGCATGCATGTCAGAAGTGACATGCAGAGCCATCTCTCTGGACATGCGAGCCATTGCCTGTTGCTCTTCCGGGTTCCGGTGTGCCAACCAGCTGGTCTTCACATGTGCGGGAGAATCAGAAACAGCAACAGCAGCCGGTGCACATGGACGTGCTGGGCAGCTGCTCTTCCAGTTTCCAGCACATATATGTGCCCCAGCCACCTGGTCTTCTTGCGCGCATGTGTGCGTGAAGGCCAGCTGGATGGTGCGCATGTGCGTGCCAGAAACTGGAAGATCATCTTCCTGGTGTGCACATGTACATCGGGCAGCTGCTGGTCTTTGCATGTGCATGCGTGCCAGAAACTGGAAGACAAAGTGGCCAGCGTACATGCACATGTGTCAGCGCACATGTGCCCTGGGTGGCTGCTCTTTCAGTTTCTGGCACGCAGGCTCCCATTTTAGCACTCGGTGCCGAAAAGGTTAGCCAACACTAGTCTAACTGAACTGGGTTCATAACCAGTATAATTTATTCTAGCGGGAGAATGGTTCTTCAGTCTTTCAAGGAGGGATCTTTCCTGGATTTGCTACATTAAATTCTTTAATCCAGGGACGACCAACTTTATAAAAAAAATATTTTGATTTTTTAAAAAAAAGACTGTGTCCCAACAGGTATGGCTATAATATACGGATATTACAGAATGGGTCAATGTAGAAAATATTGACAAATTTGAGGGCCAAACATTTAGGTTTTCAAAAGCTTTACATGCCCATTTTAGGTTTTATTTCCCCCAAATTATCCATGTTGCCCCAAATCATTATTTCCCCACCACGTTTAATGAAAACTTTTGGAGGAATTAAGGAATTACAAAAAAGTTATGGTATTCTTATTGTTGATTTAATCTAAGATCAATGAAGATGGACCTATGCATGTACTTTGCATATACTTATCATTTGGGGTCCTGCC
This sequence comes from Ptyas mucosa, assembly GCA_012654045.1. Taxonomy (NCBI): domain Eukaryota; kingdom Metazoa; phylum Chordata; class Lepidosauria; order Squamata; family Colubridae; genus Ptyas; species Ptyas mucosa. Next base: position 28,772,419 of record WNWU01000007.1, read on the forward strand.
TAGATATATCCACAGTTTTTAAAGGTCTTCATACATTCTAGTAAAGAAAACACATTGTATTCCTGCATTTATTTTTACAAATTTGATTTTACATCTTGATGGATATGTATTTTTTCTTGCTGTAATTTAGTTCTTATTCGAATTTATGTGTACTCTAACATATATACAGATTGATTTTTTTTTTTTTGCAAATAATAATAACGCAAGAAACTTGATACTGTGGCCAGAAAAAGGAAGAAGAAAATAATGGCATATTTCTCTTCCATCTTACAGCAGTTTGGAGGATGTGTGCAATATTTATTACAAATTATGCATATTTTCTACAGTACTAGGAAATTTCAACTGGGCACTACTTTATAGATGCATCGTATACTCACCTACTTGATTTTTGAGGTGAGATCTGACTTTGTTAATATATTTCCTGTGAAGCAATAAATTAGATTTACAGAATCTATTCATGCATTTTTCTTTGTTTAATTTTTTAAACAATTCAACTGGGTTAGCATTTGTAAAATGCTTTGTCAAGTATGTTTCATGCAAATGTATGGGTTATTTGCATATGACAGAGTTACAGTGATACAACACTGAAGACAAATTATATAATATGCTCCTAAAATCTGTTGATAGGGGACGCGGTAGCTCAGTGGCTAAGACTCTGAACTTGTCGATCGAGAGGTCGGCAGTTCAACAGTTCAAATCTCTAGTGCCGCGTAACGGGGTGAGCTACCATTACTTGTCCCAGCTTCTGCCAACCTAGCAGTTCAAAAGCAAGTAAAAAATGCAAGTAGAAAAATAGGGACCATCTTTGATGGGAAGGTAACAGCATTCCATGCGCCTTTGGCGTTTAGTCATGCCGGCCACATGACCATGGAGACAGCGCTGGCTCTTCGGCTTTGAAATGGAGATGAACACTGCCCCCTAGAGTCGGGAACGACTAGCACATATGTGTGAGGGGAACCTTTACCTTTACCTTTAAGGCCTGTTCACATGCTGGGCTAACCCTAACATGTTGTGAAACCTTTTTGTTACTTTTTGAATAAATTATTGATAAACATACACAGGTCAACCAGTCTACATGGAAATGATGCCGGACTATTGCAGATTTACAGGACGATCCTAACTTTCTAAATTGTATCTAGAAATGATCCTGCCTTCCCCTAAACTCTAAAACATGGCTGCTGCTTTCTTGTTATCAAGCCTGGACATTTTCTTCAGTGGAGAGACCAAGCCTTTGAAGGTGCAGACAATCTCTTTCCAAAAGATGACTGACAGAAGCTGCTACTATATGGAGAGATCCACATGTTCATTGCATCATATGATGGCCCATAGCACTTCCTGATACTGTTCCAACTATAAAAATTCTGAATGACATATGTTCATGTACTGACCTTGTATTCACACATAAAATACCAGAAGACAAGTCTATGGAAATTCTTGGTCATCCAGGTCATGGTTGTCCCAAAGGTGCTTTTTCAAGAGGCAACTGGATTTTCTGGTTTTTCTTTGAAGACCTTTTGCTTCTCATCCAAGAAGCTTCTTCAGCTCTGACTGGATGGTGGGGAATGGAAGGATCCCAACCATCCAGTCAGAGCTGAAGAAGCTCCTTGGATGAGAAGCAAAAGGTCTTCAAAGAAAAACCAGAATATCCAGTTGCCTCTTGAAAAAGCACCTTTGGGGACTAGAAAACAAGGAAAAACTCCCAAATGCTTATTTTTTTCTGAACAATTGAGAATTGGGGTTTGTATTTGTGGAAGGCTTGGTTCAGAACACAATAGCACACTTTCTTCTTTTGGTGACAAATATGCCTACTGTTCTTTTTAAAAAAATTTGATTTATATGCCGCCCTTCTCCGGAGACTCAGGGCAGCTTACAAGGCGTTAAGCAATAGCCTCCATACTTTTGTGTATTTATACAACATCAGCTTATTGCCCCCACAATCTGGGTCCTCATTTTACCTACCTTAGAAAGGTAGGCTGAGTCAACCTCGAGCCTGGTGAGATTTGAACTTGCAATAATTGCAGGCAGCTGAATGTTAATTACAGTGCTTAAGTCTGCCACGCCACCAGGCTCTTGTCTCATGATACTGGATTTGGGAGTATAACTGGGAGAGAGAAAGAAGAGAGAGAGGGAGGGGGGTGGAGGGCATAAACTGGATTAGAGTTACTATAAAACTGCAATTAATGTTAGCATCCAAAAGTCACAAACTAGGATACCAGCCATGTTTTCGGGCATAAAGTGTCATTTGTATACTTTAACAAAACTTAGCTAAATTGCAATTTTGAAGGAAATTTCTAGTGTTTCTTCCTGTAACTTTATTCCACCCTAAAACATTATTATAGATCATGAGAATTATGGTTAAACCAGTTGCAGACCACCACTGCAGCATTACAATTGCCTACTAAGATTAAGTCAAGGTCAGATAGTTTTCCAGATGTTATTTACTTTCTCTTCATTTCCTTTTGGATTTTGTACAATGCATAATCCTCTTCCTCCAGTAGATGGCTCCCCTACTCCCAATTCCAACATTCCACAGAATATAAAAAACCAGAAACAGCTGATTGTCATCCAGTCAGGGGAGTTAAGAGACAAAGTTTAGAAAAGCAATTTCTCCCAATAGTCACTTTTCACAACGTTGTTTGGCTTTTCCAGGCTTTCTATGTTTTAAATAATCCTTTAGGTATTTCTTTTATTTCTAAATCTTTAATCTTTAATCTTCCTCTTTAGTTTTTAGTCTTTAATTTTTCTCCATAAATCCAATTGCAGCTTTTTTAGTGTTTGGAGATCATTTTTGGAACTTTAAGTTATGTCTCTAAGGTAACAGTGGAAATTTTCTCACCCAGTTTCACTGGTCTGTCCACATACCGCTCCAGCACAAGATCTTAGTGTCTCAGTTGTCCCAGCTTGTGACTGACCAAAAATGGCTGTCGTCCCTGCTGCTGTTCAGGAGAGCTTTCTTCGGATCAACAAGGAAATTATGTTTTCCTTGTAATCGATGAATCGCCTCTCCTTTCTTCACCTCCCCTCCAGGGAGGCTTAACCCTGTAGGGTTTCCCAGCAAACAGTTGCTGGCTGCATTTTCCAGCTGTTCTCACTGTGATGTCAACTGGAAGTCTCATTTACAGCCCTCTGTAAGCAGTTTACAGAATCAGCATGTTGCCTCCAACAATCTTGGTCCTAATTTTACCAATCTCAGAAGGATGGCAGGCTGAGTCAACCTTGAGCTCCTCAGGATCGAACTGGAGCCAGGTGGCAGAATTAGCCTGCAATACTGCATTCTAACCACTGCACCACCATGGCTCATGTCATGTTCTAGTCCAACAATCTGTCCAACCAATTGTCTGGGAAACTCACTCTTGCTGTTGATCTCCAGTAAGCTTCCAGTATTCATTCACAGAGTTTTATTTCTTCATGATTATGTTTTTAATGCCATTTCAGGATTCAATGTAGTATTTGGTTAATACCTAATTTATGACAATGAATCCCAAAGAAAATTCTATGGCATGTAGTGATCAAGTGTATGATGATAAAAAAGAATATCCACACAACTTCTATGAAATAGCATAGAGGACCCAGACATTGAACTTCAGAACAGGAAGACCAAATTTAAACCTTATGATTTGCTACATAGATATAATAATACTAACACTAATCATACAAATACTACTAATACTAATACGACTTTTCTATATCCAAAAAGTAATGGGAACATAAAATAGAAAAACTTGTCAAAAATGAGAAGGTGAAGATCTTGTGGGACTTTCAAATACAGACGGATCATCATTTGGAACACAACATGCAGATATCACAGTTATTGAAAACTAACTGAAGCATACAATTTATTGATATCGCTGTACCATGAAATGCCAGAGTTGAAGAAAAAGAACTGGAAAAAATCATGAAATATCGTGACCTTGACCATCGAAACTATGTGATTATGGATGAAATGTAACAGTGTGTTCTGTCCCCTCCCTGCTTCAGAAGCCCAGACAAGCACAGACATGAACAGAAGTGTTCAGAAGCTGTTTATTTACCATCCATAAACAACAATCTGGCAGCGAGCCCGGGAGAGATAAAGACAGCTGTTATTTTGAGTTGCCACGGCCAGTCCCCGATAAGGCTCTCCGGCATGTCCGACAACACACTGTCAGGTTAAAACTTTGTTCGTCACAAAAGCCAACAAGGTAAGGTCAGCTCCTTTTATACCTTGTGGGGCGTTGGCTTTGTGACTCATCACCTCGTGCTCGGCCCCACCCACTCCTTTGCTGAGCCCGTCTCGCTGATCGTCACCACCTGGGATTAATCCACTCCCTCTCCTCATTAACGTCTGACTCAGAGGAGCTTTCTTCCTCAGGGCTTTCAGCTGGGGCCGGGGGTGGTGCCAAACCAGACGGGCCAGGAGAGGGGGGCCTTGCCTCCTCCTCCTCTTCACTTTCGGAGGATTCTTCCTCCGGAGGTCCGGGCTCGGGAGCCGAAGACACAACACAGTGATACCCATTGTCATCAGGGCAGTTGGTACTATGTTCAGGAATTTTACAAAATACATCAAGAAATTGCAGCTTCCTGCTCTAACACCAGCGGAACTGCAAAAAATTCTGCTACTCAGAACATCATACATTTTAAGAAGATCCTTGGTTGATACCTAGAACCCTGGCAGCAACCGTATCAACCATTAGCACCAGTCAATGGCATTTGTGACACATTTTTAAATGATCAGTTGACTGAGTTTCATGTTTAATGAATAAAAGAGATAATAATTAAGCTATTGCTTAATGCATTGTAAGCTGCCCTGAGTCTCCGGAGAAGGGCGGCATATAAATAATTTTTTTTAAAAAAATGGATATGAATAAAAGTTGGTAATAGATATTATTTTTGCAGTGCCTCCTCTACCCAACTGCTGAAAATTGATGGCATGGTTCCCACCATTTAGAAGCAGGAAACACATGAATACTACATATTAAGCTAGGGCAGTGCTTCTCAATTATTTTCTGTCATGCCCCCCTAGGAAGAAGAAAACATTTTTCGCGCCCCCCGCGCGACTGTAAATAGTATCATTATTAGAAAAAGGTCTGTTCTCCTTGAAAGGGAGGAGCATGCGCAGTCACATGTACTGGCTTAATGCTCACTATCGATGCAAATGTCAGCAGCGGTAGCCCGATTTCTTTAGCAAGTTTGATTAATTGGGGCAGCGTTATGTTTCACAGGAGAAGGTCATTGTCAGTCATTTGAGCATCAATTGGGCGCACATCCGTCAGGCAACAAAGTAAGTGTGGACGGACGTCCCACACTAAAGATGGCTCCGACAGGCTCGTGTCACAAGGGTTTTTACAGCCAATCAGATGCCGAGGTCAAACGCGCCCCCTTTTACAGAGCCTCGCACCCCCCCTGGGGGGCGCGCCCCACTATTTGAGAAGCACTGAGCTAGGGTGACCAGACGTCCCGCTTTTGGCGGGACAGTTCCGATTTTCAACAATTTGTCCCGCATCCCGCGTCATTTTTAAAAAGTCCCAATTTTTGGAGGGAATGCAGGAGGGTGGGAGAACGGGGTTTGCTTACCCCACCCACTCCCAATCTATTGCTGCCTCCTGAGTCCCAGCTGATGGCTAGAGGGAAAAAAACCTGTTTAAATTCTTGCTGCAGGGCTTCAAAGGCCCGCCCTACAGCTGATCAGTGTTAAAAGAAAACATAGGCAGCCCTTTGAAGCCCCGCAGCAAGAATTTAAACAGTTTTATTTCCCTCTAGTTTTTTTTCCTTGTGCAATTTAAACTGAAAACGAAAACGAAACTAAGCAGGGTGTTGCCTTTGCTGTTTGCTAGCAACATTGGAAAGGCAGATTTCTTTTTCCTCATCAAAAAAGGTACTGCAAACAATGGTAAATTTATGGCAGATGGCAAAAGAGGAGAGTTCAAGATTTTGAAACAGAAAAAAAAGCTCTATTTAACTAGGGAATTGTAATAATTGAGATACTATTAATTGTATATTGTGTTGAAAGCAGAAATGGTTAAGTTGTGGTTGGAAGAATATGTGGGGGAAATTATTTGGTTTATTATTATTGGTAAATATAATTAATTGATTTGTAAGAAATTGGATTGCATGGAAATAATTTGAATATTCATATTCATATTGATTAATATACAAAAAAGATAGTTATATAACTAATTGATTTATATTAAAATGTTGAATTTGTATTAACCAACTGTAATATTACATAATTAACCAATGTGAGGATGGATATAAAAATAGATGACAATGGGAAGGGGTATAATATAGAATAGAAGGGAAAAATTGAATTTGATTAAGATTAGAGATGAGGATGAAGGGTAATATTGGTTTTTTAAAAAAATAGATGAGGAATAAATATGGCAAAAAGGAAATATAGAAATTGTAAATTTAAGTGAAATGACTAAACACTGTTTAAATTTGTGAACCGGCCAAATACTCTGTTCAAAGAAAATACATTGTATGTTTGTATATGTGTTTCTAATTATTGCTATTTATTCATATTTGTTCTCTTTTATTCTTTAAAGTTTAACAATTCATTCTTTATCTTAATATCTTTATATTTGTTTGGGGTTGGTTTTCTTCCCTTTCATCTTTTTTATTGTACAGCAATCTTTCTCCTCAAACCTACCACCTCTCTCTTTTCTTTCCTTCTTACTTTCTCTTCCCCCCCTCTTCTTCTCCTCCTCTCTTCCTCCCTCTCTTAACCTCACTCCTACTCTAATTTCCCTTCCTTCATCCCTCTCTATTGCTGTATTCTTTTATGCACATGGATTACTCAGAGGGCTGAAAAAGTTATTTTTCATTGGTCCTCGCACTTTTGACCAGTCCTCGAACTTACGACTGTCCTCACATTTTACGTTTTTTGCCCTATCTTATCACCATGGTGAAGAGAAGCAGTTGTGAAATGAGTGACATGGTTGTTAAGAATGCTGCACGGGCATAAATGTGAGGATGGTCATAAGTGTGAGGACCAGTCAAAAGTGCGAGAACCTGTCAGAAATGACTTTTTTCAGCCCTCTGAGTAGTCCCTATACACATAGCCATGGCCACCCGGTCACATGACCAGCTAGCCACGCCCACCCAGTCACATGACCTCCAAGTCATGCCCACAAAATAAGGCACACCCACAGGTGTCCCTCTTTACCAATGTTAAAATCTGGTCACCTTATATTAAGCCGTAAAGTAAACTTAAACTAATTGCAATAAGAATGAGAGAAATTCTTAAAAACCCAGGATTGAATAGAAATGTTTGGTTTATGGTATCATTGCCCTGTGCACAGTGGGTCTTTTCAGTGTAGGCCTGATACAAAAGGTTTTCCACTCATTTTTTTAATAGAATAATAAAAAGATTACACTAAATGATGCAAAACTCTTCAAATTCAAGGGAATTTGTAATGTGACAGATCTCCTATACCCAGTAGATTTGTATCAGATGATAGAAATTCTGGCCTTGCAATATGTGATGTTCTACAGGTAGTTTACTTCTGATCTAAACTACTCATTCCAGCACTGACCTCCTCTTCCAATCTCTCCTTTTTGTGGGGGGGATGAATTAATAGTAACCAAGAAGGGAAGCGGTGGCTCAGTGGCTAAGACGCTGAGCTTGTCGATTGAAAAGTCAGCAGTGCAGTGGTTTGAATCCCTAGTGCTGCGTAACGGGGTGAGCTCCCGTTACTTGTCCCAACTTCTGCCAACCTAGCAGTTCGAAAGCGTGTAAAAAATGCAAGTAGAAAAATAGGGACCACCTTTGGCGGGAAGGTAACAGTGTTCCGTGCGCCTTTGGCATTTAGTCATGCCAGCCACATGACCATGAAGATGTCTTCGGACAGCGCTGGCTCTTTGGCTTTGAAACGAAGATGAGCACCGCTCCCTAGAGTCTGGAACGATTAGCACATATGTGCAAGGGGAACCTTTACCTTTTAATACTAACCAAGTGATATGATTCCATCAAATCAAATGTTCTTACATGGCATTTTTGGGGGGTTTTCCTCCTGGTATTTTTAAAATTTGCATATGCACTCTTTTCTTATTCTTGAAGGCAGAAGGAAATCCATGCCATTGTCTTCCTGTTAATTCAGGGATTTCCAGAATTCCCTGCTGTTTGTCCCAGACATCTGGAAGGTATCAGCCTGGTAGAGATTGTCTTGCAGTCTCTCTTAATGATAATCAATAATTCTGTAAACCTTAATGACTATTAAAGCTCTAATTGCTACTGCTTAATTATATGTTCAGAACTAATTCAATTCTTGAACATGTTCTTGGATATAATAAAGCTAAGTGTAGGGAAAGATTTATGGCTTGGTTTTTGGAGTTATGAAAATGAGAAAAAAGTCCAATGAATGGGATATGATGAAGAGCTAAACCTTTTCCCCTAGAGTATGTTGACATAGTTGTAGGGTACAATTGTTTTATATTGATTTCTGCTGCATGGTAAAATGTAAATTGTGTTTACAGCAATTAGTCCTAAATTGGCTTTAGTAAACTTGCAACCCTTCCCTGATAAAATGACTTAGAGAAAAAGGATGAGTTTTGACATTGCAACATGATAAACACTGCTTCTTTTCTGAATACAAAAGGAGTCCAGTGCTTTGTACCCATATAAAACTATGGTATATAATGCCGAACATTCAGCAGCAGGCTTAGAGAAATAAAATGCAAAAATATAATGTAAAGTGGTGGATCAGGAGAACATCAGAGCCATGAGCTTCTTTAATTTTGACAATTTGATTTTTCTTTTGTAAGAATGTAAAAGGTCATCACATCACACTTGAAACCCTAACATCAAAAGCAGATGTGTCTTCCCAAACTAGACAGAAATTCAGACAAGAGAACCTGAAGATTGGAGTGGCAGAAAAGAAGGAGTAGCAAGAAGAGAGAAGATAAGGTAGAAAGAAGTGTTCCATCTTATGGCTCTTTGCATTTTGCTTCTATTTTTCTCTCTGAAAGCAAAGTTGTTGTATTTTCTACACTCTCTCTCTTTCTACCTCTCTCTCACAAACAGAATTACAGCTCAGTCAAAATAATAAACAAAATAGTTTATGTGTGCCAAAATCAGAGGTGGGTTTCAGCAGATTCTGACCAGTTCTGAAGAACCGGTAGCGGAAATTTTGAGTAGTTTGGAGAACCGGTAAATACCACCTCTGACTGGCCCTGCCCCCATCTATTCTCTGCCTCCTGAGTCCCAGCTGATAGGGAGGAAATGGGGACTTTGTAGTATCCTTACCCTGGAGTGGGGTGGGAATGGAGATTTTACAATATCCTTCCCCTGCCACACCCACCATGCCACACCCACCAAGCCATACCACGCCCACCAAGCCATGCCACTCCCAACAAGTCACACCTACAGAACCGGTAGTAAAAAATTTTGGCCATTTCTGGCCAAAATGGTAGCTGAATACTGACCCTCAGTACTACAATATTGGATAACATTTAATTATTCTATGAAAATAAATTTTGGAATAATATAACCTCTTGCAAAATTAACTCAAATATAATATCAATTTTCAAATCTTTATTGGAGAAGAAACCTACAAATATCTAAAAAACACTTTGTAAAACAGGCAGAACTTTAATTAAAAGTAAATGGTCCAGAACATTAATGAGGATTATATTAAGTGGTGGGTTGCTCCCAGTTCGGACCGGTTCGCAAGAACCGGTAGTAAAACTAGTGGGAGGCTCTGCCCACTGACCCAGACGTCATCAGAAGTGATCTGCGCATGTGCGTGCGCGGGCACGATGCAAACCGGTAGTAAAGATAAGTAGAACCCACTCCTGATTATATTTCAAGGTGAGGTTTTTTTTGCATTTAAGCATAACACCACAATCTATGCAAAATGTAGAAATACCTTGCGTTTATCAAACATGGAGCAAAGATTCACTTTCCTGAGATAATTATTAAATTAAATCTGTTTCCATACATGACTCTACATGAAAAACAACAACACATTTGCCTACCAGAGCTGATGTGTGCTTGAAAACTTTCAGATATTATTTATTATATATATAGATGATAGACAGAAGACAGACAGATAGATAATAGCACTGGTTTGGTCACCTCTAACTTGAGCCTTGTTTGTCTTATACTTTACAAAAACCTAGATTTCTTTGCAATTTTATTCAGCAAATATGAATTTTTTCAAGTATGACTCATAGTCAAGAAGCTTGAAAATAATACCATTAAAGGATGGGTTTAACCTTTTACTGGCTTATCTTCCACAACACCCAACCTTCCCTGTTTCAATCCCAACTTCAAATATCCCTCTGACAATGCACTTCCTATCTCTTTCCTCACCATCTGTTTCCTGCATGGTTTAAAACAAAGTTTGGTTATTATGGGAATTTTCAAACTCTCCCAAGGGTGGGTGGGATTAACAAGGGCAAATAATGAGGGTTGTTGGAAATTGTAGTTTAACAGCAAGTGAAAGTACACAAGTTTCTCAACTTTAATTTAGGTTCTGAGTACTTCAGCCTTTTAAGTTGTGTATTTATGAGGCAGCAAATCAGTGCGGGTTTCATATTATTTTACTACCGGTTCTGTGGGCGTGGCTTGGTGGGCGTGGCTTGGTGGGTATGACAGGGGAAGGATACTGTAAAATCTCCATTCCCTCCCCAATCCAGGGGAAGGATACTGCAAAATCCCCATTTCCTCCCAATCAGCTGGGACTTGGGAGGCAGAGAATAGATGGGGGTGGGGCCAGTCAGAATTTTTACTACCGGTTTTCCGAACTACTCAAAATTTCCACTGCCGGTTCTCCAGAACTGGTCAGAACCTGCTGAAACCCACCTCTGCAGCATATGTTCTGTCAGGCAACTTCAGAAAGCAGATCCTGTAAGATCAGCCAAGATCTTTGCCTCCCTGAGGAATCTAAGTCAAGGTACACAGTAACTACAGTCAAGTTATTTTTCTTTCGTGATCTGTCCTTCTGGTCTTTCAACAGGAGGACAACTCTACCCTCAATATATTTAATAGAAACACAGTATTTACATGGAGAAACTGTAGAAACTTACTGGTATCTCCACCAGTGTCTATTTGTTTCTTAGAAAATAGAAATGTAATTTGTCAGTTAATTAGACACTGATTTCTTCATTATCATGCGATTGATTGGAATGGATTAAAAACTACTTAGCTCTAATTAAGCCCTTATGGCTTCCATTAGACCAAACAATACTTAGGGAAGAATCACCTTGATCCTATATGACCTTTGAAGACTTACTTATTTCAGAAAAAAATTAGCCAGAGCCAATGTTCACACATTTTTCAATTGATGTTAATAATAAAATAAGATTTATTTATTTATTTATTAATGGAATTTGTATGCTGCCCTATCTCCAATGGACTCGGGGCAGCTCACAACAATTAAAACAAAGCAAACAAACCATTAAAAGAAATCCAGGTTAAAATTAACAAAAATTCAATAAAACCCAGTTAAAATTCTATTAAAACCCCCATCAGTCCAGGGCGGATGCTTCTATTGATTTAATCATTTGAAACAAGGGCCAAAATACTTAAACTGATGATGTACATGGGACCAGACTATAGATTCACCACTCCCACAATCAATTAAGAGTATCCCTGATGGCTTAAATTGGAAATTCTGCAGAGCAACATTTGACATACTTTAAATCCCACCCAAAAAACCCCCAAAACAACCAAGCAGATTTGAAATGTTGGAAGAGTATTGTACAAACATAGCTTTGATCCATATGTGGTTCTACTGCATTATAACTCTGTAGTTTTTCAGGGTATCTCACAGATGTTAAGGGAAAAATAAATCTATGAATTGAAATCTATGAAAATCTATGAAAAATAAATCTAATTGCAACAGGGGCACCTTGTAGAGTTTCAGCTATTTCTGATGATTCCTTACCAAGAATATTTTTGTCAGATGTTGAAAACTCATTTTGCAAAGACTAGGGAATCCATCTTTATCAGTATTATCCGAGCTAGCTGATTACAGCTATGTAGAGTTCAGAAAATTAATGTTGACCCCTTAATTCAAAGCTTTAAACTTATAAGGCCTGAATTACATTCCTCTTTGCAAGTGGATTTCAAATGTGCACTAGAGTAACAATCCAAGCTACTTGCTTTCTAGCTGCTATTTTTACTTTGATTGAATTATTATTAGGTGTCTGGGAGGCAACCAGGGGTGGGTTTCAGAAATTTTAGCAAGGGGTTCTCTGCCCGGTTGTTGGGTGGGCGTGGCCATGGTGGGCGTGGCCTAGTCAGCCTCCTGCACCATGGCTGGGGGGGACATTTTTGCCCTCCCTGGGCTCTGGAGGCTTTTGTCGAGCCTCCGGGAGGGCGAAAATGGTCTCCCCAAGCTCTGGAGGCCCTCCCGAACTTCCAGTAGGTCCATTTTTCTCTCTCCTCTAGCCTCTGTGCATGCCATGCACTTACTTGCATCCAAAACAGGCCGTGTGGGGACTCCTGGAGGAGCGGGCGGGGCCGGTCAGAAGTGGGATTTGGGGGTTCTTCGAACTGCACAGAATCTTAGCTAGAGGTTCTCCCGAACCCCTGCAAACCCCCAGCAGCCCACCCCTGGAGTCAACCCTGATTTGCCTTGATGAAGTGTTTCTCTCTGACTGCCTCTTCCAGCTAGGCCAGTAGCAAGGGGTTCAAGCAGTCCTTTTTGATCTCAGAATTTGAAAACCATGCTCGGTTTTTGAGTAACATATTACAGATTATACTCCCATGAATAATTAAGTCTAGGCTTGAAAAAATAAGTCAGCCCAAGCTTTAAAGTATATTAAATTCAATTAAATTAATTGCCTACAATAATTATGATTACCCCCCTCCCCGTTTAAATGTAACTTTCTCTTTACCTCACATTAAAAGTGGCAGTTTTAGTGATAACTTCAAAATAAGCTCTTGGGGCTTCTTCTGGAATTTCAGACGTATAATTCATCCCTGTGTCCCCCACAATTTATTCGGTTTATCAGGAATGAAAACATTGGCTGAAAGTTGAGAATAAAACAAAAAAGTAACCTGAAATTTTGTGAATATAAAAATAGGCCACTAGAGGGGACTAAATTTCCAGGCAGAAAAAAGAAAAATGACAGAAATAGACTGATAAAGCTATGAGGTGTAAGACATTCCAAAGGATTTTTGAAGCACTGGGAAAGAAATGTATAACTAATTTGCCAGCAATAATATCTGAACTTGTAAATAATTTTTTTGGAACAAGGTTATAAGGAAAAAAATGAAAGATGTGACCGGTAACATTATGGAAGAATTTATGAACAGGGTGAAGAGGGGATACACACTGTAGCTGATGGAGAAATAAAGTGAGGGTTATAACACAGAGATGACAGTCAGAGTGAAAATATAAATGACAAAACAAGTGATGAAAAAGGACTTGTGCAAGGACTTACTTTTTGATTTACAAAAGAGCCGTACCAAATTCTTGAGTATAGACTTGAATAAATTCTCTATGCTGCAACCTAACCTTGATTTTTGGTGCCTGACATTAATCTGATCAACTAAAGTTCAATACTATAGTGGTGCCATATAAGGGTCAATGAAATTTAGGAGAGGTTGGACATGGAGAGCTTGTGGGAATGGGACTCTAAACTAATAACATATTTAAGTCTGCCTCCCCCATTATGCCTGCTCTTCTCCTACAAGAAGCTTTCTAAACTTCAAAGAAATCATTGAGATGTGAGAAAGAATGTTTGAATTTCATGAATTAAATATTAAGGTTCTCAGAAGCAAAAGAAAGGAATATAAAGTTAACTTGTTTAGTGAGGGCTAAAATAAGAAATATGACAATAAAATTATGGATACTCTTTTGGAGGTTTTTGCTGATATTAAGGCAGAAATAATAATGATTCGTGAATGGCTGGCTGGAGTGGGGGCTATGGGAAAAGTGAACCATTATGTAATTTCATAGGAGATGGAGAGATTGGGAATCATTTCTCTTCTCTTCTCTTCTTTTCTCTTCTCTTCTCTTCTCTTCTCTTCTCTTCTCTTCTCTTCTCTTCTCTTCTCTTCTCTTCTCTTCTCTCTTCTCTCCTCTCC
>WNWU01000007.1:28786535-28804700 GCA_012654045.1 Ptyas mucosa
TCTTTTTTTTTCTTCTTTCTTCTTTTTCTCTTTTTTCCTCTCTTTTTCTCTCCCTTCCCCTTTCTCCCCCTTCCCCCTCCCCCCTCCCCTCCCCTCCTCTCCTCTCCCTCCCCTCTTCTTTTCTTTCTCTTCTCTTCTTTTTTCCTGTTTGTATTTGCATTTTTCCAGCTTGTATTATCTTTTAGTATTTAAAGCTCTTTAATAAAATAACTTTAAAAAAGAAATATAATAGATGGCACCAGATATAATCAGATAAAGGATAGCAAATCAGGTGGCATCACCATCTCACTATCTTGGATCAGCAGTTGATTACAAGCCAAACATAAGACAGCATATAAAAACTGTTATGGAAATCTGCACCTTCTCTTAGCTTTCTCTTTTTAATAAAGTGGATGTGCATAAGCAGTCTTTCTTCTCTTCCTGCTATTACTTCACACAAAATTTTCATCCCTTAATTGCAAGGTAATAAAATATATACATCTCAATGTTTACTTCGTGTTTCTTAGGGTTTCTTTTTTAATTTATAGCAATCGTCACCATGGGGGTGATTAGTATGCTCAGTAATCTAAATTACATTTATCCTAAGTTGGAAGACACTCCTGAAGATATTCCACTTCTCATAAATTGCTCATGAACATGTTGAGAGATAGTTGAAATCTCTTTTGTACTTCCACACAACCTAACTCTTTTAGATGGATGCCTGTGATAAATTAGATAACCCGTAACCTATACCAGCTCCAGACACAGAGGGCAAAGTTAATGTTCAAGGCTCAAACACATTTACTGGGACAGCTGCTTCTGAAAAAGGCCGTAATTACAAAGTACCATCATTCCCCTAATGTCATGGTAATTATTGTAATTACTTTTATTTGCATACATTCAAATGCTAAGATAAACATTGTCATTAATCTGAGGGCCACCTTGTGGTTTGTGATGAATGAAAAGAGACGTGATTCATTGAGGGTTCACACTTCTACAACAACTCCCCATTTTTAAAGGCTGGCAAAACAGCTAGCTTGAGGCTAAATACCCTGCAAAACCACACCAGAAATTCATTTAAAGAAAGAAGGGATAGTTCTAGGGCAAGGCTTTTCAACATCTTAAGCCAACATCTTAAAACACTAGTCTAGGAGTTTCTTCACTTCATCCCTTTAGCTTACATCCACGCACATATTTCCCCTTCGTGGCATTTTCTGCATTGAGAGGGATTGTGGAGATACTTCATTTGTGGAAGAGGAATGTACCCAATCTTGTGTTATGTTTATAGCATTTTTTAAAACATTCCCTAGAATTGTTCATATTTTTCCTAGAAGAGCCATTCAACTATTCTAGGCATAGTTTGTCAGAAATGAATCTTCCATACTACAAAGCATTGCATGGTAGTTTGGATGTTGTCTGGTCTTGAAACAAGAGCTTTAGTCAATGAATAGGTACACAGTGGCTAAAACTGGGTCAGTTTCAGTTATCATCTCTAAACCTAACCTACCTTAAAGAATTATAGAATTATTGTTTGCTGTAAGGAAAAACTGGAAGAGACAATACAATATAAAAACTATCTGATGTAAATTGGTTTTCATTTCCATTGTCCATGATCCACTTATCCAATCCTGGGCTTGAGTTGAGAAGCTTCCAAATGCAGTATTCCCATGTCCAAACCAGTGGTGGGTTGCCCCCGGTTCGCACCGGTTCTATAGAACCGGTAGTAAAACCGGTGGAAGGCTCCGCCCACTGACCCCGATGTCATCAGAATGCTTCTGCTCATGCGCAGAAGAGCATGCACATGGCCCCATTGCGAACCGATAGTAAAGGTAAGTAGAACCCACCCCTGGTCCAAACCCATCTGTAGCACCGATCTAAATTTTTATTGAAACACGCTATAGGAGACAGGCTCTATTAGAACCAACACTTGGCTTCTCTTTTGCCAAGAGATTTCCATTTCTGGAAACCTTCTCTGTAAGAGAAAGTCCTAACTGATTCCTCAATGGTTGTGTTTGAAGTGTTTACACAGGGACACTTTCAATAAGTAATTTTGTATATGCATTATTAAGATTTAAAGTACTTGAAGGCTTTCACCAAATCATTCTTGCATAGTTTCAGGTTGCCATGCCAAACTATTTATAATGCAGCAAAAATTTATGATTGGCTCTCAAAACATTCAATCCAAGTTGAGTGTGTGCCATGGACTTGAGGTTTTGGATCATTTGCTGCTCCATTTTACATCTTCTAAATCTAGAACTGTTAGTAGCACCATAAATGGGAGAAAAGAAACAGGTAACTTTTACAAGAAAACAAGGAAAAAATGCATTTATTATTCTCAGCTAAAAAGCCAACAAGTGTAGTAATATTTTTCTCCTAATTACACAATTAATTTTATATCTTGAATAAAAAATAGTTGACATTCAAAAACATCTATGACTGGATTTACTTTATCATTTTGACTGGCTCTGACATTTGTTTAAACCAGTGTTTCATTAAAACCTCAAGCAATTTGATGCATGCAGATCATTAAGGAAACGGGATAATTAGCAAAGGCTTTACTGCTATGACTCATTTAAGCATTCATCCTACAAAACCTGTATTTTCAGTAGCTTACTATATGTTCTCAAGAGTAAAGTAGGGCTCAGCTCTTAATATTCCAAGTTCAAAGATGCACTGTGCAGTACACGGTGAATTCAAAAGAAGTTAGTGCAAATTAACAATTCACTGATAAAGTCATTCCCTGCTGGTCCAGTGCAAGAAATAGTGATCTTAGTTTGAGATAAGCTTCTATATGCTATAAAGAAATATCATACTCATTAGAACCAAATATTTCTCCTAAGTAATAACATTGTGCCCTGTAAGCCTTGTATTCACATCACTATTCTATTGAAAAACATGACTTATTTTTAAGGATACTATCTTAATGTCCTATTTTTATTTGACATAGGTATTTTTAATGGTTTGCACCAGTGGTGAAATCCAATTTATTTTACTACCGGTTCTGCGGGCGTGGCTTGGTAGGTGTGGTGTGGCTTGGTGGGTATGGCAGGAGAAGGATACTGCAAAATCTCCATTTCCTCCCCACTCCTGGGGGAAGGATATTGCAAAGTCTCCATTCCCACCCTACTCTGGGGCCAGCCAGAGGTGATATTTGCCGGTTCTCTGAACTATTCAAAATTTCTGCTACTGGTTTTCTGAACTATTCAAAATTCCCGCTACCGGTTCTCCAGAACGTGTCAGAACCTGCTGGATTTCACCACTGGTTTGCACCAGTAAGCACACGTTAAGTTGGTTATTGCATTGATTTTTTTTCCTTAAGTTTTCTTGGCTTTGGCAACTGGCCACCAATAGGTAAAGATAAAAAACCAGTTTCTCTCTCTCTCAACCCATCTAATCTCAAATGGTGGTTGTTGTGGAGAAAAGAGGAGGAGGAAGGAATATTAGATATGTTTGCTGCCTTAAAAATATATATATAAATGTGGGTTAACAATATTCTAAAAAGCAATTGGTTGAAGTGTAATGCTTCCTCAACAACAAAACAATTTGGAAAAATTTTGTGGACAAGAGCTACCCTTTTAATTAAGGCATTACATTGATAGTGGTGACATCTTCAAAGTGAAGAAGTGCATGGATTTTCTGAAGTCCATTTCAGTTTATAAGTTCCATGTGAAGCTCAAAGGTTGGGAAATCCTCCAAATTCCAAGATACCTGAAACTAGAGAGTATTCTATAAACTTTCTGTAGAAGAGTTAGAAATAGGTTATTGCTGTAGCTGAGTGAAAATCAGTGTTAGAATTATATTACATTAGAATTAGATTAGAAAACCAATTAGAATTAGACTAAGTCAATACAGCTTTGATTCTTATGGTCCCTTCTTGCCTGATCCTTTTAAAACTATTTCTCCTTGTTTGAGATTTATTCTTCATTTATATTTCCTGTTTTTATCTGGACAGCAGATCAAATCTAGAGGAAATCATTTTGGCTAAGAAAGTGCACTGTAACTTTCAGTCTTTATATTTTTTGGATCAGGATCTCCAACCATAAATTACTAACAATTTCAAAACTTGGAAGACCAGCAAAGATATGAGACCCAATTTCCAAGCATACCAACCAATAATACAGTTTAGACTCTTCTGTGTGACCAGAATCTGTAAACAGTTGAGAAACTAATGATTTAGAAACTTATTCCATGAAAGATAGGAAATCCATTGAATTTTTCACATATCCCGGTGGCCTCGTTGGCAGTAAACAAAGAAGAAACCATGAGTTGAGTTGCTGTTGTTAAATATAGTCTGTAATGTATAGTTTTACAAAGTTACCAACCCCCTCATTGCAATAATAAAACCACTTTGCTGAAAAATAATTTTCAGGATAAATGACTGATGGTTTTTTCACAATTAAGCACACTCTAAACATTCAGCATCCACTAAGACAATTATTCAAACTTTATACTATACATAAAAAGAAAAACCTAAGTTAATGGGCCATAACTATCCACAGACACCCCATTACTCAATTTTATTTCTTTTTTAATTTAATTTTCAAGTAAAATGGAACTATATAAAATTAAACCACCAAAAGCATTCAGGAGCCGAACAAAACCATGCTTGAGCCAAAAGCATCTTCACTTTCAATTTTCTCTCATTTACCTCAGCAGGTAATAGAGATAGTCTATCTCTATTACCTGCTCTATTACCTATCTCAGCAGGTAATAGAGATAGTCTTAATATGGTCACTTATTAGTGACCATATTAAGGCAAGGCCAGATTTTTACTGAATGGCAGTATTGTTAGCCTTTGAAGGCAGACCAGACAAGGAACCCAAAGTCATGTAGATCAATGCTACTTTTGTTATAAAGATATAGTAACCGAATAATGAAAGTCTGAATAATGAATAATGAAAATCTTCATACTTTACATAAATTACCTTTGCGATCATATTAAAAGCAACTGTGTTCTCTTCACTGATGATGTTGAACTATTCAACACCACCGACAATGCAACTACCCTTCAAAAAAACTATGTGTCAGATTGGTTTAACAAGTAGCAACTTCAAATCTCAACCAACAAATGCTCTGTCTTGCACATTGGCAAAAAAAATCAAAACATAAAATACAAATTATATGGACATGACTCTAGATGACCCTCACTCTGTCAAGGACCTTAGAGTACTCATTTCTAAAGATTTAAGTGCCCGAGCCTACTGTAACAACATTGCCAAAAAGGCATTAAGAGTTGTTAACCTAATCTTGCGTAGCTTCTTCTCTGGTAATGTTGTACTACTAACTGGAGCATACAAAACATTTGCTAGACCAATTCTTGAATACAGCTCATCTGTCTGGAACCCGCACTGCATATCGGACATAAATACAATCGAGAGAGTCCAGAGATATTTTACGGGAAGGATATTTCCAACCCCATACTTGGTTTTTAACGTTTTATATGGATTTTAATTTGAATTGTTTTAAATCACGGGCCAAATTCTATTTAAATTATTTTAAAGAGTCTTAACTTTTGTATTCAATGGTTTGTGAATACAAAATACAAATGGCTCCTCATACACTACCTCTCAGGTCTCAAATTTTTTTTTTAAGAGCCATAACCATTAGAGGAGAGTGCTGTGGCCCCCCTCGGCCGGGGCTCCTGGTGGCCGGCTGTTCATGATGTTGCTTTCTCTATGTTTTTCTGTAGTTATGCTGGCATTTTGGTCTGTGACCGTAAATAAAATAAAGTTATATATAGTTTGGCTGTACACCGCCCTGAGTCTGGAAGGAGAAGGGCGGTATAAAAATTTAAGCAAATAAATAAATAAAATAAAATTTCCTCTAGCTGCAATAAAATACCTTATGCTACCAGACTCCAAATTTTGGGCTTAGACAACTTAGAACTACAGTGACTTCAGTCTGACCTAAGCATAGTACATAAAATTATCTCCCACAACATCCTTCCTGTCAACGACTACTTCAGCTTCAACTACAGCAAATAATAGATACAAACTCAACGTAAACTGCTCCAAACTCGATTGCAGAAAATATGACTTCAGTAACAGAGTGGTCAATGCCTGGAATGCACTACCTGACTCTGTAGTTTCTTCCCCAAATCCCCAAAACTTTAACCTTAAACTGTCTACTGTTGACCTCACCCCATTCCTAAGAGGTCTGTAAGGGGTGTGCATAAGTGCACCAACATGCCTACCGTCCATGTCCTAATATTCCTTTTTACTTACTCTTTTCATGTATTCAAATTATGTTTATACTGTTACCTGTTATCTTATATATGCTTGACAAATAAACTTATGATTATGATTATATGCTTCCTTCCTCCTTTCCTTTATCTTTGTGATAATCAGGGAAGGCCTTGTCAGAGTTGTTTCTCAGGTTACATTTCTGCCCTTGACTCAGGCTCTTTTATCTGACTGTTGTATTGGTAGTGGTTGTTCCTCCTGTCCCTCAAGGCCCTTCTTACTATCCTTTACAACTGTGAAGGACTAAGAGGCTCTTGCAATTGCCATTATATAAGTCTGGCTATTTTTGCAAACTCAGATTTGCTGAGTAATCAGGCAACCATGATTCATTACTAAGTATACTGTAAATCTAGTTTTTCATCTGATAATCATGTTGATCTACCTCAAATAAATGGTTGTAAGAGTTGAAAAAACTATATATGAAGACCCTTTGGATAGATAATTTCCAATAAATGCCATTTTTCTAATATATCAGGTTTTTATGATGTCACAGAACACATTTGAGCAGATTAACATTACTTCTTTATTGGGAAGTACAGGTTTGTGATAAGTTCAGAGGCGGGCTGCTGCCGGTTTGACCGGTTTGGGCGAACTGGTAGTTGTGACCAGCCGGTGGGCCTGCCCACCCACCCCGGCACTATCCTGTCCGATATTACTGTGTTTTTGAAGCTGCACACATGCACGGAGGGCTGCACGCATGTGTGGAAGGTACGCACACTCACATTTTTGGTGCTGGGCAAATCAGTTGTTAGAACTGGCAGAAGCCCACCACTGGATAGGTTGTTTGAATATATATGGAGAGATGCTTATAAATAATAAAGAGATTAGCTAGGCATCCATGATATAGAAAACAAGATTATTCCTTCTTCCCTCTTGTAAAAAATAATAGTTTTTGATAAGTACATATAAATATGCCCAGGATTTGACTTTCCTAGTTGATTTACTAGTTTTCCAATTCCACTTTTAATAGTTCAGACTCATCCGGTGTTATATTGAACAAATACTGAAAATTCTCCATACAGTACATCTTTTTCAGTGATATAGGAGTCTTGTATGGACAGGGCCATGATTTGGAATTGGTTTAATGTCAAGGCTCCGACTAACGAACCCAAGCAAATCAGAACTCTGAGACTTGGCTCCTCTTTATTGAGTACATCATATCGGCACAGCTTCAGTGGAAAACCAATTCTAAATCTTTCCCACGGTTTCAGCATAATTAAACCCGGCAAACCCTCAGGATTGTTGTACCAAGTGGCCGAACTGTCACAACCCTGGGAGGAAATAAAAGTGGACTTTATTGTGGAACTCCCAGAAAGTGCTGGGGGGATTGCCTTTTATCCCCAAGCATCCTGCAGGGAATCTACCCATTCACTCAGGCTTACTGAGGAAGTGGGCTTCTGAGAGAACTCAGACATGGGAGAAGCTAGAACACAGCTGGAATAACAGATTTGGAAGGTACCTTGGAGGCCTTCTAGTCCAACCCCGTGCTTAGGCAGAAAACCATACACTACTTCAGACAAATGGTTATACAACATCTTCTTAAAAACTTCCAGTGTTGGAGCATTCACAACTTCTGGAGTTAAGTTGTTCCAATGGTTAATAGTTCTAACTGTCAGGAAATTTCTCCTTAGTTCTAAGTTGCTTCTCTCCTTGATTAGTTTCAACCCATTGCTTCTTGTTCTGCCCTCAGGTGCTTTGGAGAATAGATTGGCTCCCTCTTCTTTGTGGCAGCTCCTGAGATATTGGAACACTTTCATCATGTCCTTCTTTTCATTAAACTAGACATACCCAATTCCAGCAACCGTTCTTTATATGTTTTAGGCTGCAGTCCCCTAATCATCTTTGTTGCTCTTCTCTGCTCCACCCTCTGGCCACCTTGAAATGGCCACCTTCCATTCATCTTGTTGCTGGCCAGGGACTGTCACTGGCTATGGCAGAGTGAAAAGAAGATAAGACACAATCACCTGAAAGTTAACTGCAAACCTCTATTAAATTCAGTAGCATTTACTCACTTATAGCTATGTTTAGGTTGACAGCTTAAACTGAACTGTTGCAAACTGATTCAGGAAAGACTTGTTAAAGACATTAATGGCTAAAGTCACTTGCAGAACTAAACTGTTCAGTGTTGAGGTTCTTCACTCAATAGATATTCGTGTTTAAATTGAATAGTATTCCAAATTGTAAAATCAGAACCGAAAACTTAGGAGAAGAATTCATTATATCTGGAGGCAAGTTGTTCCATGATTTTTTTTAGTCTTTTCAGTTTTGATTTTAAAATCCTTCATTGCAATCTCTCTGTAAAGCACAGTTTTGAAGTTTGCTGGGGTAAATGACAATATATCTTCAACATGCATTCAAGGGAAGAACTATCTAACTGGATTATGGTTGCTCTCACTTTTTTTATTGATGCTGCCTAGAGGATTGTCAATAGCAGATAATCACCTTGATTTTGTTTCTGTCATAGCACAAAACTTCTTCTTGACCATTTTCAAAAGTACATACGGTATCTCTCAAGGTGTATAAGTCAATAATAAAATAGATGCAATGACTAGGACATAATCACTAGATTTATGTTGGCTGAACCGTCAGCATTGCTTTAATACAGGCAAAATTTGGTTAGTTTCCAGATTAGATGGAAGAAAAACCTCTAGAATGCTCATCTGAAGAGCATCAAGTTAAAGAAAGCTGATTTAAGCCAATTTTATTCAATATCAAACTTTTTGAGAGCTATACAGCAGAAATGGCCAAGTGGAGACTGAAACAATTTCATTTTACAACACCAACTATGATTCACTGAACAACAGCCCATTAAATTTGAAGCATTGGCTGAGCAAAAATGACAAGTTTAATTTATCTTAATGCTTCTTTCCCAATAATATAAAGCTAGACTGTAATTGAAAATAGTTACATTTTTTTAACAGATTGGTGACTGTTTGTGTGAAGCACACAAATGATTATTTTGCTGATCTTACATATACTTCCCCAAAAAGAAAAATACGATGACTGTAATATACAGAACTCTAATTAACTGAAGATAGTGGCTAAGTTACAGTAACTCATTAAATGATGGAGGTATTGCACCTGTAATTATGCAAGGGGGTTTAGTGCTTGGCTAATGTGAACAGGTGCTGTCTCTTCTAATGCAGTGCCCACTGTGGGAGTTTTTATGCTTACATTAAGGTAATTAATTTTCTTTAAAAATTGCACACTTAAATACAGGTCTATCTTTTTGCTAATGAAGGTCTTTTTTTTTTAAACAGAGATCAAATCAAATAAAATCAAAGTCTATGTCCTTGATTTATAAATGTAAGAGTTTCTTTCCATTTTACGTGGAAAGAGCCGGGGTGGCGCAGTGGTTAGAGTGCTGTACTGCAGCTACTTCAGCTGACTGCTAGTTCAACAGATCAGCGGATCAAATTTCACCGGCTCAAGGTTGACTCAGCCTTCCATCCTTCCGAGGTGGGTAAAATGAGGACCCAGATTGTTGGGGGCAATATGCTATTTAGTATACTGTTGATTGTTGTAAGCCACCCAGAGTCCTCAGAGAGTGGGCGGCATAGAAATATGATTAATAAAAAAAAAACATACGTACACCACATTTCCATAAATAATAATAAATAATGATATTGAAAGTCAATGATCCACGTGGAAACTGAGGGGTAATAAATTTACATTGCTGGAACCAGGTATTTATTGATCATGTGTTCTACATGGCAGTTGTTGGTATTTTTCATCCAGTTAACAGATGCAAAACTATTTTGGCATTTAGGTAAGCAAAACTACAAATTCAGAATACTGAACCATTGACTGATTTGTTAAATGAGTTCTCTTTATAAACAGCATGTTTACAACCAAGAGGTCTTCTTGTGTTAATGAAAAGCAATGGTTCAATTAAAACACAGTTTTGGGAGAAAAGTTAGGAAGTTCTTTTAAGCCTTTTCTCAAAAAAGAGAATCTGCCTGCCCTACCCTCCAAATCAATGAACAATTTCCCAATGTATTCATTTTTGCAGTTGCAAAAGTTGCTTTTAAGGAATTTATGATTAGACTGAATTTTACTAAGTTGTTTGTTTCTGTACATTTGAAATATACTTTCGTGGAATCTTTAGATAACTTAAAAGCTTGCAGAAGGATGTTTTAATATTAGAACAGGCATGTCCAACCCACAGCCCATGGGTCACGTATAATCCTGGAGACCTAATAATGCGGCCCCACAAGATTGTTTTTTTGCAAAAGAAGTTTGTTGTTGATATACAGTACATTAACTAGGTTATATATTTTATTTGCAGGCCAAGACAATTCCTCTTCACTCATTGCAGCCCAAGCAAGCCGAAAGGTTGGACACCCATGTATCAGAGGTGGTATTCAGCAGGTTCTGACCAGTTCTGGAGAACTGGTAGCGGAAATTTTGAATAGTTTGAAGAACCCG
This sequence comes from Ptyas mucosa, assembly GCA_012654045.1. Classification (NCBI taxonomy): domain Eukaryota; kingdom Metazoa; phylum Chordata; class Lepidosauria; order Squamata; family Colubridae; genus Ptyas; species Ptyas mucosa. The sequence continues at coordinate 28,797,185 of WNWU01000007.1, forward strand.
TAAATACCACCTCTGACTGGCCCCATCCCCATCTATTCTAGCCTCCCAAATCCCAGCTGATCGGGAGGAAATGGGGATTTTGTAGTAACCTTCCCCTGGAGTGGGGTGGGAATGAAGATTTTACAGTATCCTTCCCCTGCCGCAACCACCAAGCCTGCCCACCAAGCCATGCCCACCAAGCCATGCCATTCCACGCCCACCAAGCCACGCCCACAGAACCAGTAGTAAAAAAATTTGAATCCCACCACTGCCATGTATTAGAACATTAGGAACCAGTCAATGGTGACTGTGGGACAATGGAGTTTGGATTTTTTTTATTACCACTTCTCTTTTGGGCATTTAAATGTTCTTTTTAACACTCTTGTCAAGCTAGGTTTGAAACTGACTTGAGACTTCTCAAATGCCTTGGACAGACACATTATGAAAAATGTAAATGTGAATTCCCATGACCCTAATGTTAGGTTGTTGTTATCTATTGTTGTGACACTGACTAAATTAAATATATCAGGATTTATTAAAAGGTCCTTCATGAGGACTCATCTAATTCTGAGCTGGCCTGCTTTACGTAATCACAAGATTTGTTGTTCTTTGTGATGCCATATGTCAGTTTAGATCCCATTGAAATCAGTAGAATTTATTCTGTTTTTGAATTTTTATGTTATTTGGAAAATTAAAGTAAAATACTAACTCAAATAAAATAAATTAAAATAAAATAAAATAAAATAATAACTAAACTAAAATAAAATAAAATAAGAAATAAATAAACAACCTACAAAATATTTCTTCTTGAGATAGCTGGTGCTATCTTTGCTTCACTGGAACAAATAGCTTTTTAACCATTTGCTATATATGGGAAAAATTGCAGACATTTGAGAAAAGATGTTTTTCAGCTCAATGTGTTCCATATTGGAAACAGACATTGATAGGTCTTGGAAAGGTTGAACGTTAGACTATGGATTGATTCTCCTTTAACAGGGATTGATTGGGTTTCCAAGGCTTCTGGGCAGTGGTAGAATTCAATTTTTTTTTACTACTGGTTCTGTGGGCGTGACTTGGTGGGCGTGGGGTAGCTTGATGGGTGTGGTTTGGTGGGCATGGCAGGGGAAGGATACTGCAAAATCCCCATTCCCTTCCCACTCCTGGCAGAAGGATATTGCAAAATCTCCATTCCCTCCCCACTCCTGGGGCCAGTCAGAGGTGGTATTTTCCGGTTCTCCGAACTACTCAAAATTTCCGCTACCGGTTCTCCAGAACCTGTCAGAACCTGCTGAATAGCACCCCTGCTTCTGGGTAATATATACCAGATTTAAATGTCAATCAAGATACAATACTTCTTGTCTGGATTATGCTAGATGTCCCAAAAATCTGATTTGTGACCCAGGCTGCAGTTGTGTGTGTTAGAGATTGAATTTGGAATAAAAATGTATCAAAATGGGAAATGTGCCTTGCTTGCAGAATTTATCACCCTGTTAATTGTTTTTCCTGGATTCATGCTAAACAAATACCCAGATCTGAATACTGTGTATAAACATTGTATTTTGTAATCATGCTAATAGGTGCTGATAATTAGTTCTGATTTGCATGCAAATATTCCACACTAACATAAGGTTGAATCCTTGGAAAAGGGGGTAGTATTGCTAAAATTAGGATATAATCATTCTTCTTGGTGAAAGAGAGACATTCCTATAACATGCCGTAAATTATAATTATAATCTTCCATTAACAATTACAAACAGTGTGTCGATCAGTTACAAATCCTTTATGCTTCGTCCCCATATTCTTATTTTACTAAGTATCCAATTTCTCATATTATCAATCTAATATATATCTTTATATCATTGTCATCATTTGTCATTTATCTAACAATGGCATTATCATTCCCCAAAAAATAAATCACATATTATATTATAACATTCATTTTATAATTCATATTTCATTTCCATGTTTTAGTATCTAGCCATTGGTAAAATAACTCCTATATCTTATAATATTGTTTATCTTCTTGTTCTCTAATTTCAAATGTCAATTTACTCATTTCAGCACATTCCATGATTTTCTTAATAACTTCATCTTGCATGGGTATTTTCTCATTTTTCCAGTTTTTAGCAAACACAATTCTAGCCACTGTCAATACATTCACAATCAAATATCTCAATTCTCTGTTATATGTTTCTGGCACAATTCCTAATACAAAAATTTCTGGTTTAAAGTCTATGTGTTTTTTTTGTCATTTTTTCCAACCATTGTGGATTTTAGTCCAGTATCCTTTGGCTTCTAGACATGTCCATCACATATGGTAATATGAGCCCGGTATCTGATGACATTTCCAACGTTTTTCCGATTTATTCTTGAACATGCTGGCCATTTTCATCGGGGGAAGATGCCACCTGTAAAACATCTTATACAATTTTTTCTTATATGCTGTTGACATTGTCATTTTATAATTTTCCACCCACAATTTTTGCCATTTCTCTAAGTCAATTCCATAACCCAAAATTTTCCCCCATGCTATCATTGTTTCTTTAACTTGTTCTTCTTCCAATTTTACCTCCAGTAAATAACCATACAGTTTTTTAATTACATAGTCATCAGAACCTGTTAAAATTTTATCTAAATTAGTCAAAGTGTTATAAAGACCTTCTGCCTTACAATCCTCATTGTATCTAGACCGTATTTGCAAATAAGAAAACCAATTCATTTAACGCTTGTTCTTCCAGTTCTTGCTTCAATTTAAGTTCACCCTTTTCATCCAGTAATTCACTATATCTAACAATTTTTTCCCTTCTAAATATTACTGAGTGTGAAAATGCTTCAATCGTTGAAACCCAGACTGGAATTTTCAAGTAATGTTGTTTTTTAATCTTCTCCCAATTTAATAACAAAGCCTCTCATATTGTGTCTTCTAAAATAACCCTGTGTTTTTCTTCCCTTATACCATAGAAAAGCGTGCCACCCCAACATCAAGTCGTGTCCTTCCAAAGTCAATAATCTAGTATTTCTTAACATTATCCATTCTCTAATCCACATCAAACTTGTCGTTTGATAATAAAGTTCCCAATTGGGTAGACCAAAACCCCCTCTCATTCTAGCATCTTGTAACAATCTTAATTTTATCCTCACCTTTTCCCCCTTCAATTCTTCAAAATAATCTTTCCCCAGTCTATTTGGAATTTTCTGGAACAAATATAAAATTCTGGGAGTTTACAACTTATTTAATTACTGTTATTTCTATGCAACTTTTCTCCAGATAACTCCATCCATTAGAAAGGAAAATGATAGGATGGAAGATGATGAGGTTAGAAGCCTTTGGCAGAAAAAAAAAATAAACTGAGAAATCAGCTTTTAGAGACAAACTGTATCACAAAGATAAGAAAATTCTGATCTCAGGAGTCCATGTGGCCTTTGGGATCATTGCTGTTAATAATCAGTTCCTCCATTCTTTCATTTGGACACAGGAAACAGATGAAAACTCTGCTGTAAACACTAAAGGAGGAGTCCTATCAGTTGGAAAAATGGTTCAAAAAAACAGTAGAAAATGCCTTCTGGAATTTGAAATGGCTTTGGGTTCAGAGCTCCTTGGTTTTAATTCATTAATTAATTTTATTTATTTAGTTTGCCTAACATGTACATGATAACAGGTATAAGTATAAACATAAATATGAACATAGTAAATGGGTACGAATAAATGCAGACAATAGGACAGGGATAGTAGGCACGCTGATGCGCTTATGCACACCCCTTACTGACCTCTTAGGAAAGGGGTGAGGTCAACAGTAGACACTCTAAGGTTAAAGTTATAGGGGGTTGGGGATGTAACAACAGAGTCAGGTAGTGCATTCCAGACATTGACCACTCTGTTACTGAAGTTGTATTTTCTACAATTGAGTTTGGAGCGGTTTATCTTGAGTTTGTATCTATTATGTGCTCATGTATTATTGCAGTTGAAGCTGAAATAGTCATTTACAGGTAGTATGTTGTAGCAGATAATTTTGTGTACTACGTTTAGATCGGACTGTAGGCGGTGTAGTTCTAGGTTGTCCAAGGCCAAAATTTCAAGCCTGGTGGCATTAGGTATTTTATTGCGGGCAGAGGAGTGGAGTACTCTTCTCGTGAAATATCTCTGGACTTGCTCAATTATGTTAATGTCTGATATACAGTGCAGATTCCAGGCAGACGAGCTATATTCAAGAATTGGTCTAGCAAAGGTTTTGTACGCCCTAGTTGCAGTACAATATTACTGGAAAAGAAGCTTTGCAAGATTAGATTAACAACCCTTAATGCCTTTTTGGCAATGCTGTTACAGTGAGCTCTGACACTTAGATCATTTGAGATGAGTACTCCAAGGTCCTTGACAGAGTGAGGGTCATCTACAAAGTCATATCCACCCAGCCTGTATTTGGTGTTCTGACATTTTTTGCCAATGTGAAAGACAGAACATTTGTTGGTTGAGATTTGGAGTTGCCAATTGTTTGACCATTCTGACACATAGTCAAGGTCGCTAGAGAATTATCATCTTTGGTCATGGATGGGGTTCACTTCCCCAGACAGACCTGGTGTGTAACCTGGGAGAATACTTTTTATTAATTTTATTACTGGGATGTGGAGGGCTGCTGCTACTACTGATGCCATTTTGCTGCTGCTACACTATTTAAATTAACCATGGGTTGCCTCAATTGTTGTTGTATCACTTTTAGGACAGTGACTTCTCTGCAGAGCTTATCAGTAATTCTCTTCCATTTCCTTCCTCAGTTTTCCACCCACCCTGTTACCCAGCAGATAGGTCACTTGCATACTAGAGGAAAATGGGATGAAAAGGGAGAAGAATCCTGTGATGCACTGGGAAAACCGGGCATTTTAGAATGCTGTTCCTAGGTTTTGGAACTCTCCTCTTCAGAGATCCAGTTTTCCCTTTTCTTTCTGGTTATTATATAGCAGAGGTCCATGCACTCCAGGAAGATGCTATGTTATGAATATGGTGATAAATGGGCGGATTCATGACTTAGTAATATTTTTCTTTGTCCTTTACAATGTTATTGGGATTTTTAAAATAATATTCCTGATTGTTAGATATTCAGAACCTTTGGGAACGAGTGGCATACAAATTAATTAAGCAAGTGAATGAACAAACCCAACCCCTTCACTTCAGTCCACAACCTTCTGCTACAGTTTTTAAATATAGGCTTACTTTTCCAGAAAAGCATTAAACTTGTGTTCAGAAATAGCCCAACAGGGATATATGACAAAAAAAATTACAATACTTAATTATACATATTACAACAGCGGCAAGCATAATATATGCACAAAATTGGAAAAATAATAATACACCAACGGAAGAAAATTGGATTAGAAAAGTTTTGGAGCGCGCAGAGATGGACAAGCTCACAAAAGAAATACAAGAAAAGGAGGAAATAGAATACTACCCGGTATGGGAGAAATGGTATGAATGGTTAGAGGAGAGGTATAAAGGGCAAGGAAAGAGTAAATGAGGAAGATATAGGAGTTGAAATGTAGTAACAAACAAGTAGAAACGGAAAGGACATAAAATGTATGTTTGAAATTGAATACATTGTTACCTTTATGTATATAAATGAATATTAGAATCATATGTATAAATGCTAAATTGAAGTAAGGGAGAAAAGTGGATATGTAAGAAATGTTTACTGATGTGAAAATATTGAAAAGAAGAAAATCATAAAAAAGAAAATCTTTTTTTGTTTTAAAAAGAACCTGTTTAATAAAAATTATTTTAAAAAAAGAAAGAAATAGCCCGACAAATACCAGTATGGATATAAAGGAGGAGGAGGAGGAGGAGGAGGAGGAGGAGGAGGAGGAGGAGGAGGAGGAGGAGGAAATGACTAGGCTAAGCATGGGCAAAGTGACAGAAGAGAAGGGAAAATAAACAAGTAAAAGCCTAATGGAAAGAAAGATTTCTCTGTTCAGCAAGGACAGGATTAAAAAAAAAATAGGGTTTCAGCAGCTCTGGAATGAGTTTCCATAATTATATCATCGTAGATGTTATTTTGAAAACAGATGACATATCAACCTAGTAATAAAGTCAAATATTGGTGTTCTGGTTAATGATGCAGAATTGAAACGGGTGCTTTGCAGTTCTGTTTTGCAAATAGCTCTGTTTTGCAGCAAAGGTTTCTTCATTTAATAAACATATGACTGATGGCACACTATGATACCCTTCATTTTCTTTCTCTTTGAAAAAAGAAGTTCTTAGGGACTTTTGCACCAATGCGCTGAAAAACGTCCTGTTTATATCCTAAGGCTGATGAAGTATGTCCTTGTGCGATTTCAGTCTGAGATCTCTAGAACAATGGCAGCCACAAGGAAGTTTAAATGCACCTTGGAACCATAACCATTACAAAAACTGGACCTCAGCAATTGTAAGGGACAGTTTGGGACTGGTTGGAAAAAAATGGTCTCCGATTGCAATTGCACCCTAAAGCTTCTAAGCAATTGTCCAAGTAAAACATGTATGAAAGGAATATTATTCCTCTTGCTCCTGTATGTAAAATGTTCTGAAAAAAAAGGAGGAAAAGAAGGACTGATGAAAAGAAAGTCTTGACTGGGATGTTTGTTTATTAGACTTCACGGTTCAATGAGGTCCAGCTGAGTTGACAGAACCTGGGAGGCTTCCATCATGGATATACTGTTACTGTATGGTTGGGTAAGCAGGAAAGATTTAGAACCAGTGCCAAAAGTGACCCTACAGGGAACAATGAAAGAGATGTTTCAAAAAATGTATTTTAACCAGATCAGTAAATAGAGATTTTTTTTAAAAAATTTTTTTTACATAGCATATTCAGCATGGTTTATATTAGGAATGGCCAACAATTTGTGGTGTGTGTGTTTGAATGGCTGCACTTGGCTTTTGAGTGACATACTACTGTATGCCGTATTTTAAAAAAATGGACCAGGTTTGATTTGATTTTAATGATACTGAATTAAATTGAACAATGGCTAATGTGATTATTCTCAGCCTTACGTACTTCCGTGGTTACGTTTCAGTGACAACTTTTACAAGTGTGCAGGATTTCCAAGACTTTTGGGAGCCATTTGCAATGGGCCTGAGTTGCAAATTATGTAGCTTGATTTTAAGCGAATGGTTTAGTTTAGCAACTTCTCTCCAATGGTCAGCTTGCTAACATTTTGGTGCTGGCTCCCAACTTAGACTTCACATTCCAGTAATTTCCAATCTTCTCTCTCTCTCTCTCTCCCTGCCTCTCTCTCTCCCTCTCTCTCCCTCCCTCTCATATCTGTCTGTCTGTCTGTCTGTCTGTCTATCTATCTATCTATCTATCTATCTATCTATCTATCTATCTATTTATCTATCTATCTATCTATCTATCTATCTATCATCTATCTTTCTATCTTCTATCTATCATCCATCCATCCATCCATCCATCCATCCATCCATCCATCCATCCATCCATCTACCTACCTACCTACCTACCTACCTTTCTATCTATCTATCTATCTATCTATCTATCTATCTATCTATCTATCT
>WNWU01000007.1:28804710-28836710 GCA_012654045.1 Ptyas mucosa
TCTATCTATCTATCTATCTATCTATCTATCTATCTATCTATCTATCTTCTTTCTATCTATCTATCTATCTATCTATCTATCTATCTATCTATCTATCTATCATCTATCATCTATCATCTATCTCTATCTGACTTATGAATCACCCATCTCCTTCATAGAGGAGCTCTGGTGTACAATTTAATAAATACAATGAAACATTAAAACGGAATAATTTAAAATTAAGATTTTTAAAGAGTAAAACATTATATAATTGCAAGAGATGGAGAGATCCAAGATGGGGAGACTAAGTGTTGTTAATACAAGCGATGTGTGGGGGTTTCTCATGGGGTCAACCAGCCTCATGGCTGTGTAAGCCAGTGGTGGGTTGCTCCCAGTTCAGTCCAGTTCTATAGAACTGGTAGTAAAACCGGTGGGAGGCTCCACCCACCCACCGCGATGTCATCATGGGTGATCTGATAATGTGCAGAAGCTTCTGGGTGAACGCTCCCATTGTGAACCGGTAGTCAAGGTAAGTGGAACCCACCCCTGGTGTAAGCCCTTGTGTCGCCCACGCAAAGCTGCACAGCAAGATTTGCAGAAGACTAGAATATTTGGGGCAACTTTTCCTCACCTCTGGGGCAAGATGTTCCACGAAGCAGGGCCTGTGGCTGAAAAGTCCCTCTTGCTAAACAAAACAAACAAAGAGACAAACAACTCTGGCTTCTTTTAGACTTTGTCTTCTTAGCAATGGTAGAGACAGTCAATGTGGAAAGCATGGTGGCCTTTAAAAGATTTTGAGAGCAGCATAACAGAAGTTATGCTGTTAGAACCAACTAGAGATTTCAATTGTATTCAGGACAAATAACAAACCATTATGACTGCTATATGAATTCACCCCAATATAATTTTAATTACTTACCTAAATATTGAAGGGATGAAAACCTTGTCCCGTGTGTTTCATATTAACATGTGAGTAAAAGTCATGCACCAAGTCACTGATGAATCATACCTCTGACACCTTCTACTTCAGGCAAAGCTATTAGTGATTAAATTGCTTATGCTCACTTTTAAGTGACATTTGGTGAATACTGTTAATCAGTTTATGAATTAATTTCTCTTTCCCAACAAAGATACTTGAAACTTTGAAATTCTGAAGAATATCAGTTAAATTGTTTTGGGGCTCATACGATACATCATGGAACAGCTTCATAGGATCCATACAACGTTATTGTAACATTCTATGGCCCTGCAGCTTCACAATCAGAATTAGTTCTCATAATAATTAAACAATATTTTTTCTAACAGATTTAACTCTATCCTGAAAGGTTTTGATGAAGGCAAAAAGAAACTGGATCCAGGAAGATATGCATTTGTTTTAATTAAAATAAATTACACTTTATTGCTACAACTCACCATTAGGCTCAGCACATTTGCAAAATTCATTTAATGCTATCTAGATTTCTCTAATATTGTTAAAGAATAGGCTACCAACACTAAATTTTAAAAAAGTAATGGAGTTAAGTATCTAATAGGTTACCGTATATATGGATATACGGTCTTAATATTGTGTATTCTGATATGGCCTTATGCCTAAACAAATTTAATTTTTATTACTACTAGTAAAAGATACTGGGTTATTTGCTGCATCCTATTACTACATCCCTTAACAGGGTGTAAATATCAATCCTTTATGAAATCCATCATTTTCAGTGCAGTGATGATGTTGCCTAGTTGGGTAATGAAACTTCTGCAAGGAAACAACTATGCTCAGAGAACACCAAGAACTCCTCAATTCAGTGCTGAGATTCAGATATTCTCTTAATAATATTTCAGAAGGTTTGATCACTTACACAGACACCTTATCTGTATATAGAGTAATGAGTTTTATGGATACTTGAATAAGTTTTATTGTTACGCTTTAGGTTTTGGCTTTGACTCTGTTTTTAATGCAGTGGCAAGAAGTTTAAGTAATGGTAGTTTATTAGTATGCTTTCATGGTATGCTTTTGTGAGTTTTATTGATATTATATCATGATATTTCCCAACTATGACATTTATTGCTATAATGTGCCTAAGAGGGTTTAGAAATATTTAAATCACAAAAGCTATACAAATTTTAAAGCTCATTTTCCTTATGCTTCAAAGTAAAATCTATATTTAGAGCTATGCATTTTTGGCAGATACTTCTGTACTTGTTTGGAAACATTGGAGAACTAGGTTACCTAGAGGAAATGCTACCTTAATGCAGAATTCTTTTCTATTTACATTTAAAAACTTTATAGCCAACAAATATTTTGCAAACTGAAATTCACATCCATTCACAGGTAAGTTTTTTGGAGGAAAATTAGCTCTAAACATGAGGAGGCACTCTGTAGACCCAAGGGTCTACAAGCAAGTTTAGGAGGTGTCTCTGACCATGGAAACTGAAAACTGATGGCACCATTTCTTGCCTTTTTAATATGAGAAATATATGAAAGCTTTAGTTCAGGAGTATCAAACTGAATTTCATTGAGGGCTGCATCATGGGGCCGGCCGGCCGTGGCCGACTAGGTGGGTGTGGTCAACTGGATGGGTAATTTAAAGGAAGGAAGAGATTAAAGTGAGAGGGAGGGAGGGTCTGAAGGAAGTCCTGCCTTAGTACTTGGCCACCACAGGTGCTCCCGATACAAATGATGTCAAGCTGGCCACGCCCACCCTGGCCATGGCCTCCCTGCCCCCCCAAGATCAAACATAACCTTGATGCAGCCCTCAATGAAATCGAGTTTGACACCCCTGATCTCGGCAAGTTTTGTGCCTAAGGCAAGACTAGAACTCATGATCTCCCAGTTTCTCCGCTCGTTCCTTAACCTCTACACCAAACTGGTTCTCAGTATAATGCAGTCTCCAAAAATCTTTATTCTGAAGAAATGGACGTATTCTGAAAAAGGTATTTTGCAAATTATCCTCCTTGTTTGAAGTTATCCCGAAGCTCTGTGGCTTTATTGGTGGCATCTTTCTGTTAAATTTCCAATAGTGGATATTTTCTCTCCATTTTTAAAGAAACACACATCAATTAGATACTACACCATTTTGCTTTTAACAATAGCCTCTGGAAGAGTTCTATGAAGCAATGCCTACCATTCCAACACAGGTGCTTTTGTTAGAGAAATTCTCATTTGCAATAAGATAAAACACATTTAAAAAAATCCAGGAAAAATAAAAGCTAGTGTTGTTAATTTTGGATAAGTCCCCTTTTCCCAATCCTGACAATTTCTAAGAATTTGCAGAATTCCAGAATTCACCAATTGCTTTATGTGGGGAAGTGGCTCTTGAAACCATCCAAATTTAGTATATATTTTGCCTTTCTAATCAAGTGTTCTGCATAGCCCTAAAGTAAAATAGGATCAAACTACAGGTAGTTCTTGATTCATGACTATTTATTTAAAAACCATTCAAAGTTACAACAGGACTGAAAAAAGTAACTTATACATGCACATTTGGGATAACCATGACCTAGATGATTGAGAATCTCCCTAGACATTTGACTTATAAATGGTTCTTGTACGTACAACTATCACAGTGTCTCTTTGATCACACGATTGTGATTCAGGGGCTTGGCAACCAGCATGCGGAAGTTGGGTCCTCGTTGTGTTTGTAAGTGATTCTGTTGGTCAGGAATGAAAAAAAAAATCCAACCAATATATATGTGTGTGTGTGAGAGAGAGTGTGTGTGTGTGTGTCTTTCTGTATGTATGCATATGTATATACACTACCTTGTTGCTTTCAGATACCAATGCTGCTACAACATACAATGTTTAGTAGCACTCAAAATTTATCAAATTACAATTTGCGCTATAAATTAGATTTAATGAGTATTTAGTTTGCTACATACAATGCTCTAAAACTTGCTCGTCTTCCACATACTAACCTTTCATGCTCTTAGATTCTTTATGATTTTTAACGGCTGTAACTCACCCTCCTTATGCTGATCTATTATTGCAATAATTATTTCATTTGATTTGATTTGAGTGATCTTTTCTGGCTTGGTAATCTGAGTTTATCTTTGGTAATTTGGACAGAAAGTGTTAGTATAAAAACATTTGCGTTCTATTATGCATAACAGAAACATATTATAAGAGGCATATAGTCACAAGACGTGCAGTTTTCCCACCAATTTTACCCTATGGAATATTTTTTTACTCAAATATTCCTCTAATACGGGGTGTCAAACTCGATTTCATTGAGGGCCGCATCAGGGTTGTGTTTGACCTCGGGGAGCCTGGGGTGGGTGTGGCCAGCTCAGCGTCACTTGTGTTGGGGCTACCTGTGGCGGCCCAAGCACTTTGCCAGCGAAAACAGGCACCCAAGCTCCGTTTTCGGCTGCGACAACCTCCTGCAAATCTCTGCCAGTGAAAACGGACCTTGGGAGGACCTCATGCAGCTCTCCTGGGCTCCATTTTCACTGACAGAGGCACTGCGGGCCAGTCCTTTGCTGTTTCCAGGGCAGCCCAGTGGGCCAGATCTAAGCATCCTGCGAGCTGGATCTAGCCCCGTGATGGCGAACCTATGGCATGGGTGCCACAGGTGGCACGCGGAGCCATATCGGTGGGCACGCGAGCTCAGCTCCAGCACGTATGTGTGTGCCAGCCAGCTGATTTTTGGGCCTTCTGAAAAGTCAGGAAACACACTGTTTCCGGCCTCTGGAGGGCCTCTGGGGAGGGTGGGGAAGGCAGTTTTTACCCTCCCAAGGTTCCTAGAAAGGCTCTGGAGCCTGGGGAGAGCAAAAAATGGGCCTACCAGGCCCACTGCGCCATCACGTGGGGGGCGGGGTGCATAGAATTATGGATGTGGGCACGCGGGCGTGTGACCCCACCGAGCTTCTCCTGCTTTTGGCACGCAATGGCAAAAAGGTTAGCCATCACTGATCTAGCCCATGGGCATTGAGTTTGACATCCCTGCTCTAATATAAATATTTTGGGATTTTTTTTTCTTAACAGATACATTTCCTTGTTCATTTGGATTTTGGTACAGGATTACATTCCAATGTGCCAATAAGATACAAAAGGAATCAGCAGCCACTACTTTCTACTAATACTGTAGTCTCGTGGCTAATTGTAACATCACCATATGCTAAATAAATAATACAAAAGGAATCAGTTGCATAACTATGAAAAAAAAATCAAGTCCAAAGAATTGCTCCTCCCTGTTTATTGGGGAATAGCCCCTATAGAGATCTGCCAGGAAGTTTTCTAGGTTCCTGCAACAGCTGTCAGAATGAATACTTGTCAGAATAAACCAAAGTCTGTCCAGATAAATTCTTATCCATAAATCAAGACACCAGTGCTATCAAAGTTCAGTTATTTCCTTAACAACTTTCCCACAATTGATTGAAGGACTTGATTCACAGTTTGATGATCCTTGCTGTAAAGGAATTTATAGTCCAGTTTCTTCATCTGTTTTGAGCTGCTCCTTGAAATAATCCATCACCTAGAATGATAATAAGCAGGCAAAATTTGGCAGTTGCCTACAACATTCTGGAAAAATCTAGAGAAGTCTTTCCATGGACTTTACTAATTTATTTCAAGCCACTTTCATAACACAGTTTCAATACTTGTAATTTACCATACATCTTTTCCACCTCTGGTATTTTCTGAGAATAGAATCTCTGAGTTGGTGTATTTTTTTTTATAAGAAACAACACAGAGACAAGAGCAACAAAAAATCATTAAGAGCAATTGATTATTCAAAACAATCAAGATTTTTAATAGCCAACTCGTAAAGGTTATAGCAAAGGAAACCCTTTTAAAAAGATTTTTGCTTCATTCAGGTCACTATTTGCTACCAAATGAATTGTGGAAAAATTGCCCAAGAAAAAAAAATAGAAACCTTATCATTACCACTCTCCACCTCCCAAGGACAAAAATAATTATTTTAAAGAGATCAGCCTTGATATTTTCTGTTTTAATCCGTTCTGGTAGACTACAATTTACTTCATAATTCCCAGAAAGCAACCTAGATGGCAAAAATATTTCTTCCTTATTTTCCCAATCTTATTTCAGCCTGCCAATAATTCTAAATACTTTAAAGAAACAGAGCAAAAAAAAATTAAGAACTTTGGATGATTTGATTGGATTTAAATTCCTTTCAAGGGATTGGGGAATGAAATATTGGCAAGGCACTAGTGCCATAAGGTAATATAGATGCAGTACTTCAAATTAATATGGAGCAGACAGGATGTCTTGCATTTTTTCTCTATCACAGCTCATTCAGTTGTTGGCAGATAATTTTTTTAGAAGTTCTTTCAAAAGAGAATAGAATAGTTTTATTGCACTTATTTAGTGAAAATTTGTTTTACTTTATAATGTGTATACTGTACATATACTTTTAAAAGCCTGTAAGGATTGGGATACATAAATACCCGGGCAACACTGGGTTATCAGCTAGTATATCAATACAATTCAAAGGAAAGATAACAGAAGCAAACTTCTTCCACTGGGGCTACTACTCAGATGAAAGTCCTCTCCTTATGATTTGTTTACATTTTCTTTCACCCCATTTTCCTGCCTGCAAATATGGTGAACCCTGTTGTGGCCAAAAGACTTTTTGCTGAGCTCTATCTGAGCATTTGAACAACTCAGTATAACATTTAATTGCAAAAATTATTCCAGAAGGAGGATTTTACATTTGACACTCATGGAATACAAATCCCATTTATTGGCAGTGGTCCAAATGTTATCCTCAAATGTTCAGTATAAATATTGGCAAGATCTATGAATAATTTACCTGCTGAGTGGTTTCCGTTCTACTTGTATGAATTTGCCAGAGCTTGAGTTTCTGCATATCATCCATGGAACTGTTTCCCTTTTTCAGTTGCTGTTGGAATAAGATGTGTTCTTCCTGCCTTGGTGGGATATTGGGCTTGACAGTGGTGTATGTGACCTTGTCCTCATAACTTCTATCTGTAGAAAGTGAGTGGAAATGATGAGGGAAAGTCATGATAAACATCCTTGGATTTCTTGCAGTGGTGGGTTCCTCCCGGTTCGGCCCGGTTCTGCCGAGCCGGTAGCAGTGATGATATGACGTCACCGAACTGGTTCTGCCCCCCACCCCCCCCACGTATTCTTACCTTTTATTTGGCCCCACCCCCAATCTATTTCTGCCTCCGGAGTCCCAGCTGATGGCTAGAGGGAAACAAACTGTTTAAACTCTAGCCGCGGGACTTCAAAGGGCTGCCCTACAGCTGATCAGTGTTAAAAGAAAACAAATGAGTAGACCAGTGCCTGCAAAAATAAATGGGTAGACCAGTGCCGGCAAAAATACATGAGTAGATCAGTGCCTGCAAAAATAAATGGGTAGACCGGCACAGCTCTGCAAGCAGTTAAAAGTCTGGTAGACCAGTACCTCTGCTAAATCCTAAAGAATTGTCACATGACCATCAAGCCACGCCCACAAAATAAGCCATGCCCACAGAACCAGTAGTAAAAATTTTTAGAACCCACCCCTGATTTCTTGGTAAAGAAGCAAGATACATCTCAACACAGCATTGCTATTTCTGAACACATGGGATGGGCCACATTTGGGTGTCTACAAGCCCCATATAATACATGGAGAGCAAAAGATGAGAACTTTTGTGAATGGGCCAAACAGAAAAAACAAAACAAAACCAACCAACCAACCAACCAACCAAACAAACAAACAGAATAACAGAGTTGGAAGGGACCTTGGAGGTCTTCTAGTTCAACCTCCTGCTTAGGCAGGAAACCCTATTTTTATCCCTGGGTTTTTGTGGGTTTTTTTGCTTGTGTGTATATATGTGTGCATGTGTGTGTTTTCTAATCACTTTCACAATGCTTTAAGGGCCACACTACAGTTTTCCATGTTTTCTAATGAACATGTTGGGAAATTGTGCTGCTCATCCTTAGCCATTTCACTAAGGACTATAAAAACAGATGTTTGGAGTCTCCAGATGGCTCTGAGATCTACTGGATATTGTCCAGTAAGCCCTAGTTCTCAGAGGCAAATTATTTTATTCTTCTTCTTGAAAGTTACTTTTCAATAGACCATTTAGCCATATGCCTCATTATTCACTGATCAGCAGCAAACTACCTTCACTCTGTACATACACAAATTTGTCCCATGCTCAACATCTAGTTGAGATATTAGAATATATATTAATATTCTATATTTAATTATGTTGATAAATGAACTTATTCATACTGCTTTGAATTGTGAAAAAGTAATATCTGGTTGGTCCGTGTGTGTGTGTGTATGTGTGTGTGTGTGTGTGAGAGAGAGAATGAGAGAGCGAGAGAATTCTACATCTACCATTCAGATTCATGACCATTTCCTTGATTAATTCACTCTCATTAAATTTAGTACTCATTGAGTTCCTGTTAAGAGATAGCACAATGCCATTAGCTAATTATGAAACACCAGTCAGGAAGTTCTGACACATTACATTAAGGGTGGGCAGCTTGGTTCAGAAAATAAAGGCAGAAAATACAGCACTATCAAGATAATGTCCTGCAGCAATCAAATAAGTCTGTCACACATTTCCAAAGATAATCCTGTGTTCTTTTTCTTTTCTAAGCAAATTATATTCCACCTTATAGAGAAGATAAAATATTGTCTGTAAGTCTGCATGTTGCAAGAAGAATCACACCCAATGGTATAGGGTAGGGGTCGGCAACCCGCGGCTCTGGAGCCACATGTAGCTCTTTCATTCCTCTGCTGCGGTTCCCTGTCGCTGCCATAATTTTGAGAGGAGCTTCCAGTTGGGGGAAAAGCACGGCGCACCAGGAGGAGACTTTATGGCAAGGGGTGGGTTTTCTGGTCGGCTCCACAATTGATAGGGCTTTTGGTTAGGACAGGTAGTGGAAAAAGGACACAGTGCTAGGAGGAGACTCTATGGTGTGGGAACCAGACTTCCAGTTGGTTCCAGGATTGAACCGGGGGAAGGGGGTCTTCCAGTTAGGACCTTTGTGGCTCTTTGAGTGTTTAAGGTTGCCGACCCCTGGTTAGGGGAATAAACAAATATGGTGTCAGAGCTCTGGATGGTTTCAGTTTAGAGCAACTAAAGAGCAGTTCCTTACTATAGAAGCCTGCCTGCTGTTAAAGACCCAATTTGGAGGTTCTTCTGTGGTTGAGGTAGGAGTGGTTAGATACTTGTGAGGACATTGAAGGGGACAGGACTGATTTTACTGATACCATTACATGCCTACTCTGATCATCCTCTCCTGGCCAAGACGTGTCCTTGTAACCATTTTTTAATATTATGCCTTCATCCACAGGCCATTGGTTTAAGTATTTTATTAATTTATCAAAAGGTGAAATACAGAGATATAAAGAAAAACGAAAATAAAGGGACAACAGGAAAGGAAAAGGGGAACAGGAAAAATTATATGATAATGGGGAAAAAAAGAGAAAAGCATTGACTTCTGACTCTTTTTCGTGCAGTAGAATAAGGTAATAATATACAATCTCAGCTTATATTATTATTTTTACATAATAATATATACTAACAACAAACCTATCTAGTCAGCAAAAATCATTTTTTTTCCATCTTAAGCACCAAACCCAAACGCGGTTTTCAAGTAGAAACAAAATTAATTGCGTTTTTTTCTTTAATCAAAGCAGTCAGTTTAGTAATCTCTGTGAACTCCATCAACTTTTGCAGGCATTCGTCTATTGTGGGAATCAAAGTATTCTTCCATTTTTGCGCATAAAATATACTTGCTGCATCCATAGGCCATTGCTGAGACAGCTTAAAATTGTCTTTAGTTGTAATTTGAAAGAAGTGTTTTCCTCTTCTTCTGACACAATTTTGGCTATGGACATGATCTAGTACATTTTACTGATGATGTGGTTAAGACTTGCCAGGTATTACATTGGCTTCTTATATACACTCGGCTAGGACTCTTTTGAAAAAATTCTAGGCCACGCCTGTACTTTAACTGGAGGACTTGTGTATTCTTCAGAAAATTCTGGATCAATAGAATAGAATAACAGAGTTGGAAAGAACCTTGGAGGTCTTCTAGTCCAACCCCCTGCTTAGGCAGGAAACCCTACACCACTTCAGATAAATGGTTATCCAACATCTTCTTTAAAATTTCCAGTGTTGGAGCATTCAGAATTTCTGGAGGCAAGTTGTTCCACTGATTAATTGTTCTAACTGTCAGGAAATTTCTCCTTAGTTCTAAGTTGCTTCTCTCCTTGATTAGTTTCCACCCATTGTTTCTTGTCCTGCCATCAGGAGCTTTGGGGAAGTTTGACTCCCTCTTCTTTGTGGCAACTCCTGAGATATCGGAACACTGCTATCATGTCTCCCCTAGGCCTTCTTTTCATTAAACTAGACATACCCAGTTCCTGCCACTGTTCTTCATATGTTTTAGTCTTCAGTCCCCTAATCATCTTTGTTGCTCTTCTCAGGACTCTTTCTAGAGTCTCAACATCTTTTCTACATCATGGCGACCAAAACTGAATGCAGTATTCCAAGTGTGGCCTTACCAAGGCATTATAAAGTGGTATTAACACTTCACATGATCATCATTCTATCCCTCTGTTTATGCAGCCTAGAACTGTGTTGGCTTTTTTGGCAGCTGCTGCACACTGTTGGCTCATGTTTAAATGGTTGTCCACTAGGACTCCAAGATCCCTCTCAGAGTTATTACTATTGAGCAAGGTACCACATATAAGGTACCTGTGCATTTGGTTTTTCTTGCCTACATGTAGAACCTTACTTTTTTCACCACTGAATTTCATTTTGTTAGATAGTGTCCAATATTCAAGTCTGCCAAGATCCTTCTGTATCTTGAGCCTATCTTCTGGCATGTTGGTGCCCAAAGCACCAACTTAAACCAGAAAAGAGGGCTGCATTTTGCCACGTGTGCATCAGTGGTAGGTTTCAATTTTTTTTTACTACTGGTTCTGTGGGTGTGGCTTGGTGGGCGTGGCAGGGGAAGGTTACTGCAAAATTCCCATTTCCTCCCAATCAGCTGGGACTTGGGAGGCAAAGAATAGATGGGGGTGGGGCCAGTCAGAATTTTTACCACCGGTTCTCTGAACTACTCAAAATTTCCTCTATCAGTTCTCCAGAACTGGTCAGAACCTGCTGAAACGCACCTCTGGTGTGCATTATTGGTTCCCTCACTGAAGAGTATGCTATACATTTTAATTCTTCAGCTAATGAAGAGTTGTGCTGGCTTTTATGGGTTTTATTAGAATTGTGAAGACTGGAAGTGCCATTTTATAGACTTTTACACAATTTTACATACTATATGGGCTACCTCTGAATGCTCAAGCACACTGCCCTGCCATTGTGTAAGGCTGGCTCTTTATGGATGGCTTCCTCCCATTTCATGCCTTTCTTGTATGCTGACAACTGGACTATTTTTGGACATTGGTTTAATGCTCTTTCAGAAGAATATTAGACCCATCATAGTCAGATGCTACACTTTCAGTGTAGGGAAAGTGGGCATTTACCCTACTTGCTGATGGAGAGGAGAAGGAATACTAACTACCAGGAGGCAATAATGACCAGTTTTATCCTTATTGGGACTCCTCAGAATGTCTATTACCATGTCTCATTCCATGAGGTTCTCATGGACGATTGTGCTTTACATGCCCTAGATACAGGGCATGAGGTTTAAAGGATATCCAGGTTCTGATGTTCAGTCGTACTGAAGGAAGAGATGCATAAAATCTATCATAATGATATATACAATCCACCTTCCCTTAAGCACAGAAAGGTGCTATATTATGTTATGTATCTGTATATGATACTTTACAGTACATGATATAAAACCTGACCCTTGGAGGGAGGGGAAAAAAAATCTTTTAAGGATAGCTCCTAAAGCTAATTCCCAGGGTACAGCTATCTAAAGGGCAATGGTCCATGAATTAAACATCTCTGTATGAAAATAATTTATATAGCCCCCTTTTTCAAGAGACATCAAGCCATACAGACTCTTCTTTTACAGATAAAGGCCTGTGAACCATCTGCACTTAGCTTTCTAAGATCTAACTGCAATATCACTCAGTTAATAGAAGAGTCAGAGGTACCCTGTTTCCCCTAAAACAAGACATCCCCTGATAATAAGCCCAATTGGGCTTTAGAGCGCATGTGCTAAAATAAGCCCTCCCCAAAAATATTTAAACGCATGCGCAGCCGGTCCCCACCATTTCCTCTGGTTATGGTTAGGGAGACAGAGCTGGAAATCAGGTAAGACAGTAAGAGGAGCCCCATCTTGCTCCATGTGCCCCAAAATAATAAGACATCCCCGAAAATAAGGCCATGCACTTATTTCAGGGTTCAAAAAATATAAGATAGGGTCTTATTTTTGGGGAAACACAGTATCTTCTGTTGTTTAACAAACAAACCAATGCCATTAGTCTAATAATCGCTGATGAAATTATTCTGTGTTCCAATCCAATGGTGAAATCCAATTCAAAACATGAAGTTATTAGCAGTAAAAGGACAAGTAAGAGATAAGCTTCCCATAGGTCAAATCAAGCGGACGCTATAGTGCTTAAGTTGTAAATACAAAGTGTATTCTTGATTCTACAATTATGAAGAAGACCTCACATATCAAATCACAAGTAAGCGGTGCAATTTCAGATAGTTTATCCATCATGGTTTCAAATATAACATGTTGGAATGCTCAAACTGATGATAAGAATTTCTTAAACTTATTAAAATTGCATGGCATATTGTGTCTGGAAGTAACTAGGGTCCCAGAAAGCCAGATGGATGTAATTTATTTAGCAGAAATTAGATTAAGGGTTATTACAACATGGAAACCACGTTCTATGGAATATTCTTTTAGACTATTTTGTTAACAGAAAGTGGAATCTGGAGGCATCTAAAAAAATGGACTACTCTCTCCTCTGCAGATAATGAGATTCATGATAATAAATGAGCTTACCCTAATAACTCTAAATGTCTATAAGCCTTCCAGAAGTGCCAAGTGTCTGTATGTCTCTTAGAGGTGCCAAATTTCAAAATTAGTACTGGTGGGTTGCCCAGGGAAATACAATAGATATATTAGAGGATAAATTTTAGCAAATACTTTTTAGCCAATACTATTATATTAATATTTAATATAATGTATAAAAGAGCAAAATGGTTAAAATGATCTTCCTTTTTAACCAGAAGGATTCTACAGTAAACCCAGCAGAATATAAATTCTTGAATTTACTTTATATATGGAACTATCAAATCCTGAATGGTTCCCATTCCAGGGATTTCCCCAAGCAATTACACCTACTTATAAAATAGTAAAGAAGTATAATCAATTATGTATATATCCTCTTTGCCAGGACAGGAAAATTTTAGGAGGTGGAGGTAATTTTAAGAATTTGGAGTAATCTACAAGATATCTTTTTCCAATATTAGGCTAGGAGTCAGTAAGAAGTTGAAAGTTTACAGTGAGAAAATCACTGCAATTTTACTTTCAAGTCATCTGGACATATAAATGGCTCTTGTTGCTTCCATCTAGCAATTACTTTGGTTGGTATCAGTGGTGGGATTCAACCGGTTCGCACCACTTCGGCCGAACCAGTTGTTAAATTGCTGGCTGGTGTCTCCCCTCCCCGCCCTTCCAGAAGTCCCCACATGTCCTGTTTTGGCTCCCAGGTAAGTGCAGAGTGGCCTACTAGGCCCAAAATGGGGCACATGGGTGTGTGGCACGCCCCCCCCCCCATGGCCTGTTTTTGCTCCGAGGGGGATACAGGGAGGCCTACTAGGCCCAAAACAGGGGGTGGGGGGTGGGTGCAGCGTGGCCCCCCTGTGGCCCGTTTTGCTCCCAGGAGGCTGCAGGCTGGCCTACTAGGCTGAGTACTGGCTGTCACACCCCCTGGCCACACCCATAATGGCCACCCCCACCAAGCAGCTCATTTGATCAGAGAACCAGTTGTTAAATTATTTGAATCCCACCACTGGTTGGTATGCATTGAAATTGTTGTCCACTAGATGATAATGCTAACAGCTTACATCCTGTGATGATACCGTTAATATTATTAAACAATGTCTGCCTATCACAGATCCTTGGTAGGTAAATAAAATAAAACCAGTCTAAACATCTGGTTGTTTGTGCTACCAACCATAATGATAATTTATATGCTACCTGATTCCCAGCATATAAACTTTTTTTTTTTGCCTCCAGTCTGCTTTTCCTTCCATATCCCCTCTAAGCAAATGCAGCAGCTGGTTACTAACTTTGATTTTTAGGCAGAAGGACGTCTGTGTCTGCAAACCTCAAGGTGGCTATCCTGCCTGCCTTGTCTATATTTATATCCCAGGACTGTGCAATAATTTGCCTTGGTGAAACCAATCAATAACGAATCATTGTGTGGATAGTTGGGCTTTTAACTGTTGCATGCTATATTCCCACCTTATCCAACCTGGTTCTCTCCAGATGTGACGGGACTGCAAATTCCCAGAGTTCTCATCCAGCATTGTACATTAATCATATTGGCTTTGAATTCTGACAGGTTCTAATATGGCTGAACATACCAGGCGGATTATACATAATAAGAGAAATGAATCCTGTATTGCCATTAAACTATGTTTATA
The DNA here is from genome assembly GCA_012654045.1 of Ptyas mucosa. Lineage (NCBI taxonomy): Eukaryota > Metazoa > Chordata > Lepidosauria > Squamata > Colubridae > Ptyas > Ptyas mucosa. The sequence continues at coordinate 28,819,240 of WNWU01000007.1, forward strand.
TTAACTTTAAAAAATAGCAAAATCGACAAAAGGATTTAATTCTGTACCTGGTTTCCTGACAGCATTCAACAGCTTCTCATTACCAGCATGAATCCTAGTAACCTTTTGCTGAAAGACTGTAACAAAAAAAGCAAATTAAGAAGTTACTAGTAGCAGCAGGAAAACAAGAAAGCTGATTACCCATCACAATTCTAGTGTCTTGATAGAACACCTAAGACTTAAAAACAGAGTATAAGAAGAAAGCCCACAGTGCAAATTGGTTTTATTTTTTAGAACTTTCTACAACTTTGTCCAGTTGAATTCCCTTTACACAATAGGGCTTTGGTTTATTTATTTATTTATTATTTATTAGTCCAATTTATATGCCGCCCTTCTCCGTAGACTCCGGGTGGCTTACAATGTATTATATCAATAGCCTGCCTACTTTTTTGTAAAAACCTGCTTATTAGGGCTTTCGCCCCCCCTCCCCAAAGTGGTGTTGTTCTATACAAAGTTGGCTTATTGCCCACACAATCTGGGTCCTCAATTTACCTACCTCGAAAAAATCGAAGGCAGAGTCAACCTTGAGCCTGGTGAGATTCAAACTTGCACTAATTGCAGGCAGCTGGCAGCTAAGTGCTAGCACTTAACAGCACTTTAGTCCGCTGCACCACAGAGGCACTGCTAAGAGGTTTCTACCTCTTCCATGTAGATATTGGTCACAATGGGGGACACAGGTGACCCCATGGCGCAGCTGTGTTTTTGTCTGTAGTAACAACTTCATTGTATTTAAAATAAGTAGTGGTCAGGCAGAGGTCCAGCATGGCACATATGTGGTCTGGGGTTAGGTTGGTTCTGTCACCTAAGGCGCTGTCTTGTAGCAGTCATTTAGAATAGAATAACAGAGTTGGAAGGGACCTTGGAGGTCATCTAGTCCAACCCCCTGCTTAGGCGGGAAACCCTACACCACTTCAGACAAATGGTGAGTGCTCCAACATTGGAGGTTTTAAAGAAGAGATTGGACAACTGTTTGTCTGAAAGGTTACAGGATTTGGAGGCTGGACTAGAGGATCTCCAATGTCCCTTCTAACTCTATTGTTCTGTTATTCTGCACAGTAACTTGGACATACGCTCAGTGATCACATCAAGTCCATTTCTGAGGAAGTGAGTATGTATGTGACTTTGAATTGTAGATCACATGCCTATTGGAAAATGGGCTGGAACAGACTTATAATTATAAGCATGAACTTCAGATGGCAGAGTTTTCACACTATCAACTATATCCAGGATGCCAATGAGTCACCCAGAACAGACACTGAAGTATCTCCCTCGGGCCTGAAACAGCTCTGAAAAGTCATAGCTAAGCTGTAAGCAAAATTGCACCTGTCTGTAGTTAAATGATACTAACTTTAGCTTCCAAGGAAGATATGCCTGAGCCAATACGCAGCAACCTTTTGCAGTGCGTAAGGAAACAATATGCTTTCTCAAATATTTCCCTGACACCATAAAATTGGACTCAATATTGTAATGGTTTAATGCAGGGGTCTCCAATCTTGGCAACTTTAAGCCTGGAGGACTCCAATTTTGGGAGTTGAAGTCCACCAGACTTAAAGTTGCCAAGGTTGGAGACCCCTGGTTTAATGAACAATAAAAATGAAAAAAAAAATCCCAAGCTCTTCAAAATGGAAAGGCGATAGATTGAACGTGCAGTCTAATGGATGTAGAGCTGATTGGACCTTGATGAGATATTGCTATATCATACAATACAGGTCGTCCTCGACTTACAACCGTTCACTTAGTGACTATTCAAAGTTACAATGGCATTGAAAAAAGTGAGTGATGACCGTTTTCCACACTTACGACCATTGCTGCATCACCATGATCACATGATCAAAATTCAGAAGCTTGGCAACTGGCTCAAATTTATGACGGTTGCAGGGTCCTGTGATCCCCCTTTTTGTGACCTTCTGAACAAGCAAAGTCAATGGGGGAGCCAGATTCACTTAACAACCGTGTTACTAATTTAGCAACTGCAATGTTTCACTTAACATCTGTGGCAAGAAAGGTCGTAAAATGGGGCAAAACTCACTTAATAAATGTCTCACTTAATAACATAAATTTTGGGCTCAATAATTGTGTCGTAAGTCAAGGACTAGCTCCGTGATGGCGAACCTATGGCACACGTGCCGGCATGTGGAGCCATATCTGTGGGCACGCGAGTGTTGCCCTACCTCAGCTCCAGTGTGCATGCGCGAACTGGCCAGCTGATTTTCGGGCCTTCTGGGCCCATCGGAAGTCAGGAAATGGGCCATTTCTGGCCTCCGGGGTGTGGGGAAGGCCGTTTTCACCCTTCCCATGCTCCTAGAAAGCCTCTGGAGCGTGGGGAGAGCGAAAAATGGGTCTACCGGATCCACCGTGCCATCGCGTGCCAAAAGCAGGGTGAGCACAGGGGGGATGGGTCACATGTGCATGCGTGGGGTGTGTGTGTGTGGGGCATTGAATTATGGGTGTGGGCACATGAGTGCACAACCCCCTTAGGCGCTCCCCCCGCTTTTGGCACGCAGTGGCAAAAAAGTTAGCCATCACTGGACTAACTGTATTTATCCTAAAAAGATTATAGACAATAGCAAAAAGGGTAATGATATAGGTGGTCTATAGAAGGAACAGTTGTGGACTGTTCAATCTGGTGGACTGAAATAAAATAGGAATAAACCCTCTCTCCCCAAAATGGGTGTTTGTGCAGGTATTAGTTGCATATTTTCCCTTTCCTGAACTGGTCTTTAAATCTCCATGTGTTCTGCAAGTTAAATATGAGAAATAAGTCAGAGGATTGCCACCTTTGCTTCCTTCAACCCACAGTTGCACAGTAGTTTCCTTGCTAAAAAAAAAGGAAAATGGTGGAATCACAGATTATCTCTAGGTGTTTATGCTCCAAGCAATTTTTTTTTCTTTTTCTCTAAAGAATTTTCAATTTTTAAGCGAGTTGGGAATCCTCAACATTTTATTCTCGGAAGCTCGTATTAGGCCCATGGGAAATCATGATAGATAAATGGGCATAATTATCCTCAAACGTACATCTACAGTAGCAATAGCACTTAGTCTTATATACCACTTCTCAGTGCTTTACAGCTCTCTCTAAGCGGTTTACAGAGTCAGCATCCTGAACCCAACAATCTGGGTCCTTATATAAATAAAGCTAATAGTAACAAACAGTCGAATCAAGGAATTATCAAACCAATATGCTGTCAGAGCTCTGGGTGGCTTAAGTTCAGAGCAACCAAAGAGCAGTTGCTTCCTATACAAGCCTGCCTGCTTTTAAAGACCCAGTTTGGAGGTTCTTCTATGGCTAGTATCGGGGTGGGTTCTAATTTTTTTTACTACCGGTTCTGTGGGCGTGGCTTATTTTGTGGGTGTGGCTTGATGGTTATGTCACAATTCTTTAGGATTTAGCAGAGGTACTGGTCTACCAGGCTTTTAACTGCTTGCAGAGCTGTATCGGTCTACCCATTTATTTTTCTAGGCACTGATCTACTCATGTATTTTTGCAGGCACTGGTCTACCCATTTATTTTTGCAGGCACCGGTCTACTCATTTGTTTTCTTTTAACACAGATCAGCTGTAGGGTGGCCCTTTGAAGCCCCGCGGCAAGAGTTTAAACAGTTTTTTTCCCTCTAGCCATCAGCTGGGACTCTGGAGGCAACAATAAATTGGGGAATGGGGCCAAATAAAAGGTAAGAATAATGCGGGGGGTGGGTGGGTGGGGCGGGGAGGGCAAAACCAGTTCGGTGATATCATATCGTCACCGCTACTGGCTTGACGGAACCGGGAGGAACTACTTTTGCTAGTATATAAAATGAGAGCAAACCCCATTCCCTATTTGTATTGATGATGTTATTTGCGCGCTTTCCGCCTTGCCCTTAAAACGTTCTTTTTCCAGCAGGCTGGCCTGGCCTAACCTCTTTTAAATTGTTTTATGTTTTAAATTTTAAATTGGGTTTTAAAATTGGTTTTAATTTGTCGTATGGGGCCATAATATTTAATATATTTTAAATGTTTTTAATATTTGTATTATATGTATTTTATTTTGGCCGTTCACCACCCTGAGTCCCTTAGGAGTAGGGCGGTATATAAATTTAATTAATAATAATAATAATAATAATAATAATAATCATCATCATCATCATCATCATCATCATCTAGTTTGGTAATGAAACATCTGCAAAAACCAAGGTCAGAGAGCACAAAGTACTCCATTTACTGTATAAATTAGCCTCATTCAATTTGCTTGTTTGCTCTCTGTGTTAATGGTTTTTTCCATTCTAACTGGTTCAAGGGTTGGGTTGCTAGTAAAGTCTATATACTTTGTATTTGTTCTAATATGTTTGATTCTCACTGTTGGCAACTTCCTTTAGCACAGGGTTTAGAAAAGACTCACGGTCACTTGACTTAATGATCCAAAGATTGTTTCTACTATTTCTTACTATAAGCTTCACAATATAGAGAGCTGGGATTCCCCTCTTCCATTTAAAGTGGGGGGGGGGGAGGCGGGGGGAGAGAATCCAGATGTTTTGAATTACAATTCCTATTTTTCCTTAGCATCGGTTACTTTAATGAGCCACGGTGGTGCAGTGGTTAGAGTACAGTACTGCAGGCTACTTCTGCTGACTGCCGGCTGTCTGCAATTTGGCAGTTCAATTCTCACCAAGCTCAAGGTTGACTCAGCCTTTTATCCTTCCGAGATGGGTAAATTGAGGACCCAGATTGTTGGGGGCAAGATGCTGACTCTGTAAACCACTTAGAGAGGGCTGTAAAGCACTGTAAAACGGTTTATAAGTCTAAGTGCTATTGCTATTAGCATGAATTACTAAGAACCAAAGTTCAAAACATCTGGAGGGCACCGATTTGCCTATTTGTGGTGTAAATTTTGCTAGGTGTGGGAACCTTTTCTATACCTCTGGAACTGGACTTGATTTCTGTGCTCGGTAATAGGCAGGTTTTCTGCATACCCATATGACTTCCATTTTGTCTGCAAGAACATCTGGCTGTCTTGCGTCTGTGAGGTGCTTCTAGAAGCAAGTTGCTGAATGTGGGCTGAAGTGTTTGGAAAGTCAAGATTTATTACTGTGCTTGAAATGAAATCTGACAGATGGTCAGAAATAAACAAGTGGAAGTTTATTTCCAGCAAAAGTTCATCAAAACATTTGAACACTGAATGCCAATGAGTGTTACCTTGAGCTATGTAAGAAGTGCCCTCTTCTTTCACAGTAGCAGACAAAGGACGTGGGGCAGGTGCAGGTGGCCGATTCATAATAAAGGATCTACCATCTTTCCTTTGCTCTTGAAAATTATTCTCCATAATGGCATCATATATACCATCATTTACTGCAGCAGAAGTGTATGGATCTTCCTCATCTATTTCATCACAGCAATCATTTATCTTAGGCTCCCCCTCTGTCCCCTTATTTTCCACTTGGCCTTCCACTTTTTTCAAGGCTGAAACCAACAGAATGACACTAATGTTATTAAACACATTGTCTGAATGAAAGTTTTGACATAAATCCACTCATGTGGACCTTTGTAATGACATGCAATCCTCATTTATTGACTACTTTGTTTAGTGAACAGTTTGCAGTTACAACAAACAATGAAAAAATAACTTTTTGACCAATCCTCACATTTACAACCTTCACAGGTCTATAAAGCAAAGGAAAGGTGAGATAAGATTATAACCATAGTCATGGTTTCATTTAACAACCACTTGCCTAACAAATGGGTTGCTAATCCCAACTGTAAATAAGAATGATTGGTATGCATGCATTTCATGTCTATCTATCTATCTATCTATCTATCTATCTATCTATCTATCTATCTATTATCTATCATCTATCTATCTTCTATTCATCCATCATCCATCCATCCATCCATCATCTCTCTCTCCATCCATCTTCCATCCATCTTCCATCCATCTTCTATCCATCATCTATCTATCTATCTATCTATCTATCTATCTATCTATCCATACATACATACATACATACACCATCCATTCATACATCATCTTTCTCTCTCCATCCATCTTCCATCCATCATCTATCTATCTATCTATCTATCTATCTATCTATCTATCTATCTATCTATCATCTATCTATCTATCTATCTATCTATCTATCTATCTATCTATCTATCTATCTATCTATCGCTTCTATGTCACAGAAAGATCCATAGCTAGCTTTGTAAATTCCTCATGGCATAAATCATTTTCTTTAAGCTGCAACATCTGAGTTTCTACTGGAGTCCAAATGGGAATTATAAACTATGTTCTGAACATTTAAGGAATAATATAGAAAGCTCATTATTCTTTATTATTTCAATGGAAGTTTCAAAAGAACTACCCAGGAAGTAAATGCTATAAAAAGAGTCAGTGGATGAGCAAGAGGTAGAGATTCTGCTGGTGTGATATTAGATCCTCAAGAATAAAATGAAAGCAGGCATATTGTTAGGCATGTTAGGGGTGGCAGAAGAAAAGACTGAAATTCCTTTTTCATTCAGGCTCTAAAGATAAAGGTAAAGGTTCCCCTCGCACATATGTGCTAGTCATTCCCAACTCTAGGGGGCAGTGCTCATCTCTGTTTCAAAGCCGAAGAGCCAGTGCTGTCTGAAGACATCTTCATGGTCATGTGACTGGAATGACTAAATGCCAAAGGCGCACGGAACACTCTTACCTTCCTACCAAAGGTGGTCCCTATTTTCTACTTGCATTTTTTACGTGTTTTTTAACTGCTAGGTTGGCAGAACCTGGGACAAGTAAGGGAAGCTCACCCCGTTATGCGGCACTAGGGATTTGAACCGTTGAATTGCTGACCTTTTGATTGACAAGCTCAGCCTCTTAGCCACTGAGCCACCGCATCCCTCTTATTCATGTTCTACTAACTCTGATAACTTGATCTCCGAACTCTTCTAGTGGAACTCACACCACTATTTCCTTCCCCTCCCCTCTGAAAGAGCAAGGGATGAATCCAGTTGATATTTCAGCTATTTTACAGAGCCTATTTGCAAACTGGTCTCCCCAAAAAGAAAGATGACTAATTACAGATACTTTCCCAAAGATGAAAGTTTCTAAAATGTTAAGTTTTACCAACTACCTTGATGTTTCGTGGAAACTCTGCATAATTAGACTGATTTATTCAGAAGGAATTCAGAGGGATTTGCTTTCATCTTTGGGACGTAACTGCTTCAAGTTGTTTCATGACACCACAAATTTGTTCAAGCACAATGCAGCCATGTGCAAATCTGGTATTATAGCAAACCATGGCAGATTCTTTCTCATAGCCTTTTAATTCCATCTTCTATCAGCGCAGACAAATTTATAGAAATAGTCAGGATTCTTTTAAGACTCTGAGAGGAAACCAGATTTGCACTAGAGAGACCAAAGGGAGTCAGTTTTGTCTAGTAGTTAAGGCACCAGGCTTGAAAACAGAAGACCATGAGTTCAAAACCTGCCTTAGCCCTGAAAGCTGACTGGGTGACTTTAGGCCAGTCACTCTCTTTTGGCCCAATCCACCTCACAGGGTTGTGAAAAATGTTTGCTTAATGATGGCGGCCTTCTTGTGACTGCTGCAAAAAATGGGTCACAATATTGGGCACGGTTACAGGGTGACCCATTTAATGTCTATCATGTCATGCTTTTCCTCGATGCCTCTTCAGTTCCCAGCATCACTATACATTGTGCATCAGTGCAATTCTTATGAATATTTGAATGAATTCCTATAAATACAACAGCTAGCTATTTCCTATTCCAATGCAAGAGCATTCCCTTCAGGATCCTATAGGACAGGGATGTCAAACTCGATTTCATTGAGGGCCGCATCAGGATTGTGTTTGACCTCGGGGGTGGTCAGTGGGCATAGCCAGGGTGGGCATGGCCAGCTCAACATCACTTGTGTCAGGAGCCTTTGTGGTGGCTTGAGTGCTTGTGGCCCTCCCGAGCTCCGTTTTCACTGGCAGAGGGTTGCAGGAGGCCGTCACAGCTGAAAACAGAGCTCGAGAGGGCTGCATGCGGTCCTCCTGAGATCCATTTTTGCTGGCAGAGGCACAGTGGGCTGGTCCTTTGCTGTTTCCAGGGCAGCCCCGTGGGCCAGATCTAAGCACCCTGTGGGCCGCATCCAGCCCCCGGACCTTCAGTTTGACACCCCTGCTATAGGACCTATCAATAAGTAATGGGGATAGGACAATGAATGGTACCAAATCAAATTCCAGAACACAAGCACAGAATTGATAGCAATAATTAGGAAGCTGCATGGAATATGGTCTTCTTCCTGGCCTGCTAATTAATTTATTAATTTGCTGGATCAGACTCTATGCAGCAGAGAATGAGAGAATACATCAGTGGTGAAATCCAAATTTTTTTACTACCGGTCCTGTGGGTGTGGCTTGGTGGGCCTGGCCTGGTGGTGTGGCAGGGAAAGGATACTTCAAAATCTCCATTCCCACCCCACTCCAGGGGAAGGATACTGCAAAATCCCCATTCCCTCCCCACTCTGGGGACAGCCAGAGGTGGTATTTGCCGGTTCTCCGAACTATTCAAAATTTCCGCTACGGCTTCTCGAGAACCTGTCAGAACCTGCTGGATTTCACCCCTGGAATACATATGGTTTTGATCTGATGTAGCCAGGATCTTGAATATTTTTCAAATTTTGCTATAAATGTTTTGTGTTATTCTGTGAGTCTATACCTGAATACAAGTAGAAAAATTCATTTTGTTTACTGGCAAGAAATTGATTTCGGGGTGGCAAGGGTGGTCCCTCAGAGAAACTGATGTTTTCACTCTTTGCTTCTGGGACATCTCTAAGTATATTACTATACAAGCTATTTCTCAAGTGACATGTATTTTCTTCTAATTTATTTCCTTCTTCTTTTTCTACCATTCCTTCCTCATTATATTCTTTCAGTTCTGCATCAGCATTCATCCCTTTCTTCTTCTGGATTCCCAAACAGGCTCCAGGTGGTTCTTCTATGCTTGGGCTGCCTGTTAATGTTGGGAGAATACATTATTCTTTCATTTAAAATAACCATCTGGAAGCATTTTACATTTTCTTACAGATTTCTACAGAGAAACAGCCACAATGCTAATTAAACTTTCATGAATGAATATAGTATAGTGGAAAGCTGTCACATCTATAACTTCAGTGAAGAAACATCTAAAATATTTATCAACGAATAGAAAAGGCTCACATTAGTTTGTAACATTTCTAAACAACATAGACAAACATGTGACATTAAAGGACTCTGGAAATGCAACATTCTACCTCCTCCCTAACTTGTTCAATTTTGGACGCACAGTAGGACAAATGCAAGAGTATGGTAAGGTATAAGTTATGCAGCTGTGCCTGTTTATTTTTAACAGACTAGGTTGCCAACCTATCAATTTACTGTTTTTAACAGGGATCAATTTTGCCATTGGGAGAAAAATGTGAATTATTGTGAATTCTGGACTTTATGGACTGCATCACGGATTACTCAAATGCAAGAAGAAAAACATAAACTGAATGAGCTTATTTAGGCATAGTGTCTTCCACAATCTTGAAGTCACTTAGACTTTTCCTAAAATTTAAACATTTGGAATGTTTATTAATACTGTGGAGAAATGGCGATCATAGATACTCGAATTGATTCTATCTCTGGGAAAGTAATACATATAAATTATATTGATGTATACATTCAACAATATTATAGAAGAATTAAACTTTAAAAAAATATTATAATAAATGAATAGCGGAATGCTCCATTTTAGAAACTTACCAAGTCCATTAGAATGAGAATCTGAGCTCATCATAAACACATAAATGTCATCCTCAGTTTTTATTTCCTTCTCACCACTTGCGTTTTTGTCTTCACTTATCTGGATGGGGGATAGAAAAAGTCAAACAGCACTTGATGGTATCAGATAACAGCAACAGCTGGAGGTCATATAGCAGAAGACAATGCTGGAAGCCATCTCCAACAATTTATCCTTTTCTTCCAGCACCTAATATGATCATAGATGGATTTAATCCACACAATCCCTTCTTTAGAGTAGAGAGATAGAAGAATTTTAGCAGCTGTTTACTGATACTCCTGGCCATGTTTTAAGAACACCTGTTCTGAATACAATTACATGGGATTTAACATGAGCTCACTGGATTTTTGAACAATATTGGTAGTTATTACCAATTAGGAGATGAGAAAATCTATGTGGTTTCTTAGATTACTTTTCTTCTTTATTTTTAAATTAATAAATGGCAGTTTGTTATCAGCCTGTAATTTTTCAATTAGGGTATGTTTACTGAAGAATACCTGGTATTTATTTATTTAGTGTCTTTGAGCCAGTGTTTCGAACTGTCATAAAAATTATCTTATGTTTTTCTCTTGGTTTTATTTGATCTCTTGCTTCTGTAGTTATTCTTCTATTGCTGCTGGATTGAATTTTTCTAGCTGCCCTGGTCATTTATTTCAAACAGAAAAGCAGCTTGAGCATTAAAATAAAATTCTAAACCTTTCTTTGCTGTCACCTGTCCTTCTCCATAGGCTGAAATTCACAACCTATTGGGTATAGATTGGGCTAGATCTAGGCTCAATATGCTAAGTTTAGATCCCACTGATTTCCTGGGGAAATACATTCAGGTTATCTAGTCTGTCTCTACCTTTATTTCCCATTATTTTATTCCAAATGCATGATTGGCAACAAAAACCAAACAATGGCAAAACATTGTCTAATGGAGGATTTTCTTTGATGAATCACGAAGCTCAGATAGTAATCTTGTTTTTCTTCCTCTCCTTGAAGCTCAGATAGCAATCTAAAGAGGATGGCATCAGGGCATTTCCCAAAATTTGTTTTTGCAGTCAGAGAAAATTAATTCTAGGAATGGTTGATAGTTTCCTCTCTCATTTGAGATGCTCAAGAGATTTTTCAGTGTTTCTAAAACCCATGTTCTTCCCCGTTTCTACAGCAGCTTCCTTTTTCGACTTTACCAAGGAAAAATAGGCCTTTTTTTCCTCACAGCGTGGAGGGAGTAAAGCTTATTGTATTTAGGTCTCAGAGTTGAATCACACAAAATTGTTGATAAAAGTTTGGGGGTTGTTTTATATCTATTTCTTTTGAAGAGCTATTGCAAACCCAGTTTAGCTCCTTGGCAATTTTTAATGTCAATGCATGGATCCAATCTATGCTCCCATTGCCAAATGCTTGAAATGAGATATAGGTTTTCATCATATGTGGCCATCTGTTTTACTGCACAGGATTTCAAATAACTGCAGATGCTTTTGCACGATTGCTTTCAGAAATAATAAAAGGAAATATAACTTGATATTGGCAAAATGAATTTAAAGCTATATACCAAAATCCTTATATTGGGGGAAAATTTAAAATTAAATTAGAGAAAGGACAACAAATGTATTTAATTTGTATCTGAGATGCATTTTTTCCAGGGTTTGCACTGTTCTATCATATTAACATAAAATAGCAAAGAATTTCTTCTTGGCAGAAGCTTGCATCAAGTAATGAGAATTTTTCTTTTCTTTTTTTTTAAAAAAGATTCATGTAGTATTTTTGTGATATTTTTTAATTACAATTCCATACTTTTCACAAACTTGACTTTTTTTAAAATAAAAGTATTATATAGGAGGCTATATAATCATTGCAAAATTTTTAATATTTGATTGATAACAGCAGCAAGTTATTTTTCAGTTCAGATGGTGTAAATCAAACTAAGGTCCGTGGGCCAGATCCGGCCTGCAGGGTGCTTAAAACTGGCCCTCAGGGCCGGCCTGGAAATAGCAAAGGACCAGACCGCAGTGCCTCTGGCAGCCAAAATAGGATGCGGGGGGAGGGCACACATGTCCCCCACCTCCCTTTTTGTCTGGCAAAGTGCTGCAGGAGGCTATCCAGGCCAAAAACAGGGTGCCGTGCTCCTTTTTGGCCGGCAGGGTGCTTCAAGAGGTGTCTGTCCCATCTCCCTCCCCTGGCCAGCCCGCAGAGGAGAACCACAATGCTGATCTGGCCCTCAAAGAAATCCAGTTTGACACCCTTGGTGTAAGATGTTTATATGTGACTTCTCATATAATGTTTTGTTTGGCAGAAGTGTAGCTATAACTTCAGCATTTTTCTCTTTTGAAAGGACTGCTCTAAGTAAGTTTATTTAAGCAAGATCATCAGTGCTAGGGAGCAAAAGTGAAAGAAGGCAGTCACTATTTTGTTAATGTTTAGGAATGTAAAGTAGCCACATTGTAGGACAGAATGCTGGTCCAGATGGGTCACTGAGCTGTTCTTAGTTTTGCATATTTTTGCTACTGGGGCCTCTTCGATATAATTGGCTCATTCATATAGAAAAATGTCTTGATTCATCTAACAGCTTTTTGCATCATCCACCCAGGAATGTAACTCCCAGAATTCCCAAACAATCTAAACACTGGGAACTGTAATTAGGAAATCTGAGAATTGCAGTAGCAATACATGTAGAAGACAACATTTAGTGCAATACAGATCTAGTCCCTTAGTTTATTTCCCACAACGATTAATCAAGTATCTTCAGCAATGGCCTTTTCCCATTGTTGATTATTATTCTGCTTTGAAGTCAGACATTCTATATCAGTGATGGCTAACCTTTTTGCCATCACGTGCCAAAAGCGGAGAGAGTGTGGGGGGTCATGGGTGTGTGTGCCCACATTCATAATGCCCCGCCTCCCCCGCGCATGCGCACGTGACCCCCCACACTTCCCCCTGCTTTTGGCACGCGATGGCACGGTGGGCTCAGTAGGCCCATTTTTCCCCCTCCCCAGGCTCCAGAGGCTTTCTAGGAGCCTGGGGAGGGCAAAAACAGCCTTCCCCATCCCCTTGGAGGCATTCCGGAGGCCGGAAACAGCCAGTTTCCCGATTTCTGGTGGGACTAGAAGGCCTGAAAGTCAGTTGGCCAGTGCACGCATGCATGCTGGAGCTGAGCTAGGGCAACACTCGCGTGCCCACCAATATGGCTCCGCGTACCACCTGTGGCACCCGTGCCATAGGTTCGCTATCACGGTTCTATATAGATGAATATTAGTAACTATTGATAGAACTATTATCTATGAATGTGCTTAATTCTCTTCTTTGGTCATTCAAATTAGCTCACAATGAGGACTTGAAAGCAGAGACATTTTTACTGGGGATATTGAACAGACCCTACAGTAAAGGAATTAGATATTTGATTTTGCATATAATTACAGCGGCAAGGATAGTCTACGCACAGTCCTGGAAAAATGAAAAGGTACCAACAGAGGAAGAAACAATTAAGAAAATCCTGGACTGTGTGGAGATGGATGAATTAACGAAAGAAATAAAAGAAAAGGAAGATACAGAATATTATCAAGTTATGGACTAAGTGGTCTGACTGGCTAGAGATTAGGGAAAGTAAAAGTGAATAAATGATGTGACAAATGTGTAAAATACTGTAAATGAATAAAACTGGAAATAAAGGGACGATAAAGATAAAGATAATAAAGGATGAGAAAAATGGGAAATGTAGAAAGTAGAAAGTAAGAGGAGCAAAACTGATACATAAAAAGAAACACATATTGTGTGTGTTTGTGTTTTGTATGTTGTGTTGTGTTGTGTTGTTGTAAAATTAACAATTTTTTTAAAATAAAAAAATAAACTTACAATTAGCACACATTAGCATAAACTGCTATATAGGACTGCTGTACTATATATTATCTACCGTATTTTCTGGCATATAAGACTACTTTTTAACACAGGAAAATCCTCTCAAAAGTCGGGGGTCGTCTTATACGCCGGGTATAAGCCTACCAACGCTCCGACTTCCCCAGCTGACCCCCAGTGATGGCGAGCCCCAGCTGTCTGGGGAAGTCGGAGTGTTGGTAATATCCACCTGGATGCCTGGGATGGTAGGGGAAGCTCCGTGCACAATCAGCTAGGTCCAGCATTCAGCGGCATGCAGCCTTGATGAGATCGGCACAGCTTCCCGAATCTGAGTTGCTGGTGCTGACCGATGACGCTATGGGAGCGCCGATAACATTGAGGGGTAGACTTATATGGCGAGTATAGCCCAAACCCTATATTTTAATAGGAAAAGTAGGGGGTCGTCTTATACACCCAGTCGTCTTATACGCCGGAAAATACGGTATATCTTGTATGATGGTAAGGGAAAAAAGTAAATTAAAAAATACTATTGACTACATTCTTTGATACACTTACAAGGGCCCAATGTAAGACAAAAGGTACATTGCTTAATACAGTAAAATGATTATAAGACCTCAGTTATGCATGGTCAAAAAATGACACATATTTGTAAAAATGTAAAAAGTCTTCCCAATGCTGTTTACTCAGACTCAGGATGCAGATTAAGTTGCATCCTCCTTTAATGCTGTTGAGTCATTTATCTGATTGTGTAGCTCCAATAACTTTAATTTTCTGGAGCTCAAAATACATTCAATCGTAGCTGAAAACACCCCAGGATTGGCTCAAGGTATTTTGTTTTTTGAAATGGCCGTATACTACAATTAATAGCAATAGCACTTAGACTTATATACTGCTTCATAGTGCTGTACAGTTCTCTCTAAGCGGTTTACAGAGTCAGCATATTGCCTCCAACAATCTGGGTCCTCATTTTACTGACCTCAGAGGGATGGAAGGCTGAATCAACCTTGAGCCTGGTGAGATTTGATCTGCCAAACTGCTGGCAGCCAGTGATCAGCAGAAGTAGTCTGCAGTACTGCATTCTAACCACTGTGCCACCGCGCCTCATTAATTAAATAGTTATTATTCTCACCATCTTTCAGTGCAATTCTACTTCAGAGGATTGCTCCCCTCCCTTATTTCTATTGCATCGAGACCATTTTTTTCTGAAGGTCACATTTTCTTTCTGAAAACTATTTTGTTCCAAAGGGTTGAAAGATGTACATTTTTTGGACCTTCTAAAGAAGTTCTCTTCCACACTGAGAAGATGGGATTGAAGGAACTGAACAAAAAAGTCTTCTGATTGTCCTAGACAAGATTCAGATGCCAAGATATGGTTTTTTGTCATACAAGAACAGTGATATCACTGGATCAAGAGCCAAATAGCAGAGACGAAAAAAATGGTCCTAGACTCTATGAAAGAATGCCTCAGAAGTAGTAGTCTACTACTCCATCTATAATGATGGATTTGCTCAATTTCTAAAAAATACATTTTAATTAGCACTAGTTCTTTACAGGTAAGAGACAGGAGATTTCAACATAAATATCTTTACTTGACATCAGTTAAATGTTAGAACATTTCTTTAGTCTGACCTTGAAACCTTGTCTTATTTCTTGAAAACTTTGAGCTTTGCCAGAAATAGAAACTTCAGGACCTTAAATGCCAATATTATCTCATTTCCTTGGAATATTGATAGGGCTTTTGCTTAATGACTTTGCTGTAAGTACTTTCTGCTGCTTTGGATCCTGATCACTGACTGTTTCTCTTGAACTTGACATCTGAAACAGTGGACTAAATAGCCTTTCTGTACTCTAGTGTAGTCCTTTCAGTCGAAATTTCAGCTGTTGAGGGAGTGAGGCTATGCTTATTTACTACCATCACAATGACTTGCTAGTCACACTTGCTGAGTTTTCATACAACTACATACTAGAAATATCGTGTGAGATGAAGCCCCCAGGTGGATGAGTAATTGGGCACGTGCAAATACAATAAAGCTGCAAAACAAAGTATTGTATACCACATTAGGGGGACAATGATGGTCTGAAAAGCAGTGTAAGGAAACCCTGTATGAAATATTTAATTTAATTAATTGTGAGTGTATGTATGGTGCTTCAAAAGACATTTTAACTTTCATCACTTTTATAATGTAAAAACATAATGAAAAGATAAAACTGAAAACCAAACTAATAAACAAAGGACCATGAAGAAAGAGGCATTTAAATCCAGTTAATTGTTTTAATAAAAGTTAGAGAATCTCCTTTCTCTAGGAGGGCCGTCTCTGTGGCTGCCCCAGCTCTCTGGAACCAATTACCTTCTGACATCCAGACCATCCCCACCCTATTGGCCTTCCGAAAAGCGGTGAAGACCTGGCTTTTCTGGCAAGCGTGGGGCCGTTGATCTCGCTGTTGTGATCTGGCGAGATCCGGCCATGAATGATGTGAATGGGTTTTAATTGTTTTTAATGGTTTAATTTTTAATGTTTTTATATATGGTTTTTAAATGCATTGCAAGCCGCCTTGAGTCTTCGGAGAAAGGCAGCATACAAGTTGAACAAACAAACAAATAAATAAATAAAGCTTAAGGGAACTTTCACTGCATTCCTTCATCCATTTATTCCAACAACAACTTTTCAGGCGTACTAAATAGCAATAGGAATTGATTTCAGATGCATTCCATGTTGCTGGCAATTCTATGCCTTCCCAGCTTTTTCACAATACTATAATGCCCAATGTGGATGTTTTCAAGCAGGGAAATATTACAAAGCATGATAAAGCAAAATGGCATTGATAGAGACCAAATCTCATTGTCTTGCATGACCCTGACTCACCTTTATATTAGGGGAATACTTGCTTGTTACAAGAAGCTCGTCCCTAATGAAATATTCTAAATGGCATGCTAAGTGTACTTCAACAGCAGATATTTCAGCAAGTACTATATGTCAGAATGCCATTTGTAGTTACTAGGCTTTGAAGATAATTGAAGTGTGTAAAGGGCAGGAAGGATGTTACAGGCTAAACTGTTTGGCATAGACTTATTAGTCCTGATAAGGTCTAGGGTTCTTATATTGAACAGCCTATTTTTTTTTAAGCATAAAGCTCTGTAATAAGAAGAATGTAGAAATTGTTTGCAATGTAACCAGTTGTACATTCATATGTTTGCATGGCCATTTTTAAATCTGAGATTCCACTTTTCTAGGAAAAATACGATATTGCTACCAACCTGCCTTCCATTCAGGACCTGTATACTGCACGAGTCAAAAAGAGGGCTGTGAAAATATCTACAGACTTCTCACAACCTGGACATAAATTGTTTCAACTTCTACCCTCAAAACGATGTTATAGGGCACTACATACCAGAACAACTAGACACAAAAACAGTTTTTTCCTGCATGCCATCACTCTGCTTAACAACTAATTCCCACAACAGTGTCAAAAGTTTACTAAGACTGTATTACTATTATTCTTCTCTTCCTTACTAGTATCTGTCTCTTCCCATTTATTACTATAACTATGTTGCTTGTATCTTTCAATTTATATTGTTTTTACTTGTTTCCTAGTACGCTTTGATAGCTTATTAGTAACCTTGACTATCACTAAGTGTTGTATCTTTTTATTCTCAATGAATGTATTTTATTTTTCTTATGTACACTGAGAGTATATATACCTAAGACAAATTTCTTGTGTGTCTAATCACACTTGGCCAATAAAGAATTCTATTCTATTCTATTCTATTCTATTCTATTCTATTCTATTCTATTCTATTCTATTCTATTCTATTCTATTCTAT
>WNWU01000007.1:28836720-28864255 GCA_012654045.1 Ptyas mucosa
ATTCTATTCTATTCTATTCTATTCTATTCTATTCTATTCTATTCTATATTGTATATTCTAAGTTAAAAAAACAAGGAGTTTGCTTGAGTTTACAGTACACAAAACATCTTTATGTTATTAGGAGCTTCATTGAACTTGTAGGAGGATGAAATATCTACTTTTGTTACTTGATGTGCTCCCATTCCTCTAAACTGTATTCCCAAGGTGGCCAAAAGTTTGCACAATATAGTACTACCTCCAAATGTGAGGTAGTACTATACTATTTAAGAAGTGAAGAACCCTATTGGGAGGAAACAATTCCCTTTTTAGCCAGAGACTGATACTATTATGTAGATGCAATTGGGTAGACATGTCTAATTAGTAAATGCACCCCAAATGAAAGAAAAATGGACTATCTTCAATTTCCTGTCAAAGACACTGGGCACAACGATTCTGATAGTTACAAATGATATTAGAATCCAAGGATGACCTTTCCAAACTAATACTGCAATGACATCTCCCCTTCTCAATAATTCCCACTTACATTACCGATTATTGACTCTTGTAACACAGCAGCAGATATAGCAAAGGTGTATCTACCTACAGCAATGTTGTCAGAGCCACAAATTCTTCTGGGATGATCATTCTTTCAATCAGAAAATGAACATAATCTTGTCAATAATTCATCTCTTCTGCCTCAAAATGTCTTTGTTAACAAAATGAAATGGAAATAATTCCTTCCTTCCTTCCTTCCTTCTTTCCTTCCTTCCTTCCTTCCTCCCCTCCCCTCCCCTCCCCTCCCCTCCCCTCCCCCAGTTTGTTCCCCAGGTTAGTAATATTTCCATCACATGAGAGAAACTTCTTATAACATAAGAAGGAAAATCTCATCATTGCTTTAAGTGCTTTACTGCTTGGAGCAGGAAAAGTTGATGCCTTCTGGCCAAATTTCAAATGTAAATGTAGAAGACTCATAGAATTTTTCGAGGGGAAGGTTTTACTCTGTACAATACAATCAGGAAGATCAACAATACAATTAAATGGAAGTTATGTTTATCAAGGAGGTAAAACTTAATCTTTTAGATTTTTGGATTGAAACATGGTATTTATTTCCTTTTAGAACTCTTGTGCCAACATATGATGACGTTTTTTTTCTCTGCACTTCTAAATTACTGTAACATTGTTGCGCGTATTTTGAGCATTGCTATGTAGCAGCCCTGCAAACATTTCTGCTGTTTTTTATTAACAAGATTCATAATTCATTCTTTATCCATAATTAATGTATATAAAATGCTATGATGGAGAGAATTTGAACCTGGCCTTGTCAGAAATGGAGAGTGCACAAACCACAAACCACAATAATGTTTCTAGGACTTCAAATCCCATTCATCACTAGCTTCTGATACGAGCTTCCAGAAAATTCTTGGCCAAATTAGAAATCAAAGCACTGTTGATTGTAATTATTATGCTACTCTATTACTGAGGCCGCCCACACTACTGCAGAATAAGATTTATAGCTAAAAACAGTCAATATGGGACACATATCGTCTTGCTTTGGTCAGATAATTAAACTTGCACCTCCTACTTTGTGTTTCCAATCCCCTTAAATTATGAAATAGGATTGCAAAGTATGAAATAAGATTTGATTCCAAACAAAAGTTTTCTTTCCTAATTTATTTTGTTTTGCTGTGCTTTGTTGTGGTCTGAGTGCTTTGTGCGGTCAAAATGGACAAAATGGAATGCAGTCATAATCGGGACCAAAAGATTTTAGATAAACCGGATTAAAACCATAAGGTGGAGCTCTTGTATTTTACTTTTAGCTTTACTTTCCTGATGTGACCTTCAAAAAAGATCAATAGTTCATGGACTTGATCATCATTTTGAAAGAAGCTGAAGGATCTCATGATCCGTGCAGATATTTGTGCAATGCTTGGCCATATAAACAACCTATAGCTCATGATAATTAACAACTTGTGCATTGCAGCATTGTTTTATCTATATTATTATTATATACTGTATTTTTCAGAGTATAAGATGCACCTTTTCCCTCCCAAAAAGAGGGTGAAAATCTGGGTGCGTCTTATACTCCGAATGTAGCCCCGCCCAGCTTCTCAAATGGAGGTTTCAGAGGCTGAAAAAAGCATCAGAAATGAAGCTTCAGAAAAGAAGCCCCCAAACAGAGCTTCAGAGGCTTTTTTTCTGAAGCTCTGCTTCGGAGGCTTTCAGAGGCAGGAAAAAAAGGTTTTTCTGAAACAGAGTTTCAGACGTTTCAGAGGCAGAAAAAAAAGCAAAAAAAAGCAAAAAGTAAGGCACAAAGCTCACAACTAAGGAACCTGTTGCTAAAATTCACCTCTGGGAACAGCTGATTGGGGGTATTCTGGGAGACCAATCCACCTGCCAATCAGCTTTTTTTCTTATTTTCCTCCCCAAAAATTAAGGTGCATCTTATACTCCAGTGTGTCTTATACTCCAAAAAATACGGTAAATAAACTGTGTACTGTCTGTAATGTTTTGATAACTAACAGCTTGAGTCCCAAATCTGAAACTGCATTTTCTATAGGGACTGTAAGATCTTCTGATAACAAGTTTGAAGTTGTGTTATGACCCAGGTGGTCAAGGCAAGGCAGGCCTCTACAGAGTCCTTTATTTATCTCAACAAATGGTCCAGGAAATGGCCCTCCAACAACAGGTAAGCCTCTACCCCTGCACTACCCTGAAGGCAGCCACCTTCAGTTCCCCAAACAACAGCCCCTATACTACAAATAAAACCCACAGAGCAGGAGCTGCCTCACAGGGTAAAGTCCAAGGTTCCAAGTTCAGTCCACAAGGCAGAGTCCAGGCACAGGACAATGGCAGTCTTCAGGGCAAAGAAAAGATTTAAGGCAAGAAGCAGTTCCAAGGGCACAGTGAAGCAAAGGCCAAAAGCAGTCCACAAGACAAGGGCAAGACAAAAAGTGAAAAGCAATCTTTGAAGCAAGGCAAGGCAAGGCAAGGCAAACAGCAATAGCAACAAGCATGAGTCAAAGCCAAGGGAGTGTAAAACAGGGGTGAAATCCAGCAGGTTCTGACAGGTTCTGGAGAACTGGTAGCAGAAATTTTGAATGGTTCCGAGAACCGGCAAATACCACCTCTGGCTGGCCCAGAGTGGGGTGGGAATGGAGATTTGGCAGTATCCTTCCCCAGCCATGCCCACCAAGCCACACCCACCAAGCCACACCCACCAAGCCACACCATGCCCACCAAGCCACACCCACAGAACCAGTAGTAAAAAAAAATTGGATTTTATCACTGGTGTAAAGCCAAAGCAAACAATTGTTCCTGGCAAAGACTAACTCCTCATGACTTAAGTTACTCCACTCCAGGTGTTCCTTGTGAGGAAGGGTAGGGATGACCGCTTCTTGAGTAGCCCTGCAGCCCTTCTCTGGATTTGCCCACTCTTCTTGTCCTTGGATCGAGTAGAGGACGCAACTATTCCTCATCAGAGGAGATCTGCTGCCTATCGGCACCACTGCCTGTCAGCAGCCGATTCTCCCTTGTGTCTGTGCAGGCAAGCACCTCTCTATCTGGTCGGCCACCTGCCCCAATGCCTGAGGGGCCCAGGATGACATTGTTCTCAGCTCCTGGCCTCTCCAAACATGCCAAGGGAGACGTGCCCTCCTTGTCAGATGGTCCTAGTTCCCACTCTTCCTTCTCCTCCCAACTGGGCTCCGATGGGGCTATGACAAGTTGGTTGAGTGGAGCAAGATTTTTACTGGCTTGAAGTGCACTTTAACTGTTTAGAATATGTGCCTGTTTTATGTGAAAAGATATGTCATCTGTGTCTTTTTTTTTAAATAAACTGTCAAAGATGGTGCCACCCAGCTCTTCAAATTTGGAAACCTGGAGGCCAAAGGTAGGGAAATGTGTGTCCACATTATTTTCAGTGCATTCCTATTGGCTTTTCCAATCAATTTCTGCATGCAGGTTCTTGATTATAAGGATCTGTATGCTATTGCATGCAGGAATAGCCTTCAGATATTCAGCGTATTGAGTTGGTAGCGTATAATGGATAATTTAACTCTCATATTGTTAACAAACATATAATTGGCATTTGATGATTTGGTTCCTTCTTAATATGAACACTGGTGAATTCTTCCTTATGCATAATGATTTGATTATAATATGTATTTCTACAATACCAGTGAGAGTACCTCTTCTAGCTGCTAAACATCCGAACACTGCCATCTTGAATATTCTCAGAGTCCCTCATAACGAATTAGCTCAATTTTGGAAACCAGAAGATAATATCCACATATTATAATTTCTTTTTATTTTAAAAATAGCATAATAAATTATGTTCAAATTACTAGGGCAGTGATGGCTAACCTTTTTGCCATCACGTGCCAAAAGCGGGGGGAGCATGGTGAAGTCACATGCACGCGTGCCCACATCCATAATTCTATGCGCTGTGCTCCCCCTGCTTTTGGCACGTGATGGCCCAGTGGGCCCGGTAGACCCGTTTTTTTGCTCTCCCCAGGTTCCAGAGCCTTTCTAGGAACCTGGGGAGGGCAAAAACGGCCTTCCCCACCCACCCAGAGGCCTTCCGGAGGCCGGAAACAGTGTGTTTCCTGACTTCTGGTGGGCCCAGAAGGCCCGAAAATCAGCTGGCTGACGCATGCATACGTGCTGGAGCTGAGCTCGCGTGCCCACCGATATGGCTCCACGTGCCACCTGTGGCACCCGTGCCATAGGTTCGCCATCACGGTACTAGGGTGTTTCAGTTCTGAATAAACAATTTTGATTATTTCTTTTCTTCATTCATTCACATGACTAAACAACCAAAATCTTACAACACCATCGTCAACCATGTGACTGTCTATTAAAAGTGTAAATACCAAAAACTAATACCCTCTGATTTGGAAATGAGCTGCAGAAGGGGCTTCTCTGCATACCCCCTACAATTAAAGAACATGCCTATAATTGCTAGCTATTAGAATTATTTCATGACCCAAAGCAACAGCAAGATTATTGTCAATATCCAAA
This sequence comes from Ptyas mucosa, assembly GCA_012654045.1. Taxonomy (NCBI): domain Eukaryota; kingdom Metazoa; phylum Chordata; class Lepidosauria; order Squamata; family Colubridae; genus Ptyas; species Ptyas mucosa. The sequence continues at coordinate 28,841,719 of WNWU01000007.1, forward strand.
GACCAAAAATGAGTTATTTGACTGAGCAGTTAAATAAATTGCAATCTCAAGCAAAGATTTAACAGAAGCAAAGAAGCGTCCATTTCTGTACAGTATTATCGGGCTATTACAAAATTGATACATGTTGATGAATGTTATACAAACACAACATTTCCCAATGGCACATCAAAGGTTTTTGAACACTTGAAAAACCCAATTATTGTTATTAGCACAACTTAATTTTCTTAGTTTTGAGAGCCTCCTTTTAAGATTTATATAAGCAAGATTTTTTCCTCATTGGGATTTGGCGCTCTGAACTAGGGTCTTATGTTAGCAACTGGATGAACCAATATGCTTCTAATTCTACTGCTCCAAATCCTGACAGCAAAACTTCTCATGAAGTTCTTTAGTGGCAAACTAGTTTCCCATTGATATTAATGCCTGGCAATCCTGACTACTTTCAGCCCTTCCCTTCTCCACAGCTGTCAAACTGCATAGTGTCTTGGTCCTTCATACCTGTTTTGAGAGGGGGAATCAAAGATAACTTGCTGTGGCCAACTTGCCACGGCCAACTCACTGCAGGATAATTCAGCTCTGTATTAATTGTTTCATTTAGTTATTTTTATTGGTGGCTATGTTTTCGTAAAAATTATTGTAACTCTTGTATTTCTGGATTGACTATCTTTATTTTATTACTATTTGCTTGAAATTAATTTAACTTTTGTTTTTGTTGATTTGTCCTGTGGCAAGTTGGCTGCAGTGAATTGTCTCATTCCATTGAGGAGTGGGTGTGTTCCCAGAGCCTTTAGTTAAAGTATGTCATCTTGTGAGACCCAGGATCTACTCTGTGGCAATTCCTGTTCTCAGGAATGATCTCCCCCACCCACGAGATTCATTATTCTCCAGGTTTTGGGAGCAACATAATTCTGAAGGCCGCTTTTGTCCTCCTAACTGTTCTGAAGGATGGGTGACATAGTGAAATTGAATCTGATAGTTTGGGGATTGACTGGGAAATGGAAAACCTAAAATTGACCCTCACTCTGTCAAGGACCTTGGAGTACTCATATCTAATGATCTAAGTGCCAGAGCCCACTGTAACAACACTGCCAAAAAGCCTCTAATTTTGTTAACCTAATCTTGCGTAGCCTCTGGTAATATTGTACTGCTAACTAGAGCATACAAAACATTTGCTAGACCAATTCTCGAATACAGCTCATCTGTCTGGAACCCACATTGCAATTCAGACATTAATACAATTGAGCGAGTCCAGAGATATTTCATGAGAAGAGTCCTCCACTCCTCTGCTCGAAACAGAATACCTTATGCCACCAGGCTTGAAATTTTGGGCTTAGACAACTTAGAACTTTGCTGTCTTTGGTCTGACCTAAGCGTAGTACATAAAATTATCTGCTACTATGTCCTACCTGTCAATGATTACTTCAGCTTCAACCACAACAATACACAAGCACACAATAGATACAAACTTAAGGTAAACCGCTCCAAACTCGATTGCAGAAAATACGACTTCAGCAACAGAGCGGTCAATGCCTGGAATACACTACCCGACTTTAACCTTAGACTGTCTACTGTCGACCTCACTCCATTCCTAAGAGTCTGTAAGGGGCATGCATAAGTACACCAGTGTGTCTACAGTCCCTGTCCTAATGTCCCCATTTATTCATATCCATTTCATATATTCAGAATCATGTTTATACTTATATCTATAATCTTATATATACTTGACAAAATAAATAAATAAAATAAAATAAGATCTGGGAGAGAAGCCCTGCTACAGATTTTGTCTCCAAAAGAATCCCATCTATGTAATAGTTCTTAGTGGTGTCCTCCTCCCGTCTTATGGAATAGCTTGATTTTCTATGTAACAACTACTTCCTTCCTGATGAGTTTCCATCAAGCAGTGAAAGTTGACTCTGGGAGAGAGCATTTGGGAATGTTAGATTTTAATATCTACTCCTGTTGATCAATGTCATTATAATACATATTGTTTATTAGTATATTGTTTTTAATTCTCCATTTTTTCTCTGAACGGAGAAAGCAGTAGAGTGGCATAGAAATGTTAGCCATAAATTAATTAAACAGATACAGGCATGCAGCTGAAATAAACCAACAACCTAGCATCTTTCCAAACGAGAAAACTCATGAATGTCTGAATACGTTCACTTTGGAAATATCACCAAATCACCACCCAAGGCTATTGTGATTCATTCACTGCAAAGTTCACATATTCTTCACAATATAGTTTTAGCCCCTTGGTCAACAGAATCTCACACACAGAGGTGAATAATGGAAGGGCTCCCCTGATTTCGTTCAAGGCAAGTGAAAGCAATGTGGGGATAACAGAGAAGATTTTCTGCCTTTTTTCCTACTCAAGCGCTGTAGTCAAGCAATTAACATTTTGAAGCATGCAATCTGATTAGCACTAAATCACTGTCTCATAAACAACAGAAGTGTACAAGCTGTCTGTGGTTATAAAATGATCTCATATGCGTTTGAAAATGCATCACAGCATTTTGCTTGTTCTGTTTTCCCAGAAAGTAATTTCAGATACCCTGAAGGGAATAACATGGCCCCACAGTCATTATGTGGCACTGAATTCTGGATTTAGAAGCAGGTAGATATCAAATCCCACTTCCCAGATTGGTTGGTTGGCTCTTCCTGGTAAGGAAACCCAGAAGGAAATCCAGAAGGCCAAACATAAAAGAGGTTATTTTTGGCATTCGTATTAGGGTTGGTAAAAATGCCTCTTCTTTGTCAGATCCTATCTGTGGAACAAAAAGATGTATGTGTGTGTGAGGGGAACCTAAAGCTGATTTTAAAGATCACATAACTAAATCCACTGCAGTTGTTAAATTTGTAACACGGTTGTTAAGTGAATCTGGCTTTCCCATTGACTATGCTTGTCAGAAGGTCGCAAAACATGATCACATGACCTGGGACACTGCAACCATCATAAATACCAGTTACCAGCATCTGAATTTTGATCACATGTCTGTGGGGATGCTGCAACAGTCATCAGTGTGAAAAATGGCCATAAGCCACTTTTTTCGGTGCTGTTATAACTTCAAACAGTCAATAAATGAATGGTGATAAATTAAGCACTACATGTAATATTCTTTTAATAAAACAGTGCCACTCATTCTTTATAGATGAAGACCTAAATCTTAATCTTGTTGGGTGGGAACTAGAAGGCACATCCTTAAAGGACTCCTTCATGTAATGGGAAGGTCAGTCAGGAAGCGTTAGGTACAGGGGTGGGTTCTAAATTTTTTTACTACTGGTTCTGTGGGCGTGGCTTATTTTGTGGGTGTGGCTTGATGGTCATGTGACAATTCTTTAGGATTTAGCAGAGGTACTGGTCTACCAGGCTTTTAACTGCTTGCAGAGCTGTACCGGTCTACCCATTTATTTTTCTAGGCACTGATCTACTCATGTATTTTTGCAGGCACTGGTCTACCCATTTATTTTTGCAGGCACTGGTCTACTTATGTATTTTTGCAGGCACTGGTCTACCCATTTATTTTTGCAGGCACAGGTCTACTCATTTGTTTTTGGAGGCACTGGTCTACCACCAAACTGCCTTTTACCACTGATCAGCTGTAGGGTGGCCCTTTGAAGCCCCGCGGCAAGAGTTTAAACAATTTTTTTCCTTATAGCCCATCAGCTGGGACTCAGGAGGCAGCAATAGATTGGGGGTGGGGCCAAATAAAAGGTAAGAATAACATCGGGGGCGGTGGCGGGGGGAGGCAGAACCAGTTCGGTGACGTCATATCGTCACCGCTACCGGCTCGGCGGAACTGGGCAGAACCGGGAGGAACCCACTACTGGTTAGGTACATTCATCTAGATTTGGGGGAAACAACTGCATTTTCAACTTATAAAATATGTTTCTGCCTGAAAATCAATAACACATTTTAAATGTTAATAATATTATTTGTAATAAATACTACAGTTACTAATTCTAACAGTTCATCTTTTAAGTACTATCCTGTTTCCCCCAAAATAAGACATTCCCTGATAATAAGCCCAACTGGGCTTTTGAGTGCATGGCAATAAGGCCAAGCACTTATTTTAGGGTTCAAAAAAATATATGACAGGGTCTTATTTTCGGGGAAAAATGGTAGTCACAGCCAACAACTCACTACTAACTGATAGCTATGGCTCATAACACAAATCCACCCAAAAAAGTTAACATCACATTTTTCAGTGTGTGAAAGTTGGGGATGCAATGGGTGTATTAAACATGTGCATCTCTATCAGCCATGGATTCAAACAGACACAATTCAATGAAATCCCAGTAGTAGGTATCATTATACATAGTCCTCCGCTTACAACAGTTCATTTGGCGACCATTTGAAGCAGACGTGTGTTCTGACCAATTCTGGAGAACCGGTAACGGAAATTTTGAGTAGTTCGGAGAACCGATAGTAAAAATTCTGACTGGCCCCGCCCCCATTTATTCTCTGCCCAGCTGGAAATGGGGATTTTGCAGTAACCTCCCCCTGGATTGGGGAGGGAATGGAGATTTTACAGTATCCTTCCCCTGGGGTGGGAATGGAGATTTTACAGTATCCTTCCCCTGCCATGCCCACCAAGCCACACCACACCCACCAAGCCACACCACAGAACTGGTAGTAAAATTTTTTGAAACCTACCACTGATTTGAAGGTAGAACAGCACTGAAAAAAGGTGACATATGACTGTTTTTCACACCTACAAGCACTGCACCCCCCCCCGTGGTCATGTGATCAAAATTCAGCCTGATTTGACTCCTATTTATGATGGTTGCAGTGTCCCGGGGTCATGTGATCACCTTTTGTGTCAGTGTCAGTGAGGAAGCCAGATTCACTTAACAACCATGTTAGTAACTTAACAACTGCAATGATTCACTGAACAGGTGTCGCAAGAAAGGTGGTAAAATGGAACAAAACTCACTTAACTGTTTTGCTTAGCAACAGAAATTTTGGGCGGAATTGTGGCCATTAAGTCAAAGATTAGCTTCAGAAGCTTCATAATTTTAAGAAAAACAAAGTCTCCAGCCTAACCCCAAACCTTTGATGAGATGGTGATGTTAGCAGATGTTATTGGCCTAGTCAGTGGTGAAATGCATTTTTTTTACTACCGGTTCTGTGGGCATGGCTTGGTGGGTGTGGTATGGCTTGGTGGGTGTGGCTTGGTGGGTGTGGCAGGGGAAGGATACTGCAAAATCCCCATTCCCACTCCATTCTGGGACCAGCCAGAGGTGGTATTTTGCCGGTTCTCCAAAGTACTCAAAATTTCCACTACTGGTTCTCCAGAACCTGTCAGAACCTGTTGGATTTCACCAGTGATGGGTTGCCCCCAGTTCAGACCGATTCTATAGAACCAGTAGTAAAACGAGAGGGAGGCTCCGCCCACTGACCCCGATGTCATCAGAATGCTTCTGCGCATGTGCAGAAGAGCGCGTGCGTGGCCCCGTTGTGAACCGGTAATAAAGGTAAGTAGAACCCACCCCTGGATTTCACCTCTGGGTCTAGTGCTCCGAATATTAGAATCTACTCTTTAGTTAAATTGCTGCTATAATAACACACAGATCGGTTTGTACATTATGTGCCGAATGCATCTGCCTGAGTCTCAGTTTCAAACTTAGCATTTAGTTTAGCATTTGCATCAGAAGGGCCCCCACTTCTTGTATCTTACAGAAACGTAATTAAAAAAATGAGTAAGCCAGAACTTGTTTGCTTCTAACACCTCTAGCAAAACCCAAGGGTAAGATACCTCCTTAGAGTGACAACGGCTCAGTGGGAGGAGTTTCTTCATGAGATTTAATTAAAGCGTAGAAAACCCAAAGAAGCCTGCAGACATAAAAGGCAGTACTTTTAGACAGACAATTCTCCCGAAAGCTAAATAAGAGAAAGAAGAACACCTCACTCCACCGAGTAGAATTTCAAAAGCTTATTTTATTTTATCAAACTGAATAGGAAGTGATGGGTGTGGGTGTGTGTAAAGTTACCATAATTTTTCTTTCTGGGACTAACCGTTATCATTGGTGTCCTGTGCTCTCTTTTCTTTGGTTCTTTATTTTTAATCTGTACCAAAGGATTTTTAATTTCAACCAAAGGATTGTCTTCTGTAAATGAGGACACTTCAAACCCCCACAGGAACTGTATAGCTGCACATCAGGAAGTATCAAATGGCCTTTCATTGCAAAACATTCTCTCGGGAAATGCTTTGGGGAAAGGACACGAAGAATTAAAAACATTGAACTGGTTCAGCCCTTTATTCGCCAGCACTGTAAAACTCTTAGGCCCATGTTCCTTTTTGAGATATTGAAGTAAGCATCCTTTAGTAGAAAGAAAAGCTATCTTTAAAGTTCGTTTTTATTCTTCATTTCTAATGTGAGAAACATGCAGGACAGGACATATCTAAAAACATGTAGCCTTCAGCTTCACTTAGTGACCATTGGAAGTTACAACGGCGCTGAAAAAAGTGATTTCTGACTGTTATTCACACTTACGGCCGTTGCAGCATCCCCACAGTCACGTGATCAAAATTCAGATGCTGGGCAACTGGTTCATAGTTATGATCCTCTATTGCCGTGATGGCGAACCTATGGCATGCATAGCCATATCGGTGGGCACGCAAGCTCAGCTCTGGTGTGCATGCGTGCACCGGCCAGCTGATTTTCGGGCCTTCTGGGCCCATCGGAAGTAGGGAAATAGGCTGTTTCCGGCCTCTGGAGGATCTCAGGGGATGGTGGGGAAGGCCCGTTTTTCGCTCTTCCCCAGGCTCCAGAGCCTTTCTAGGAGCTTGGGGAGGGCGAAAACAGCCTATCCCACCCCCGCCAGAGGCCCTCCAGAGGCCAGAAGCGGCCTGTTTGCCAACTTCCTGTGGGACTGGCTGTTTTCACTCCTAGAAAGGCTCTGGAGCCTGGGGAAGAGTGAAAAATGGGCCTACTGGGCCCATTGTGCCATCACGTGCCAGGAGTGGTGGTGGGGGAACAGGGGGGTTGCATGTGCATGCATGGGGACAGGGCACATAGAATTATGGGTGTGGGCATAATTCCCCCTGGCACGCGATGGCAAAAAGGTTATCTATCACTGCCCTATTGCCACCTTCTGACAAGAAAATTCAATGGGGAAGCCAGATTCACTTACTAACCGTGTTACTGACTTAACAACTGTGGTGATTCACTTAATGACTCTGGCAAGAAAGGTCGTAAATTGGCACAAAATTCACTTAACATCTGTCTCATTTAGCAACAGAAATGTCGGGTTCAGAGAACCGGCAAATACCACCACTGGCTGGCCCCAGAGTGGGGTGGAAATGGAGATTTGGCAATATCCTTCTCCCTGGAGTGGGGTGGGAATGGAGATTTTGCAGTATCCTTCCCCTGCTATGCCCACCAAGCCACAGCCACCGAGACGCATCATGCCGCACCACGTCCACCAAGCCACACCCACAGGACTGGTAGAAAAAACATTTGGATTTCACCACTGGTTGAGGGTCGGTGCTGTCTCTGGTTGGCTGTGTGGTTGATTTGGATTCTGAGGGGTTCGTAGGATGTATGTATGCTTGTAGGTCAATGTGTTTGTTGATGGAATTGCTTGTGGGGTGCCAGGCTTCGATGAACTCACGAGCGTGACAGGTGGTAGCATGGTCAATGATTTTTGTGTTGCTCCAATTGAACCAGGGGTGAAATACTCCTGGTTCAGACCCGATCGCCCGATCCGGTAGCAATGGAGGCGAGTGGTTCGGAGAACCGGTAGCAAAAATCCCTGCCCCCCCTCCCCCATGCCCAGCTGAGCTGCACAATCATCAGAGGCTGTTTTTTTACTTTTAAAAGCATTTTTTCTACAACCTCTTCGGCCGAAAAAATGCTTTTAAAAGTAAAAAATAAAACCCTCTGATGATCGCGCGGCTCAGCTGGGATCATCAAAGGTTTTTAAAAGAAAAAAACCCTTTTTTTCTTTTAAATGCCTCTGACGATCCAAGCTGAGTTGCCTGATCGTCAGAGGCTTTTTAAAAAATTCAGCTTGGATCGTCAGAGGCATTTAAAAGAAAAAAAAGGGTTTTTTTCTTTTAAAAGCCTTTGACGATCCCAGCTGAGCCTCGCGATCATCAGAGGCTTTTTAAAAAAGCCTCTGCCGATCAGGCAACTCAGGTGGGATCGTCAGAGCCTTTTGAAAGCATTTTTTTTACAACCTCTTCGCCGAAGAGGTTGTAGAAAAAATGCTTTTAAAAGTTAAAAAAAAAATTGGCCACGCCCACCCAGTCACATTACCCCCCCAAGCCACGGCCACAGAACCGGTAGTAACAAATTTTAGATTTCACCACTGAATTGAACTGATGCTTTTCGGTGTTGATGTGGGTAGAGATTAAGGATTTGGGATCGTGGCGTTTAACTGCCAGCCGGTGTTCATGGATCCTGGTTTTTAATTGATGTGATGTTTGTCCCACATAGAATTGCTTGCAATGGTTACAGTTGATTTTATAGATTATATTGTTTCTTTCATCCTTCTGTACCTTGTCTTTGGTTCGGGATAATTCCTGGTAGAGTATGGCTGTGGTTTGTGGGCTATTGCTATTCCTAGGCGTTGGAGGGTTCTGGCTGTCATTTCTGACACTATAGCCCAGGGGTCTGCAACCTTAAACACTCAAAGAGCCATTTGGATCCGTTTCCCACAGAAAAGAAAACACCAGGAGTCACAGAACCCTTCCAGTGCCTGACTATTTCTAGCATATGTAGTTGAAATTAAATGTTCTGTTTTCTTCTGAAACTTTTCTTTTCTTAGATTTATCCATGGTTGGCCTACCAGGGGTTGAAAAGCTCAATAAATCACTTGCCGGAGGGTACTGCACATTGGCGGTTATGATGCATATTTTGAATGACCGCGAGCTGCAGCAGAGGGGCGAAAGAGCCACATGTGGCTCCAGAGCCACAGGCTGCTGACCCCTGCTATAGACTCTCCCTAAGCTTTTGTCCCTTAAAAGTTCCTCCAATTCATTTTTTAAAAAAATAAAGATCTTGGAATTCAAAAAGGACGCTTAAAGCACCAGTTTTGCCCTTAATACATCATCTCATAATTAAATAAAAAACTGATTTGAACATTTCAGCTACATTTTTCCGAAGTGTAAGTGGGTTTCGAGGTTAATACATTTTCTTGCCTTTTTGGATTTTAGGTTAAACTGAAATAATCTTGCAGGTCTTGCTCCTGAACTTGCCTTGTGCTGAGTTACCTAATTACAATAATATATTTTGAGCAGGACCCAAACACTTTAGAAATAAGATTAGTCTGATTTTAGATTCTAGTTCATTTATTGTTTGTATAATTGTGTAACGGGTGGCATAGAGAACATATAAATAAAGAAATCTATAGGGCCGTGATGGCGAACCTATGGCACGCGTGCCACAGGTGGCACGTGTAGCCATATCGGTGGGCACGCAAGCTCAGCTCTGGCGTGCACGCGTACACCGGCCAGCTGATTTTCGGGCCTTCTGGGCCCATCGGAAGTAGGGAAACAGGCTGTTTCCAGCCTCTGGAGTGTCTCAGGGGGTGTTGGGGAAGGCCTGTTTTTCGCTCTTCCCCAGGCTCCAGAGCCTTTCTAGGAACTTGGGGAGGGCGAAAACAGCCTATCCCCCCACCCCCCTGAGGTTCTCCAGAGGCCAGAAGTGGCTTGTTGCCAACTTCCTGTGCGACCGGCTGTTTTCACTCCTAGAAAGGCTCTGGAGCCTGGGGAAGAGCGAAAAATGGGCCTACTGGGCCTATTGTGCCATCACATGCCAGGAGTGGCGGGGGGGGGAGAGCAGGAGAGCACACACATGCATGGGGGCAGGGCGCATAGAATTATGAGTGTGGGCACACATGTGCGCGACCCCTCTCCCCCCTGGCACATGATGGCAAAAAGGTCAGCCATCACTGCTATAGGGATACTACGAAATGCTGATTCTTGAGTAGTGATATTTGGAAGATATATTAACCGAAGCCAGGAAACATGATATTCTTTGCATTCCATATCCCATTTTTAATATCACTACAAACCTTGAGTTCTCTCCCCCCCTGGATTCTTGTACATCAAATTCCCAAAAATAATGATCATAGATAGGGAATACAATATAAACAAAAGGCTAGTTACATTTTGAAAGACAATTTTCTTGATACTACCAATTTTGATTTTATGAGAACAGGTTCTATCGATCAGCTTGTACAAGCCCTACAAAATATGAAGAGAAACATATGGCTACTTTGTATTACAAGCTTCAATTGATTTTATATCTCTTTGCTCATCCATTTGGAAAAGCCGCCTGGAATCTTTTATTAGAGATATTTATAATTCTTTCTGTACCTTAGTTTCTAGGGATTCTGACAAAACAGAAGAACTTCTGGTAACGTGAGATAATTGTACAAACTAGATGGCAATGGAAGTATAGAAAATTTCCCTGTTAAGCAAGACAGTCGTTAAGTAAGTTGTATCCCATTTTATAACTTTTTTTTTTTTTTGCTAAAGTTGTTAAGCGAATCATGTAGTTGTTAAGCAAAACTGGCTTCTCTCATTGACTTCGCTTGTTGGAAACCAGCTGGGAAGATCACAAAGGATGATCCCATAACTGCAGCACAGTGCAATTGTCATCAATTCATGCCAGTTGCCAAGTGCCTGAATTTTGATTGTGTGACCATGGGGATGTTGCAACGATCATAAGTGTGAATAATGGTCATAAACATGGATGAGATCTAAAATTTGTTACTACTGGTTCTGTGGGCATGGCTTGGTGGTGGTGGGGTAATGTGACTGGGTGGGCGTGGCCAACTTTCTTTCTTTTTTCTTTCTTTTAAAAGCATTTTTCCTACAGCCTCTTCAGCTGAAGAGGTTGCAGAAAAGAATGCTTTTAGAAGCCTCTGATGATCCCAGCTGAGCCACGCCAGAGGCTTTTTTTTAACTTTTAAAAGCATTTTTTCGGCCGAAGAGGTTGTAGAAAAAAATGCTTTTAAAAGTAAAAAAAAAACCAACAGCCTCTGATGATCTCGCAGCTCAGCTGGGCATGGGGGGTGGGCTCAGGGATTTTTGCTACTGGTTCTCCAAACCACCTGCCACCATCGCTACCGGATTGGGCGATCTGGTCCGAACTGGGAGCATTTTACCCCTGGTCGTAAATCTCTTTTCCCAGTGCCATTGTAACTTTGAACAGTCAACTAAATTAATGGTTGTAAGTTGAGGACTATCTGTACTTCAATTATTTAAAAATATTGCATGGTTGATAATCCAGACATGTTTTATGTAGAATCTCTTTCTTCTGATTCTCTTCCATATGATCCTGGACATTTGCTTCCAGATCCAATGTTTGTGACATAATTGGAAATTAAATGTTAAATTTATTTAGGTATAAAGAGTACATATGGTATCCTCTGAGAAATCCATGTAAAAAAAATTACAGTAGCATTTCTCAATATGAAGGCGACATGGTGGCTCAACAGTTAAGACACTGGACTTGTTGGCTGGAAAGCTGACAGTCCAGGTTCGAGACCTGAGCATCATATGATGGGTGAGCTCCCATCCTCGCCCCAGCTGCTGCCAAAGAAAGCATGAAAATGCAAGTAGTTAAATAGGTACCTTCAGTGGGAAGGTAACAATGTTCTGTATATCATCTGGTTACATGACTGCAGAAATGACTTTGGACAACGCTGGCTCAATGGCCTTGAAACAGAGATGAGTACTGCTCCCTATAGTCAGCTACAACGACTATATCTTTACTTATTTCTCCTTTATCTTTACTTATTTCTCAGTATGAATCCTTTAGGCATATTAGATCATTATTCTCATTCCTCCAGCTATTCTGGTCCAAGCCATCCTAATAAGGCTAAAACAGTTCATAACCATTGTGCTGGAGAACAGGAAGTTTTACAAACAATTCTGCTAGAGAGAGTGAAGGAAGAAAAGGTAAGCGAACGAATGAATGCCACATTGTTCAAGAGACGATAGATTTACATTGTACTCAAATGAAAATAAAGATTTAAACTAGAAATGAGCAACAATAATTTCAGTTCTGGGCAAGCTGAATTGAAATAGCTCTGATGCAATATTGAATAGACAAATATTGCCCGTATAGGCTCCCAAGTTATATTTTGTCTCCATCATTTTATTGAAAAAGTCATTGCTTGACAAATCCGATTTTAATTAAGTTTATTGATTCCAAAACAACATTTGGTAAAATCCACAATATGGGGGTCTAAGAAGTTGGAAGACTGAGGACAAATTAATCAATGTGATAAAAAGTGAGCGAAAGAAGAAAAAAATGCATCCTAGAACAAAGAAACAGATTTAATATCCCTGAAGCAAATATCACATTGTAAGCCAACCTATTAAGTTTGCAAAAGATGGAATTGCAGCAAAAAGCACCAGATCACATAAAAATGTAGAATAGCTGCCATTTAATTTTGTGGTGATATTGTTCTAATAGATTTATCAAGGGATGGCATTATTACCGTTACAGTAAAGATAAATGACTGAATATAAATGATGATTTAAGACATAAAAAACCCCTGAAATTATAATAGTTGGACAAACATTTGAACTGGATGTGAACATTTTTGGATTTTAAACTATTCTAGTCCAAGAGGCTATTTGGAGGCAAAGAGTCTTTTAGTGAGCAAAGGCTAATGAGATTATCCACCAATATGTAGGGGAAGACAGGAAATTGCTTAAAACAATTTGCCTCTAATTTTTGTTTTCTTTGCTGCCCTATGTCTGGATCTTACATTAGGCTACTGTCAGGGATGGACTACCAAGTCCACATGTGAAGAATTCAATTAATTGATTTGTTGCTCAAGCCTATATACAATTCTCAGACTAATGGTTTGCACTTGGGTGAAACTAGATAAGGTTCAACGGCATTCAAAGAGATTGGACTTCTCCCTCTTGGGCTACATAGGGATTCTAGACTGAGTTCCCATTTGATTCCTCCTCTTAGCTCAGCCAGTCTCTCTCCTACAACTAAATAGTCTATGCATGCTCCATGGAAAGTCAACTCTCTCAGAATCAATAGGATTGACATGCCCAACCATAATTGGGCCCAGAATCAGGGGTGCTATTCAGCAGGTTCAGGAGACCCGGTACCGTGTTTCCCCGAAAATTGGACATGTCCCGAAAATAAGGCCAAGCCTGATTTTTGGGGTGGGCGTAAATATACGCCCTCCTCCGAAAATAAGCCCTAGTGAAGGGGTGGGCATGGCAGCCCTTCCGTTCCCCGGTCAGCTAATGGTAGTGGGCCCCTTAATTGCGATCCGCGGATGAGCTGAGCTGATTGGTAGCTGCCTCTCATTCTCTTTCTCCCTGCCTCCCATCCATTCATCCATCCATCTCCCTCACCTGCAAACTCCTGCCCCACTTGCAAGAGAGCAGCTGCCCGGCACTTCTTGCCACATGGTGCCCACCCAGAATTGAGGATGGCTTCCCTTGCAGCTTCCAAACCCCGGCTGGAAGCTGCTGGAAAGAGCGAAGATGCCGGTCGGGCCAGCTGCCTGCTGCCAAGTCTTCCAGGAGCCGGGGCAGAGAATCCTCCAGCAGTCGGGGCAGAGAGGTGACGAAGGGCAAAGGGAGCTGCATGGGGAGACCGTGCTGCTGCCGCCGCCATCCAAGCACTGAGGATGGCTTCCTCTGTGGCTTCCAAAACTCGGCTGGAAGCTGAGAAGAGGCCACTTGGGCCAGCTGCCTGCTGTCGAGTCTTCCGAGAGGCAGGGCAGCCGCATGGAGTTGGAACCATAAAGCGGGCCGTTTCTAAGGGTCTCAGATGGGGTGAGAAAAGCCACAGGGAAAATTGGGTAGAATGATTGTGAGGTTATGGCATTTGCTAGGATTTTCACCAGATTGTATGCCTATTTTTCCAGGGCATCAAGGAATCTGCCCTCCAGGAGAGGAATGGCACATTGGAGGAATGAACCTCAATCTGGCAAAATTTCTCCATCATTTTGGAAGGCTCAGAAAAGTGGTGTTCACTAGTGTTTTCCCCAGATTTGAGATTTGTTTCTCCAGGCCATGGGAAGATTCCCCCTCCTGCATGGAAAGGAGGAGAAATCCTCTGTGGGAATGCACTGTGGGAACCAACCTTAAATCCACATCTTATCATCTTGCAACTTCTCCTGCCGGCTTCCCCATTGATTTTCTGGGGAAGCCAGCAGAGAAGATTACAAATGGCAATTACATGATCACAGGGTGCTTAGCAACTGTTTATAAATGTGAACAGATTGCCAAATACCTGAAATGTGGTCATGTAACCAGGGGAGGGGGAAATGGCACAAAGTTTTATAATAGTTGTAAATTGACGATTACCTGTATTGTAGAGAAGACAAATCAGAAACATTGAAGTAAAATATAATATTTTAATTTAAGAAATCTGAGTATTGATCAGAGCTCCCTTCCCCTTCATTTCATTTGACCCTTTTGTTATCTTCTCACCATTTGTTTTGTCTGGTGTCATCATTTAAACAGAAGAAGAACATTTTGCTTTCTACAAATATTTGACAACTAAACCCATGAGGAAATGATATGCTCCTTATTAGAAGTTCTGCTGTTCAGGGCTATAGCACATGAGCTAAATGCAAAAATTTCATTTCTGACTTTTCCAGTTGGATGGAGAACACCTTCTTCCTGACCAGGTAGTATAGACAATACTTGGCAACTCTTTAAGTAACCTTCGGGGAACAACCAAGATTGATATTAGACATCATCTGTCTTAGATCCGTTACAATACTAAAATAGGGTTTTTTCCAATGGTGCTGGAATATTAAGCTGTTTTAATTAATTTCCTTGCTAACTTGCAGCTAAAGAGTGGAAGTTGATCACTTAAAAGTTTTCCCACATTTGCCTCTAACTGCACACAAACCTAACCACAGTGGGAAAATACATGGTTAAAAGTGTTGAGATTTACCTTAGGATCTCAAAGGGAATTTTTTACAAAATGATGTATTATTAGTATATACTGCGAGAGAAATTATTCGGAATATACAAAGGCATTTCAAATATATGTTGGAAATGTGTACAACATGAAGAAATATTTTATCATGCTTTGTGAACCTAAAAAAACCTTTAAAAAATTTATTCAGTTGTATACTTTGTTGCATTGGAATATCTGCAAGAAATACAATTTCCCTGCAAACAAGAACTGGTGGGATCACAAAGTAGAAAATGAATAAACTGAAGTACTCTGGGGATTTACAATTCAAACAAACAAGCACCTGTCACATAATACTACAGATTTAAAAACTGTCAATAAAAAAGACAAAAATATCTGGATAGTGCATATTGCAATACCCGGAGAGCAGAATAGCATAGAACAGAAAATCACAAAATACAGAGACCTGCAAATAGAATTAGAATGACTGTGGCAAAAGAAATAAAAGACGTACCAATAGTAATAGCCCTCTTGAGTTGAATTCCTGAATACCTGGACTTGAACACCATCTGCACTGACAAATTCACCATCACTCAGCTGCAAAAAGCAGCTTTACTTAGAACAGTTTACATCCCGAGACAACACCTTTAACACCATCAAACAACATCTGTTTATGCCAGATTCAGCAACATGCTGATGGCACAAGTTTCCTGCTTCTCCATTCTTTAGCAGTGATCAGATGTTTGTAAAGCTGCAACGATAGACCAAAAACCTTTATTACTGTTTAGGTGGCTTGTAATTCATTCATTGTTTGTGGGGGGGATTTATGGTACAGATAAAACATGGATACTAGAATTAGAATTTGTGGAAATATATGTAATAAGATATGTAGACTGTAGGTTCTGTTTGTATTAAAGTTAAATGCTCACTTTACATCTAATTTTTACTCCATTCACTCTTAGCTACTTAAGCAAAGTTGGTGGCTGATCATGTCACCTGAATGAAAAAATGACTGCTATTTGAAGTTTCTGAAAGTGTGCCTTATATCCAAGGTTTGTGAAAACTTAACAGTTCCTGGTTTTCAGAAATCGCAAATGGCTAGATTGAGTTTGGACTACATAGCGAACTATATCTTTTGAGTTTAATGTATCGCGTGAGTATAACTCTAAAAATTCTGCAAAATTCTTTGGCCTATTTCCTGTAAGATGATCTCTCTGGAAGGTACCTTATAACGCATTTTCAAGAGCTCTAGTTTTCTCTAGTTTTATTTCTCGTCTCACGTTTCAACTTCTTAATGTGTTGCAATTAATTTTTCTAAATACATTAAAAAGAGTGATAGGCTACCATGAATAGCTGATTTTTGGTAAAAAAAACAGTTGTCCTTGCTTGTATTATGTATGTGTTTGTGTATTTCTCTCTCTGTGTGTTGAGGTCAATGATAGCAATAGCAATAGCACTTAGACTTATATACCACTTTAGTGCTTTATAGCCCTCTCTAAGCGGTTTACAGAGTCAGCATATTGCAGTCAACAATCTGGGTCCTCATTTTACCCGCCTCGGAAGGATGGAAGGCTGAGACAACCTTGAGCCGGTGAGATTTGAACTGCCAAACTGCAGCTAGCAGTCAGCTGAAGTAGACTGCAGTACTGCACTCTAACCACTGCACCACCTCGACTCTATCAACCTTCTGATAAAGGGTTTGAATGTACTTCTGTGTATTAGGAAAGAGGGATCATACCAGTTTTTTTTTTTTACGGTCAACTGGATGACTATGTTTTGTCACCTATTCTATAGTAATGGACAATGAAGTTACAATAGCACACTTATGGACTGAATATTCTATCTTACTTTGTAAATTTAGAGGATGTGTTTTTATTTGTTCTCAATCATGTAAGGCCTCAGCCAAATCTTGTTGGTAGGGATCACAATGCACAATGGAGATTCTTTTTTTAAAGGATGCCAGTGTTGGCAATGTTTGAGAGTGAGCTCTCACAGAAAGTTTTGAGATGAACTAGTCAGTACTTTGGTATCCAATATTGTGTTCCCTACAAATTTGGATCAACCTTGTTGTTTTATCTATCATTACATTAATAAATGGTACAAATCCAGATTACATTCTTGAAACACTAGTTAGATTTGTTGTCACATGGGGTATTTTTGGCTTAAGACTGAAGTAATCAGCAAATGGATTTGATATATAAGATTCTTTGAAGCCAAAACTTGGAACAACCCAATCTAAGGATTGAAAATATCATAATATAATACCTGGTGATCTCAAAATTGTTAAGTTCCTTGGAAAAAAGCACATTTCCAATCATTAAACAGACAATAGGAGAAGGATTTAATCAGGGAAGAGATACGGCCATAAATTTATGTTTATCCTATCTCTTTTCAAAACAGAAGCAAAGTAAGCTAAACAGAAGTAATGTTTTCTTGTTTCAGTTAATAATGCTATTTTCAAGAATAAGAATAAAGGAATTAAATGGGAAAAATTCCAAGTTTCTTGAATGAAAACCTTTTATGGTGATAGATGCTAATTCATTTTTCTGAGTACCTTATATTAATCTTCTATGTATATTGTTTTTCAAGAGTTCTGAAAAATGGATGATTCAGGCTAGAAGTAGGTTTTTGGGTTTTTTTTGCAGTTACCATATAGGCTGCTTTATTGCTTAACTTGATTAGTAAAACAAGAAAGGGATCAGTTTACCACTTACTTTCACTAACGGTACCTTCGCTACCAGTTTGGGAACAGGAGCGTGTGTGCCCGGTGGGTGGGTAGAGCCTCACGCTGCCGGCGCTACCGGTTCAGCGAGCTGGATAGAACCGGGGGGATTTCACCGCTGGATCAGCGGCATAATGAATATGCATTGGGTAAGTTTATAGGCGCAAGAGGAACTTAGAAAACATGAGTCTTCAAAAAAGAAAGAAAAAAGAAAAGAAAAAAAATCATGATTAAAGTTATTGGAAAAATGGACTTGATGAAAATATAAATCACAATTCCTTTTTAAAATTTAGTGAAAAAACATATTGTAAAATATAGTGAATAAAAGATAGCATCCACTAATTCAACGTATTGTATATGTCATCATAAGATTGCTATTTTTTTTCTCTCTCATGTAATTATTACTTTGGAAATGTCATGCCATCGTTATAGTTTCTACAGTATATATTTTTCTCAAAGGTAAAACAGAGAAGGGAGAGAGGTTACTTTAGAGAGATTCCTGTAGATATATTTATCAATATGTGTAAACAACACCATGCATCTTAAAGAAGCAAAAGTATCAATTATCAATCAATTTTATTTTGGTCATAGATCAGCATATAATGACAGTTGTCATGGTTCAGTGGTGAATCACCCCTTTTGATGGGAAAGGTCCTTGGAGTTACATAAGACATTTTTTCAAAACACAGAGTTTCCATTCCTGCAGGGAAATTGTTTATTTAACTTTATTCTTTCCACTGTAGAAGTTTGGTTCTCATTTTATACTGTTTCTCAGATAAACTGAGAACCTGCCAACATATTATGCCAGATTTGCTGCAGGAATTCCAAAATTCCATGACCTTCTGACATCAACTCTTTTTTCCCAATTACATTGAGAAGCTGCAATCATTAGAAGATATTCTATTTAGGATCCAATTGTAACGACAATTATTATTATTATTATTATTATTATTATTATTATTATTATTATTTCTATTTCAACTGCTTCGGCAGACTGTTGTCTTAAATGGGTGCAATATTAGTCATTAACTGGATCTTCATCTATTAAATCTAAATGACTTCCTCACTCCCATTTCACTTTAGCCAATCTAGCAGAACATTTGCATTTTGAGTAGTGAAATTTTGATACTACTGAAAACTAATTTAAACAAAGTGTGGATGTTGTGATGATCCCTGTTGTCTGAAAACACATGGTGGGGGTAAACTAATTAATATAATCTCCCTTCTACACATGTCCCACAAAAAAGAGAAATACTGCTTGCACTTATAAAGTTTATGTATAGTGGTTTACAGAGCCAGCCTATTGCCCCCAACAATCTGGGTCCTCATTTTATCGACCTTGGAAGAGTAGAAGGCTGAGTCAACCTTGAGCTGGTCAGGATTGAAGGAATCAAACTCTTGGCGCTGTGAGCAGAGTTAGCCTGCAATACTACATTCTAACCCCTGCACCGTCAGTGGTTATACTTCCACAAATACGTTTTAGATGAAATACGATGTTGCCATTGCAGTTCCTGAGTCAGAATTAGCAATGCTGGGCTCTGATGAGTTTGTCAGATGCCTGGGAAGGAATATATGACCACAGTAGCAAAGCTTTTCAACTTTAGATTAATCTGAATCGATGTGGCTTTCACATTTCCACTGCAGTGTCTGAATTAATCAGGGACATCCTGAATAGGAGAAATACAGACAGTGGCCCACTTTCAGAGGAAGGCTAGAGGAATTAATTCTCCTCTGCTGAACGGCTAAAGTTCATTCATAAAATCCTGCATACGATAAAAAGAATGCAATCAAATACTGTATTAGTGTGTTGTACCAGGTCAACATCATACATTAATTTATAGCTTCATTACCATAACTGTAAAGCACAGACTATTTTTTTTTAAAAAAATATTTCTATTTGTTTAAGACTAAGAGGAGCCATACTTTTCTCTTGCATCCCCGAGGGAAATTGCCAGTCAAAATGTACATACTGTGTTTTCCCAAAAATACGACCTACCCTGAAAGTAAGTCCTAGCTTGATTTTTACACATATATTGGGGGGTAGGGCCCAATATAAGCCCTACCCCCAAAATAAGCCCTAATTAAGACCCTGCCCACTCCAGGGTGCATAGGAAAAAAATTAAGCTAGGGTGGGGATGGGGTGTGTGTGGAACTGCCCTACTACTTACCTTCAGAAAATTGCAGCCAGGCTTCGCACACCCCAATACTGGCCTTGCCAGCCCATTTCTTCTGCAGCCAGCAAGGCCAGCAAGGATCGATCCAGAGATCTGTTATCAGCTGCAGAGGCCTTCAGGAAAGCCTTGCCAGCACCAGCAGAAGTTCCTGAAGGCCTCTGACAGTGAAAAGGAGGCCAGAGGTGACATATGCAAATGAAGTAAGTCTGTGGATGACATCCCCACCCAAAATAAGACCTGGTTTCTTTTTTGGTGGCAAAAAATATAAGACAGGGTCTTATTTTCAGGGAAACATGGGTGGTGTTTGCACAAAATTGGAAAAGTGAAGAGATCCCTACTGATGAGAATGTGATTAGGAAAATATTAGAATGTGCAGAAATGAGCAGATTAATGCTTGCAATTAAGGAGAAAGAACAAACTGAATATTATATGATATGGGAATTATTTTATCAATGGTTAGAGAATAAAATGGAAGTTGGAAATAAAAGAAGGTGATTAAAGAAGAGAAGAAAATATGTTAAGATAGAGATGTAAATAATATGATGGTTGTTATTATGACAGTATGTAGTATCTAAGAGTTTTGGATTAAAATCCGAAAGGAAGAGTGGTAATGCCACAATTTATGACTTCAGAACTTGAATATTCAGTAAAACTAGGCTGTTTGGGGAATTCTGAAGCTGAATTCTGTCTATTTGGTTGGGGAAGCTCTGTCTCATAAGAAAATCCAAATTCAAGGTTTTATTCATGCAAACATTTGATGGGTAGCAATTAACTTACATTTCTTAATCATGTTGTTCCTAATGCTATTATCATTAATATTATTTTGCCACGTAGATTGAAGATTGCACCTTGACCATGGATCATTCACCAGTCACATGGATCACTGGTCAGTTTTCCCATGGTGGGAAAGACTTTAATGTCTACTTTGTTGGCTGTCTAGATACTAACATCTAGTTGGCAAGGTTCTTGTTACATGTCTTTTGATCCACCGGCATTTTTAGAAGCAGACTATTCTCTAACTGTTCATCAAACAGAGAAAAAGTGAAAATTAAAATCTCCTTTGATTAAGTCTTGTGTCCTTATAGTTCTTATAGCACCCAGCTGTTGTTCTTATTATTCCTGTGAACTGAGCTGATCACAGATACGATTAAATCAGCAGCTTATTCCACTTTCTCTGTGATCCAGCCTAGATTTGCCTTTGGAACTGACATATGTATACTTGATCTTAATGATTGTTTTTATTCTTTCTCTCTCGCAATAGGTGGCAACACCTGCTCCACTTTGCTTAAGCTCAGAAATTAAGCAGGGCCAGCCTTGTATGGAGATTTAGAGCTAGAGACCATTAAGAAATCTATGGCTGAAATCATAGTATGTAGGATAAAATTGAACCTGGAAACGTTTTTACTAGGCATGAAAGCAGAGAACTTAAACAAATCTAATTTGTATCTCGCTCTCCACATCATCATTGCAGCCAGGATCTCATTTGTGCAAGAATGGAAATCCAAAAATACCCCATCGGAGGCTACGCTAACCGCAAAGATCATGGACTGTGCAGAGGCAGACAAGCTTACCAGACTTTTGCGAGATAGACAAGAATTGGGGCTATATATGAGTTGGGACTGGTGGTATGCTTGGCTGCAAAAAAGAAATCTTAAGAAGAATGTAAAATAATAATCTTAGTGTGACTGTGGGTAAATATTTATAGGACTATTGCATGGCAGTTAAGAATCCTTTCTTCTGGATAATCCTTTCTTTTTTTTGATGATTTGGTTTAATGGAGGTTTGTACTATTTCTAGGCGAAAATTGATGCTTTAAAACTCTATATGTATTATATTACTCTCTGCAACTCTATCCATATTGCTATATTTTTTTCTGTACTTTTTAATAATTTTCAATAATTTTTTTTTTTAAAAAAGAAATCTATGGCTATTAGCTGGATAGGAAAGTAAAAACAACAGCAACAAGAAAAATTCTCCCTGACAAATCACTTCTGTTTTGTTGGCATTCATGGACCTATACACTAGCTGAGCTTGCTCAGTCTCTGTCTTCAAATTTATTTATTAATTTAAAACATTTATATTGTTCCCCCATCTTCTAACCAACTCTGGACAGCTCCGAATCAAGAGCCAAGTGCATGAATTTCATTAACCACCATATGGCATTTGAACAAATGCAAATAAGGCAAATTAACTGCCAGATTTTTTTTTATGTGTGCAAAAGCCTCTTTTCGTGTTGCTATTTTCAACTTAAATCCATTTCAGTCAATACCATCTTTGATGTAGAGAAAGGGCATATTGAGTACAGTGTTTGTTAGTTGGAGATCAAGAAGGATGCAAGGTATTCTTATTGCTAGCTCTCTGTTCCTTGTTCACTGCCTGAAGATAAGTGTACTCTGCCAAGTTCACTGAAAATCAAAAACCTTTTGAGGATGCAGGAAAGTAAATTAAAGGCAAAAAAAACCTGGCAGTACTTAATCCCAGTGGTATCCCAGTGAAATGTAGCATATTAAATGTGACTCATGCATCATTTTTGAAACATTTCTTCCTTGTTTTATTAATGTTAGTTGCAATATGCTTAAGCACATTAGCCTAATCAGTACAAAGATTCATAAGATTCAAAGGAAACTGGCAGTGAAGTACCATTTCCTAACTGATATCTGGCCTAAGCATTATGATTGCCTATTTTCTATTGAAACAAAAAATGCAGCTAGAAGAAATTCAGTTTATTTTATTTATTTATTTATTTATTTATTTATTTATTTATTTATTTATTTATTTA
>WNWU01000007.1:28864265-28887390 GCA_012654045.1 Ptyas mucosa
TTATTTATTTATTTATTTATTTATTTATTTATTTATTTATTTATTTAAACTTGTATGCCACCCTCTCTTCCAAAGGACTCAGGGTGGCTCACAATGATAAAAAACACGTACAATTCAGTATTCAAATATAAAAACCAATACAATTCCCTTAAAAAACCCCTTCAGTCCAATCCGGCCAGGCCAAATAGCCATGTTTTGAGGTCACGGTGGAAAGAGCGAAGGTCAGGGGCCACCCGGAGCTCCAGGGGGAGCTGATTCCACAGAGTAGGCGTGCCCACAGAGAAGGCCCGCTCCCTGGGAGTCATCAGCTAACACTCTCTGGCTGACGGGACCCCAAGGAGGCCCTCCCTGTGAGAGCGCACTGGGCGATGGGGAGCTGTCGCTGGCCACAGATGGTCTGCCAGGTACCCTGGGCCTAAGCCATGTAGGGCTTTATAGGTAATTACCAGCACCTTGAATTTCACCTGGAGGGCAACTGGTATAAGGTGACCAGATTTTAAGATTGGTAAAGCAGTACTTTTTTAAAACTTAAAAAAAAACAACAAACGCCGCGGGACGTGACTTCCGTTTCCGGTAAACTTCTAAAAGGTGGGGCTTCCAACCAGGCTGTCGTTTCTCTTTAAGGCAGGAGTCTCCACAATCTTGGCCACTTTTTAAGACTTGTGGACTTCAACTCCCAGAATTCCTCAGCCAGCTTTGCTCAAAAGCTTTGCTGGCTGAGGAATTCTGGGAGTTGAAGTCCACGAGTCTTAAAAAGTGGCCAAGGTTGGAGACCCCTGACTTGGAGGACTTGAGAATCTCCACAGGCGATGAATAACGGGAACACAACTCTAAAAAAACAAAAACAAAAACCCTCCCCAGACCACACAACACTTCTCGGCCGCCCTAAATCTGGTTAATCTTTCCCCTCTGTCCCGCTTCAACTGTCAAGAGAAGCGAAGGGGAACCAGACCCCAAGCACCCATATGGACGCTTACCATGTGAAGGGCGCGGCCATTGAAGGCTCATATAGTTCTTCGGCTGGGTGCAGACAAGTTTTTTTTTTCCCCCAGCCACGCATCGCGAGATTTGACCGGTGGAGGAGACTCCGCCCCTTTCCCCATTGGAACTCTCGGAGTCCCGGACAGCAGAGCGGGGAAAAAAAAACATGCTGGCTGCGCCGGCGATCGCCCAGCCGGGGCTCTTGGTAAAGTGACCAGATTTTAAAGTGGGACTTTTTAAAAATGCTGTGGGACGCGGGACAAATTGTTGAAAATCGGGACTGTCCCGCCAAAAGCGGGACATCTGGTCACCTTAAACTGGTAGCCAATGCAGGTCCCGCAGGAGGGGTGTAACATGAGAGTGTCAGGACACTCCCGTCACTACCCACGCGGCTGCATTCTGCACCAGCTGAAGCCTCTGGGTGGTCTTCAAGGGCAGCCCCATGTAGAGAGCATTGCAGTAGTCGATCCGGGAGTTTACTGTAGATCCCAGATTTTAAAGGTTTTATTAATGGGAGGGAGGATTTGGGCATGGTAGATTTCTTAATTAGCTTCAGAAGATGTTAAGTTAATCCTGGTTTGAATGCTATTGTGAAGTCAATACATTCTTCTACTCAAAAGCAATAAGTTATAAGAACAGAGAGTCAGGATCCCATAACATCATAACATCAGTTCTTTCCCCAAAATCAGATCCATCTTTATGGTAGATTCATCAAAATCTGTTTCAAGTAAGTTCAGATGAATTTTTGAAATCATACCAGAAATTGAATTAACATAGAATATAATAGACCACAAAAATAATTCACAAGGCCCTGCATGGACAGTATTCCATTGTTGTCATTCTGCAGTTGTTTCTGAAATAAATCAGTCATTTGAGAAAGTTTCCAAGGTTTCCAAATGTAGAAAAAATTGTTAGGAAATTCAATCCATTTGTTTGACATATAAATTCTGGAAACTCTGTGGTTCTGTCCTCACTGAAATGTGTATCAACAATAGTTATAGAAAAAAATATCTGGAATAAATCTGTACAATCTCTCCACATTTAGCACATTGTTTGTCTGAAATGGTTGTTTGGCACATTCAATTTATATAAAATCTATTTTGGAGAAAAAAAAGTAAAATTTTCCATTCTAACCTATTGTTTTGTTATATTGTCCATAATGAAATAGACTAGCAAGTGCTAATTGACTTGTTAATGAAAAAAAAAACCCTTATAGATTTTTTTAAAAAACAAATTCAATACCTTGCACTCCAGAGCAAGTTGAACAATATTTAGACCTTAAAGTGTCCTGGGTTTTTTTTTGTTTTTTTGGTGTCAAATCCATTCAATATTAGAAAATTACAAAAAGCAATAGAAATGGAAATAGACATCTAATATTGAAAAAAAATGTTAATTTTCTTTTATGGAGCCCATTGATATAATTTCAAAAAAAAAATCATTTGATCTTTCTTGAAATGGCTTTTGATGAATCTATCATAAACATGGATGTGATTTGGGAAATGAATTAGAAAATAATACCAGGCAGCCTAGAGAATGGAAGATTCTTAACTGCAGCTGTACTGGAAGTATGTCTTAAAGCATACAATTCAATGCAATCAATTCCATGAATTGTTAGTGAGGATATACGACAGGGGTGTCAAACTTGCAGCCCGCAGGCCTGATGCGTCAGGTCCTGTCCACGCCCAATTTAGCGAAGGGGAAAAAAAAGTCATGATATGTCAGGTGATGCCACCATGATGCCATGAGTTTGACACCCCTGCTATAAGATGAAAGAAGCATTGTTTACTTTCACAATCTTTGGTTGGTTTGTGATAAATTTTCAGATTTGCAGAAGGAAATTTTTTACTGAAGTGTCTTGCATACTGTAACAAAACAGAAGATTGAGTTTTCTCTAGATTAAAGTTCATGACACATATTTAATGATTAGAACCATAACAAAAAGGCAAAAAGCTCTGGTGGCTCAGCAGACTAAAGCAGTGTCATTAACTGTTATTAAGATCAGCTGCCTGCAATTACTGCAAATTCAAATCCCAGCAGGCTCAAGGTTGACTCAGCCTTCCATCCTTTCTAAGGTAGGTAAAATGAGCACCCAGGTTGTGGGGGCAATAAGCTGACTTTGTATAAAATATACAAAAGTACGACGGCTATTGCTTAACGCATTGTAAGCCACCCCGAGTCTCCGGAGAAGGCGGCATATAAATCAAATTAAGAAAAAAAAAACCCCAACCCCTCACTGGCCGATGCCCTTCCTGACACCTATGCAAAGTTCACAGCAGATATTTTTTCTTTATGCCCTTGATAAGAAACAACTGTCACTGCCTAGGATTGAACTCTCCACCTTCTGAGTGGGAAGCGAGCATCTTCACCAGTGGTGGGTTTCAAAATTTTTTACTACCGGTTAGGTGGGTGTGGTTTGGTGGGCGTGGTATGGCTTGGTGGGCATTGCTTGGTGGGCG
The DNA here is from genome assembly GCA_012654045.1 of Ptyas mucosa. NCBI lineage: Eukaryota > Metazoa > Chordata > Lepidosauria > Squamata > Colubridae > Ptyas > Ptyas mucosa. The sequence continues at coordinate 28,867,703 of WNWU01000007.1, forward strand.
TGGCAGGGGAAGGATACTGTAAATTCTCCATTCCCTCCCCACTCCAGGGGAAGGTTACTGCAAAATCCCCATTTCCTCCCGATCAGCTGGGACTTGGGAGGCAGAGAATAGATGGGGGAGGGGCCAGTCAGAATTTTTACTACTGGTTCTCCGAACTACTCAACATTTTTACTACCGGTTCTCCAGAACTGGTCAGAACCTGCTGAAACCACCTCTGATCTTCACCTGTAAGCCATCGGGCCGTTTTGCTAAACAATTGAAATATCTAGATAATATTTCTATGGGTAGATGGCATGGAAAGATCTGGTCTACAGCATTGCTTGAGAAAGTTTCTGAAAAAAAAACTTCCATTGAGTGAAAATATAAATATCTACCACTATTCTATGAAGAATGGCAGAACTTTGTTTACATACTGTAAGAACCAGATATCTTTGCAATGGTCTGCATTAGAAATTATGGCAAAGTTGAAATGTACCAAGAGCCTGTAAATTTTAAACTTAATTAAAAATAATGTTTTTTTAAAAAAGAGGGTTCTGCAAATTACTTTCCCAGACACCCTGTATCTTGCTAACCTTTTAATTCCTCATTGAGAACAGAGAGTGAAAGTAATCTACATAATTTATATTCAGAGGCAGCAGCTTTATTGATCAAATTGTGCTTACTGCATTTTCTACAGGTTTGCACTTTGTAATTTTGCTGACGATGGCTTACTAGCTTTTTTTTTGTTTTTTAAAAAAATATTATTAACACCATAATCGGCAACTGGCAGTACTGTTGAAGAATTTCTATGGCATCTTTGCCACGAGTGCAGCCTTAAATCAGATTTCTTTTCACCTGTCTTTTTTAACCACTACAAATGTGTTCACATTTTCTGCCTTATTAAATATTAAATAAGTGGACATTCTAGGAGAAAAAATGTTTCTCCGAGGACATGAACAAGATGGTTTGGCTACTAAATTAGGCAGCTATAGAGAAATGGGTATATGTGTGACAGAATGCATGTCTGTACAATCCTCAGCTAATTTCAGAATACAATCCTAACATGAATATCCCCATATTAACTCAGCAGAATTGTCAGCTGCTGCCTTCCCTAAAAAGAGTCTATTCAGGGCCCATCAACTGTGCTACTCTTGGAATAGGCTAATCAATTTCCCTTCCCATTATTGTCATGGGAAAAATTAACATATCACGAAAAAAAAACCAAAACCCTTGGGCTGAAAAGCAGTAAACACTTTCTCCATCTATTTTATGTGGTAGCTGAAGTTGCTAATGAGAACAGCTATCTTTATATCTCTAATTTATATCTCAAGCTTTCTCAAACCGACGGTGTTTGATATACAATCATATATAAAATGAGTCACTCTTTTGTAACCTCATCAATTTTGATTCAGTTCGGAACCTTGGGCACTGATATGCTTTCAAACTTCATTCCCCCCCTTTCCCACCAAAACTTCATAGTCAGAGAGAACATTCTGGTTCTCTCTGGCTATGCTTCCAAAACCTTTTTTCTCCTATAAAAACCATGCTGGGTTTTCTTGCCATGCCCAGCCATAACTTGTTAACAAGATACAAATTTTCAGAAGTTGTGGGAGCTTCATCACTGGAAGCTTTCAAGAAGAAACTGGACTGCCATCTGTCAAAAATGGTGTAGGGCCGTGATGGCAAACCTATGGCATGCGTGCCACAGGTGGCATGCAGAGCCATATCTGTGGACACGCGAGCATTGCCCTAGCTCAGCTCCAGTATACATGTGCATGCTGGCCAGCTAATTTTCGGGCCTTCTGGCCCACCGGAAGTCAGGAAACCGGCTGTTTCAGGTCTCCAGAGGGCCTCCGGGGAGTGGGGAAGGCTGTTTTTGCCCTCCCCAGGCTCCAAGAAACCCTCTGGAGCCTGGGGAGGATGAAAAATGGGCCTTCTGGGCCCACCGGTAACTTTTTGCCATTGTGTGGCAAAAGCGGGGGGAGCGGAAGGGTCATGCACGCATGCGCAGGGCGCGTGAGGCATTGAATTATGGGTGTGGGCATGCACGTGCGTGACCCCCCCTTGTGACCCCCACTTAACCATCACTGGTGTAGAGTCTGCTTGGGCAGAGGGTTGGACTAGATGACCTACAAGATCCCTTCCAACTCTGTTAATCTGTATCTGTATCTGTAAATATGAGAAAGGTCCTAATAATACAGGATTGACAAGAATCTATTATAATGTGCATTTTTTAAACCAGTGGATGGATAATAGAAGTGGTTTATTGGGCTGCTTGCTGCATCTGCTCCACAGGTTCTCTACTTAATTGGGAATCTCGTTCTGGTTTGTTAAGCTATGATTAATGTGCCTTTCCACCTATGAAGGTTTATACATTGATTTAAAGACTAACCTTTCCCCTTCCTATTTTTATAGTGAGCATGCTATGCGATGGGGTCATGCATGTATGTGTGGGGATGGGGCGCATTGAATTATGGGGGTGGGCATGCACGTGTGTGATCCCCCCGTGCTCCTCCCGCTTTTGGCATGTGATGGCAAAAAGGTTAGCCATCACTGGCCTAGGATATGGGTTTATGATGATGGGATTAGATTACTGTAGCACACTCTACATGACGCTGCCCCTGAAAAGCATTTGGAAGCTTCAGCTGGTACAAAATGTGGCTGCACAGGTAGTAAATGATGTTGGATATTCAACACATATAACCTGCTACTGCGTGAGCTGCATTAGTTGCTTGTGTGATTCCAGGTACATTTCAAGCTGCAGGTTGTCACCTTTAAAAGCCTTTATAGCTTGGGACTGGGTTACCGGTAGCACCGTTTTCTCCCCAGTTGTTTCTACCCATCCAATTTGATCAGGCAGGTTGTACAAGTTACAGGTCCCATCAACCAAGGAATATCGCCTGACAGAGACTAGGAGATGTACTTTCTCTGCTGTAACCCTGCCTTCTGGAACATTCTCCCTTCAGAGTTGAGGATAACTCCAATCCTGTTGGCCTTTTGTACTACAAAATGTATGATTATTCACTTTCCAGAGTCAGATGTTCCAAATAGAAGGATACAGAAATGAAATAAATAAATAAAAATTATGGTCGCTGTAGTCTTAAAATAGCCATCCCAATCAAAACATTGATTTTTGAAGGCTGCAATCTCATATTCATTCACCTGACAATAAATCCTCTACAACTCTGTGGGACTTTTTTCACATGTAAAAGAATTACAGCGTGAGCTCAGGAATGTTAACATTTTAAGAACCTTCCCTTTCCTTACGTCTTGCTGTTTAATCTATCTTTCTGAAAGCAGTTAAGATCAATATGCAATTAAAACATAATAAATATATGACAATAGATTAAAAAAACCACAATAAAATATCCAAATGGATATTGAAAATACAGGATTTCACCTGAGAAGATTGCTCAACATTTTTTGGACATTGCATTCTAGACCAGCTGTGATTTCTCAGTGGTTTTCAAGGGCATCTGCACATAGAATAAACGGATGTAGGCCAATTCTGAGGTGACCTGAGTGACCAAGAAGGGAGCCTATTAATCCAGGAAGGGGGAGTCTCATCAACTGAACTTTCTGGCCACAACGGAGCAGCAGGTGAGAGTCCAGGAAGAGTCCCAAATTATGTACAGATCAGTGGTGGGTTTCAATTTTTTTTTACTACCGATTCTGTGGGTGGGGCTGGGTAAGCATGGCTTGGTGGGTGTGGCAGGGGAAAAATCTCCATTCCGTCCCCAATCCAGGGGAAGGTTACTGCAAAATCCCCATTTCCTCCCGATCAGCTGGGACTCAGGAGGCAGAGAATAGATGGGGTGTGTGGCCAGTCAGAGGTGGTATTTACCGATTCTCCAAACTACTCAAAATTTCTGCTACTGGTTCTCCAGAACTGGTCAGAAACTGCTGAAACCCACTTCTGATACAGATCCTTAGCTGTGTAGTCCAGTCTCATGAAGCATGAAAAGTTCTTAGAACTAGGAAGGCCAAACACCCAAAACTAGTCAAGTATTTGGCCCACTTGCTAGCATTGAGCTTGAGCCATTGAGATATCACCATCAACCAGAATTTTATTGCATAAACAAATATCATCAATGCATTGATAATTCATGACCCCAAATTGCTGGATGACTGTCCCAACAGTCTAATGTATTTGTTAAAGATGAATGATAGTCCAAATGTATTTGCAAACCTTGGTTCAACCTCTTCCCAAACTATTTCCACTATATAATTTGCTTTCCAATACAAAGTATTACTGGTCGCCCTATAAACAAAGTTCCTATATAATAAACAAACATAAGGCAATTTTAAAATGGTGATTTCTCTTGCCCTTGCTTATTATGACTAAACTCACAATTTTCTAAACCAGAACTCTCAAGTTTGGCCACCAGGTTGGGGTAAAAGGGAAGCCATGAGATTTCCTACAAATTTGTTATTTCAACAAAATTATCTAGATGATTTAACTAGTTAAGGCCACACACAAAGTTTTAAATGGAATCCAAGTAACAGAAAGAGACAGTGTGAAAAAGGAAGTACACAGATTAAGATTGGGATAATTAGGAGGCAGATAACACACAAAAAAGTACCATGTTTGGGTGCCCATGGAGGAGTATGAGAATAATTTGTGGTCTTGTACATAGAAGCATGATAATTAATGGCATCAATAGCTAGGGACAGGATCAAAGCAGATGTTTAATACTGCATCTGTGCAGTCCATGGGTTTCAGATTATTCACCTTTAGTGTATATGTTACCAAAGGAGAAAAGGGCTGAGAGCTTCATTCTTAACTAACATTAGTAGAAGATAAAAATCTTTTTTAGGAATGTAGAAAGTTAGCACTTATCCCTCTCCTAGAAGAATGAAATATTTTAGGAAATATTAAAAAGACAGGATACTATATTTCCTCTAAAAGATAAATAAAAAGGAGACATTAAGGGAGACAGAAACTCATAGCCCCAGCTCCCTGCCTCTCCCCGTCAGATATTTTGTGCCCATTAAGAAAGACTGGGCCACCCTATCTACAAAACAAAAGACCTTCAGCTCCAGGGTGAAGGGATTAAGACATGACCCTTCAGGACCTAATAGGATTTACCCACTAAGACACAGAGCTCACTATATTGCACAATCTTCTAAGGACATTGCATCATGCTCCAAACTTCAACCAAATTTAGCTCAGACAAATATGACCCCTACATAGCCCCATGGGAGTCTGACAACAGCCAATAGAATACGTGTTCTTGCACCGGAACAGGAAGCTCAAGTTCAAAGCCCAAGAGAAGGTATACAAATCCCGCACTCTCAATTCCATGTGGTCAGCTACCCAGAATCACATGTCCTTGGTGGTTCTGCTTTATCAATAAATGGACCCTCTTTCCAATCAGCTTCCAGCCTCCATTTTGTCTCCAGTGCCTTTCTCCTGGTTTGGAACTGGACCTGGATATTTTTTCCCCCAACAGACGTAGAGAGATGGTTGGGCAACAGACATAGAAATATCCCATTTCATTTGTTCCCTGAACTTCACCATAAAAGAGCTCAGGCACTGCTACTGAGATATATTGATTCCTCTGGTCTTTCTTCAAACAGTCTTTTCTTTTGATTGTTTGGGAACTAGTCAGTGGAATTTGTCATTGGCTAATCTCTTATGAACAAATTCTCATTCAAAGTCTCATTCTTCATTTTCTAAATGGCCATACAGTCATTAATATGTTGATCTGAAGTACAAAATGGGGTATTTTAAATACCTACAATCAATTGTGAATGATGTAATGCGAAACATTCTAAAAATCTATGCCTATATCTTTTGTGTGCAGGAAGGAAAACACAGTTTTATTCCCTTCTCACTTTTGTTCACTCTGGGTTTTGCAAATTAAACTAAGAGAATTATGTGTTGCTTTAAAGTGATGCATCACGTTTTCCTGCAAGAGTTATTTATTGCTTAATTAGGCAGATCGTCCTTAAGCTTTGCAACAATAGATCATCCAGAAAGGAAATACATTTTGCAAAGCTACGGAGCCTAATATGAAAGTTAAAAGAATCATCCAGCATTGGAGCTGAAGTCCCAATTCATCTGAAAAAAGGCTATATTTTATGTACATGGATTTTATTTACTCACAGATCATGTTTTGCTGAGTAAAACACATCTGGCTAGGCCCAAACATTGCACTAAACTGTGCTCTGTGGTTTACATACCATAGCATGGTTTGCATAATACATTAAATTGTGCAAACATTTTGTGCAAAAATTGCACGATAAATCATATCGTGCAGTGGTGGGATTCAAATTTTTTTACTACTGGTTCTGTGCGTGTGGCTTGGTAGGCGTGGCAGGGGAAAGTTACTGCAAAATTCCCATTTTCTCCCGATCAGCTAGGACTCAGGAGGCAGAGAATAGATGGGTGCGGGACCAGTCAGAGGTGGTATTTACCAGTTCTCCAAACTACTCAAAATTTCCACTACTGGTTCTCCGAATTACTCAAAATTTCTGCTACCGGTTCTCCAGAACTGTTCAGAACTTGCTGAAACCCACCTCTGATATCATGGCTTAGTAACTTGTGTGAATCATAAAAATGATTTGATTCATTATGATGAGAGGGAATACTTTTGGAGCTATAGCATACACTTTTTTCACCTTGGGAGACATCCGACTTCTTATTACTTAAAGGATACAATTGGGCAACAAATTAAAACTAATTTCATCTACTCAGAGTTTCCAGCTGCTGAAACTGATAGCGAGGATTGCAATCTCTTAACACGGTCTCAAATTGTAATTGGTCATCTGTGTCTCAAATGAAACAAATACACAAACAAAAATATTGAAACCTCTAAAGAAACAGTCTTCTTGTCCAATCAACAGAGTTTCATTCATTTGTCTAATGGTAACGAATCAATAGACCTATAGATCTGTTGAACTAAGTAGTAAACATCCCTTGCTAATGATAAAATTGTACAAGTGACTGGCTGCTTCCTCTGCCTTAACACCAAAGCATACAAAATTATATTTGTATAATGTCTGCCAATCTTTTGAAAACAAATACTGTATAACTTTGGCCTTGTTTGGAATAAGGATCTTACTTTCTGGAAAATTACTTTTGTAATTGTGGTTATGTTTTCAGGAGTGCTGCGGTGGCCTAGAGGCAGAGCTCTCGCCTCACAATCAGGAGGTTGTGAGTTTGATTCTAGGTAGAGACAGATACTTCTCTCTCTGGCCACAATGAGAATATATCTGCTGAACAAAACTCCACATTGGCAACAGAAAGGGCATCCCGCCATTAAACACACTGCTAGCTTCATTTAGTTGCCCAGACTCCACTTCGCACGGGATTATGGGGTTGTTAAAAGATGATGATTATGGTTATGGGTTCAAACTTAAATATGCTACTAGAACAAATTAGAAAGAACTTAATTTCTCTCTCTGCCCCAAGGTGTTTTGGATACTCTTTAGCCATGGAGGCATAGCTAGGTGGACTCAGTCTTTATTTTCACAAATATAGAAGGCCACTCAAGAAATCCTTCTGTCTAATTTCTGGGGTAGTTACACAAAACTAATGATTATGGCAACTGGTTCCTTGAAAAATCCCAAGTTAAGGAGAGGATGGAAGATTTCCCATGTGTGCTCCAGATGGCTACTCCTTGCATGGAGGGTGCAGGACAGCAGTTCTCTGTAGGTTTTGAATGCTGAAAGATAACAGGATCAGCCATTTTGCTTGCAATATGAGAAACTAAGCTCACAAACCTCACTTTCTAATCACTTTCAGAAATTGCCTATTTCTTATCTCTCCTTCTGCTTCCACTTATATACAAGAAAGGATAAATACATTTGCTTTGAATGGGAATGGCTAATTCTGTGATCTTATGTGGAAAAAAAAATATTTACTATTCAAGAGCCTGTTTACTTATCCATTTCTGTGGAGAAAAGGTCTCTCTGTGGACCAGGGGTGAAATCTACTTAACTTCCCTACCGGTTCAGAAGTGCACGCATCACATGCGCATGCACAGAGGGCAAAAAACAGGTTACTTCTTGGTTAAAACCAGGAAGTAACAACGACCAGGTGGGTGGGTGGAGCCTCGTGCTGCTATTGCTACCAGTTCTCCGAACCACCTGCCGCCATCATTACAGGTTGAACCGGTCCAAACCGGTAGCATTTCACCCCTGGTGTGGACTGAGCTGTAGTGGCGCAGTGGTTAGAATGCAGTATCACAAGCTAATTCACTGCTCACTCCTAGAGTTTGATTATGAGTGGCTCAAGGTTGATTCAGCTTTTCATCTTTCCGAGATTGGTAGAATGAGGATCCAGATTGTTGGGGGCAATATGTTGACTCTGTAAACTGCTTAGAGAGGGCTGTAAAGCACTGTGAAGCAGTATATAAGTCTAAGTGCTATTGCTGTTGCTTTATTCAGTTATGCTAGATCTGTAGCAGTGAGCCATGTGCAGATCTGTACATTGGGGAAACAAAACAACCACTTCATAAATGCATGGCACAACATAGGAGAACAAACACATCAGGATTAGATTCAGCAGTCCATCTGCGTTTAAAAGACACAGGCCACTCTTTTGAAGACAATAAAGTCCATATTTTGGACAGAGACGTTCACTGGTTTGAAAGACAGATCAAAGAGACCATCTATGTCAAAATTGAACAGCCCCCTCTCAACAGAAGGGGAGGGATACAACATTATCTATCTCCAGACTATAACACAGTCCTTTCAACAGTTCCAAGAAGGCTCCACACCAATTTGCACCACTCATTTCTGCCAGCAAAAATGGAGCTCGGGAGGGCCATGGGCGGCCCTCCTCTGCTCCATTTTCACTACCAGAGGGTTGCAGGAGGGTGCTGCAGCTGAAAACAGAGCTTGGGACCCGTTTTCGCTGGCAAAGCACTTGGGCCACCACTGGCACCCCAACATGAGTAATGTCAAGCTGGCCACGCCCACCTCACCCCCCCCCCCCCGAGGTCAAACACAACTCTGATGCAGCCCTCAGTGAAATCAAATTTGACACCCCTGCCCTAGGGGAATGCACATCTGAGCTTTAATGCAGTCAGTTGAAGAAATAATACTACTGCTACTAAGACAAATGAAGCCAATTAGTGATCCACATAAGGTCCGAGGCCTGTTACATGATTATGCTGTTTGGCGTACTACACTCTTGATGGCTATAAATCACTTAGTTCTTGTGGTAGTCAGCAAGCTTCGTAATTTATTGGTACCACACTAGGGCTTAAGGGACCCTAGATAATTATTACTTCATCTTTTGGAGTTGGATTCTCTTCCCATCAGAGAACTGAATTATGGATTGTTTTAGCTAGGAACTTGTTGGGAAACAGAGATAAAATACTGAAAGACATCAAGAAAATATATCTTGATGGAGACTTTCAAAATGTTTTTAAAATGAGAATTTTAGTCAGGGAATTAGAACATGACAAAGAAAAACTATTTGCCCATTTATCCTGGTGGCGATTTTCAGCCTGATTTTAAGGTAAAGCAAGGCTGACCCTATTTAATACTATTTGGGTAAGAAGCAACTTGGGTTGACTAGAAAGTTTTTTTAAAAAAAGAAAAGTTTAGAAGAAGGCTATGGTTGGAAGCAATTTCTATGTAGTTCTCAGCAGATCAACCTGTGCCCTGAGCTTTGCTAAACATGTTTGCTGCTCTTTTCTGTTATGGAGAGAGAGAGGGAGGGAGGGAGGGAAGGAGAGAGACATTTCCTTTAACTGAACTGAAGATTGGAAAGAGGATACAGAATCAGAAATAACTAGCATCAAAACAGACTCAGATTGCTGGTTAGTGCCGGAAGTAAAAATCTGGCAAGCTCTGAAATGCATGTGTAATATTTATATCCATCCAATATAGACCCTAAAGTGGATCATGACAGACTGATATAACAATTGAATCTAACACTACAGAGCCAGAAATAAAATATTCAACAGCTAATTAAAATCCAATAGTTAAACACATAGCAGATGGCTCAGCATATTTAAAAAGAAGATTAACTGATGCTAAAGAAGGAAGGAAACAAATAAATGTTTGATTCTGTACCTCGAAAGAGAAGTTTACATATTGTGTGCCACCAGAGAAAAGGCCCTGTCTCTATTAATTTATCTTTCCATTTTTAATTCTGATATTTGGCTAGGTTGGCAATAGATTTTTATCAATACAATTTTTTAAATGGAAGAGATTCTCTGTTTTCCAAGGATTTTTTTTTTCTTTATTCAGTTACTATTATGCTGGATCAAGTTACCTAGGATGATTTTGGTCCAGCATTTCTATCAATGGCCTCAGCTGCTTGAAACAGGATAAAAAGACATAACTTTCTTCCACCATTCTTCCCTTACAACTGATATTTGGAAATATGTGGCTCCCAACCCAGAAGTAATATTGAATTTCAAGTCAAATAACACATGAATTTTCCCATCCGTTTTTACCTTACAATCTCAGTATTTATAGATCTAGGGAATTGCTGCTTGGTTATAGTTCTGCCAGGAAGCCCAGTGGTAAATTATGTAGCAAAAGGTAGAAATAAATTTCTATTGATCCTTAGCTTAAGAATGAGGTTAGGATTGTCCATTGCTGATATGAGTTGTGGAAGTATGGTACCATCCAATACTTGAAATGACCTGCCTATTAAAATCAGTGTTAAAGTAATATGAATTGTACCTTTTCTTTACCAAAGAGTCATTCTCTCTATCTCGCTTGGATTTTGAACATAAAACATAGAACAATAGAGTTGGAAGGGACCTCGGATTTAATGTTTTCTTTCTTTCTTTTTCTTTCTTTGTTTTTTCTTTAATGTTCTCTTTCTTTTTCAATGAGCAATTTTCACTGGCAGCTTTGGAAAACACAGATAGATGTTTATTGCCCACATACCAATCAGGGAACATTTGGGAAAGTCCTGAACTACATTCTAATTACTTTTTTTGTAATTAGAATGGATGTCACCACAACTCTAATGAATCACTATAAGGTCTTGTGGGACTGACACTAAGCTGAGGTGCAAAACTGCCAATAAGAAACAGGATGATCGAACAAAGCAGAGGTTAGAAGAAAGAATACAACACAAATAAGACTCCTTTGATTGAGGGTCCTTTTGAACTCTCCGTCTGCAAGTAGTTTAGAAATACACACTGTAGAGGTAGCAAAGTATGGAGATGGTATAAAAATCCTGTTCAATTCATGTGCAACCACAATAGGCAAGCTACTACTTCTGTCTTCTCTTCTGAAAAATTGGTGCTATTTGTATTATCCGTTGTTGCTAGGCAGTGATTCTTCTTTATGCTTTCCTGCCAAGAAGATGCCAGAGTAACAATAGGAAGCATTGTTTCATCTTCTTGCACTCATCTGAATTTTCTCACAGTCTGATAAAATCAAGAGTCTGGTAGCATCTTTCCTGACTTATAATAAAATGTATTAGTCAGAAAAGAAGATACCAGTTCTGAGTTCTGATTTTTTGCCATAACAGAAGAATATAGCTCTCCTTCTATAGTATAATAATAACGGTTTATAATATGTTATTTAATTATTATCCCTAATGATATTGGGGCAGTGGTGAAATCCTACCAGTTCGCACTGGTTCAGGTGAACCAGTAGTGATAAAATCTACCGGTTTAGTGAACCGGTAGTAAAAAAAAAGCTACCAGTTGGTCCAAACCAGTATTTCCGACAATCAGTTGTGCTGCATGATTTATATTCACTAGAAAGCAGGATTTCTAGTGAATATAAATCGCGTGGCACAGCTGTTCCCCCCTCGCTGTTCTACTTACCTTCAAATAGCTCCTTTATCCGCGCAAAGCATGTGTTTGGTGTGCACTGGGCATGCGCATGCCGGTGGTGACCAGCAGAGGATTTCACCACTGTTTTGGGGGTTTATTTCCTTGAGTGAGAAAGTTGGGGGGACAAAAAAGGAGAGAGGTTTGTTCTGAGCTCAAGACATTAAAATATACTGGGAGAACATTTTGACCGTTCCATGTTTCAGTGGAACAAAACTCAAAATGTCTTGAATCATCAGCCATGCAATTAAGGAGAAGTATTTGCATCCTTGTCATAATCCCTATTTATCAGGGCAAATATGGAAGTACGTATGTGTGTTTTCTTTTAAAAAGATCAGACAGGCAGTGTGGAAAAAGTGTTTTTGCTTCTGCTTAATTGATACTTCTGTTATTTACTATGAGTGCTATTAAAGACTAATAATTGTTCCCATTGTTTCCTATACTACACCACTCAAAACATAATGGATTTTTAAAATGCTATTCTAAGCCATATAGAAATTCCCACAATGGAGGGGTCGACTGTGAAGATGGATATTCTTGCTGAAATGGCTAAATTGACTTGCCTGATTAGTGAAGGGCATCAAAGACATAGAATCATAGGGTTGAATGGACCTTGGAGGACTTCTTGGAGGCAGGAGACCTTATACCTGTGATGGTGAACCTATGGCATAGGTGCCACAGGCGGCACGCGGAGCCATATTGCTGGGCACATGAGTGTTGCCCTAGCTCAGCTCCAGCGCACATGCATGCACCGGCCAACTGATTTTAGGCCTTCTGGTCCCACCAGAAGTTGGGAAACTGGTTGTTTCCGGCCTCCGGAAGGCCTCTGGGGGGATGGGAAAGGCTGTTTTTGCCCTCCCCAGGCTCTGGAGCCTGTGTAGGGGGGAAAATGGGCCTACCAGGCCTACCAGGCCCATCGTGCCATTGTGTGTCAAAAGCAGGGGGAAGTGAGGGGGGGTCACGTGCGCATGCGTGGGAGGGCGGGACACATTGAATTATGGATGTGGGCACCCGCACCCGCGACCCCTCCCGCGATCCCCGCTTTTGGCATGCGATGGCAAAAAGGTTAGCCATCACTGCCTTATACAATCCTGGCCAAATGGTTGTCCAACCTCTTTTTGAAAACCTTCAGCAATGAAGCAGCCACAGCACAGGACAAAAGCTGTACCCTTGGTTAATTGTTCTCACTGTCAGGAAATTTCTCTTAGCTCCCTCCCCTCCCTTTCTCTTTCTCTCTCTCTCCCTCTCCCTCTCCCTCCCTCCCTCCGTCTCTTCCATCTTAGCCACAGAGTAACTCTGGGCAGCCTACAATATTTAAAAGGGCAAAACGATACAAAAGCTATACACAATATGAATAAAATACCTTACAAATATAAATACTCAACCAGACTAGAAGATGGATAGAAAGAGAGTAGGGAGGGAGGTGGGATCTGTTATTCATCTATCAAACCCCCAATGTGAAGTCTCCTCCCATTGGAGCCCCAAGCCAACTGACATAGGCAGGTCTGTAAGCTCTTCCAGAAGGTGAGAAAGATTGGAGCCTCTTTAATGAGCTTCTACCCGTTGCTTGTCTTCCCCTTGGGAGCATTGGAGAATAAATTGATCCCCTCTTCTCAGTGGTGGGTTCCTCCTGGTTCAGCCCGGTTCCACAGAGCCGGTAGCGGTGATGATACGAGTATTTCTAATCATTCTCTTTGTTACACTAGACCTACTTATTTGTTTATTGTAAGGTTTGGCCTCCAAAGCCTTATCATCTTTGTTGCTCTTCTCTGCACTCTCTCCGGGGTCTCAAGATCTTTTTTTTATATTGTGTTAGCCAGAACTGGACACATTATTCCAAGTGTGGCCTCACTAGTTCAGTGTAAAGCGGTACTATCACTTCTTGTGATCTTGATACAGTCCCTTTGTGGATGCAGCCTAGGACTGCATTGGCTTTCACTAGGACTTCAAGATCTCTCTCACAGTTACTACATTTACTTAGATAAAAACTGAAAACACTTCATGGACATTATGCTGCAAATGGACAAAAATAAATTGGCAATGTTAAGCTTTAATGACTAAAAAGTGTTGTTTATGGGAAGAAGTAAGCCAAATATGTAATTTGGGAGGCTGGAAATTGGTTATAATCATGCTAGTAACTGCTGAAAAGAAACTCAAAAGCTGCTTCTTTTTCTTGTCTCTTTTTCTCACTTTTTCTCTTATCTTTTTATATCTTTTTCTTCCTTCTACTTTTTCCTAAGTTCCTATAGTTTTTTTCCTCCCAATTCTGCGTAAAATTCTTTTCTAATAATAAACACACACACACACAGAGACACACATGAAACGATATTTTAAGCTGAGAAAGTTTTGAGTTTAGAATATTTTGCACATCTTTGGATGTTGCACATCTTTGGAGAAAGTTACTTTTGAAGATCTCGAAGCATTGTTCAGCTGGCTAGTCTGCTAGCCATACATTCTGGCATGCCATGTTTTTCAAAAAAAAACAACGTAAAGTTTTTCTTTCCTAGGGAGATCTTCCTTTGAAAGAAAAAATAATAATAATGCCTTTCTGCCCTCAAGAACAAGTACAGTAGTAATGTTTTCTGGAAAAGGAAGGAACCAAGAAGCATTGAAGAAGTAAGCAGCAGCGTGAACAAAACTGTCACTGGACCATACAAATAGAAGTTGTGATAGAACTAATGAAGATGTTTCTTTTTCTCTCCATGCCTCAACTTCAAGTAAGAAAAGTTCTCAAAAAGATATTTGGCTTAGATTATCTTCAAGATTCAAGAGCATGTTGACCTACATTGTTATGGTCTAGCACGTACAAAATGCTCCTACATGTATAATCCTATTACAAAAAAAAAATCACACTTCTGACAAAGTGGAATTTGTTGAGAGGCCATGCAGTGTTTCATGATTTCATCCTTTGGTATGATATTCTGAAAAATTTCCCTAGTTGATGGATTCTGTTCATTTTCATATAGAAGGCATTCTACATCAAGCTACTCTTGATGTCTTTGTATTCAACTGATTGTAAATTCACTAATGTACTGCTTGAGTGAATATTTAACTAGGCAGTTAAATTGTAAAAAAGTATATATTTTAAAATATTTTTCCTCACTGTTTATGTCTGCATTTAACATCAATGTACATTTTGCAAAACTGAATAAAGTATTTCGGGTTTAGAAAACCAGATACTGTTGTTAAAATAAATTTCCCCTGTATACTCAGGTTAATGTGCAATTGGGTAAAACTGCTGTTTTAATTTGAAAATAAATAATATTTGGAGAATAATCTCATGGTCAATAGCCTACTCCAATGAATTGCATAACAATATCCTTTGACGATTAGACATTATAGTAGATAGCTGTGTTAGTCTATTGTAGCAAAAAACAGTCTGCTTGCACCTTTTCTGATTAACAATTTTATATTCGCATTTGTAAATGTTGCTGATGTTATCATTGTGTGTCTGTTTATGTGTATTTGTCTGGCTAAATACACATACACACCTTTGAAACAGCCAAGAACTGTGCACAAAACACTATTAATGCATCTCTGAACTAAAATTAAAAATAATACACAAATTTGGATGTCATTTAGAATGCAATGATATCACTGTAAGGATCACTTCATTTTTAAAGCAATATTTTAAATTACGTAACAAATAGGTTTGTTGATGGCAAAGCAACTTTGAGTTTTTGCAGAGTGCCCCTGGGAAGGAATTTGAAAATTGGTATGCCACCACTGAAAAAAAAAAAGCCTTCAATTCAGTGGTACATGACAAACTACTGTTAAAACTAAGTTCTTACGGCATTTCTAGATCCTTGCACAAGTGGATAGCTGCGTTCCTGTCAAACAGGCAACAAGTAGCCAAAATAGGGAGTGCCCTATCAAACCTGGCACCAGTAAACAGCGGTATCCCCCAAGGCAGCGTTTTAGGACCCACACTCTTTCTACTTTACATAAATGACCTTTGCGATCATAAGCAGCTGCGTCCTCTTTGCTGATGACGTAAAACTATTTAACACAACAATGCTGCGGTCCTACAAAGCGACCTTGACTATGTGTCAGAATGGTCACACAATTGGCAACTCCAAATCTCAACCAACAAATGCTCTGCCTTAGACATTGGCAACAAATATCAGAATACCAAATATAAGCTGGGCGGATACGACCTCGTAGGCGACCCCCACTCTGTCAAGGACCTAGTGTTATCTCGTACATATTTGACAAACTAACTAAATAAATAAATGAATAAAATAAAAACCCTTGTTTTGAACCCTCACATGTGTGAGAGCTGAAATTGCCATGGCTAAAAGCAAAGAGTCCAAGTAGAGATAGGACTCTCAACAGAACATGGCTAGGTTCTCCCTACTTGGCTGAAAAACAAACAAGAAGTCCATTGCCATGTAAGAGTGGTGAAGGGGATGTAAGATTTAAGCCCTGGAATTGTATAGTGGACTTGATTACTAGGCTTTGCAGTAGCTAATTTTCAATATTAGAGCTTCTTGCATCTACAGTAAAAACAACTTACCGTATATATCTGAGCCTTGTCCTTGACTAGTTCATGCTAGATCCTGAATGATGGTTTACATTTTCAGCAAGATGTAGTGCTGTGACCCTAATGAAGCTCTGACTTCATGAGTCATAATAACAAATGAGGCCACAAAGAGAGTCTCCCCGATGAATCTCAATACCCAGGTCAACTTTAATTGAAGTAAGATTGATAGAGGTGGCTTCCTCCCCACCCCACCCCCCCAACCGCCAGAACGGATTCAAATGAATGGGAATAAGAATGTGATAATATGCACCACCAATCAAAATGAGGAAATACAATCCAACCATTATAGCAGCAAAAAGTAATTCTGTCTATCTCTGGATGCTTCCTCCCAAAAGGAAAGTCTTTATCAATGCAACAGTGGGACAAGATTCCCTGAAGCAAATTCCAGAATAAAGTCATAACCACCAAATAGCCTCTATGTATCCTGCCAGATAATTTTTGATGATTACATCTAAATTCCATTGATCTTGGTAGGATAGATCCAGTACCAATCTGACTCTTTTCTACTGATGTATATGTTTTTGGAAGAGATAATGAGAACTCTAGTTATCCAGTTATTTGACTGCAGTATGTATTTTGTTTTCTTTTGACTAGCTATATTTGTTACAGGCAATGAAAAATTCAAAGTACTACAAAAAGAGAAAAGAATGTGATAATATGTTATTATAGGTGTACATTGTTGTTTGAGCTAAAGATAACAGTAAAAATCATCAATTTATTGAAGATATGTAGATACTGTAACTACACCTATATTATTAGCTGAAAAATTAAAATATTTGTTAAAGCTTTGAGGAAAATATCAAACTGAAATAATTTTTTTCATATCAGGCAATGCAAAAGTCATCTACAGCAGAGGTCTCCAACCTTGGCAACTTTAAGCCTGGAGGACTTCAACTCCCATAATTCCCCAGCCAGCAAAGCAAAGCAAAGCAAAGCAAAGCTGGCTGGGGAATTCTGGGAGTTGAAGTCCACCAGCTTTAAAGTTGCCAAGGTTGGAGACCCCTGATCTACAGGATAGTCTGTATTATTTTTTAAAAAACAAACAAGCAAAGCTTTTCAGACAAAGTGTATGTATTTAATACTACTAAATAAACAAATTGTTTTGGTTGCACATCTACTTTTAAAATCTGTTCAGGGAATTTTTCTTTCTGCAGTGCTGCCCCTAATGTGACAATTTGAAGGCAGGTAGAGCCCTCAGAACAGCCCTCAGTGTGGCATACATAATTCATAGTGACTTCCTTTTATCTCATTTCCATAAGAGAGAGAGAGAGACATTCAAAGCCGGAAGAAAGGCAGTTCTCCAATGAGCTTCATGACTGAATAGGAATTTGAACCCGAGTTTCCTTGTCCTTTGATCAACAGTAACATCTTAATACTGTTCTGCTTCTTTTTGAGGTAGGCTTTCTACCTCTGCCAATTTCTTGCATGACTTTGGGGACCCTGAATATTTTGTGTATTCCTGAACTATTTCACAGTATAAAAAGTGAACCCTGATGTTCATTTTATGTAAGTTCTATCTGAGGATCAGCTTTAAAATTCTAATGGGAAATTCTTGGAAGCAGATTAAGCTGAGCTGTTTGTTGGGCTCAAGGCCATATGGAAAGAAAAACTACTTCTCCATATCCCTACCCATTATGTTAGCATAGCAAAAAGAAAGCATTTTGCAATCTTTAATGAACTAAGGAAGATGACAAGGATCAGCTATTTTTCCAGGTGGTGAATTCCAACCTAACGATTCATTTTAATTTCCAGTAGAGAAGGGTCTGCAGATCTGATTTGAGCTTATATCCTGGAGTTATATATTTGAGTTTATTTATATATATTGATTTGGATCGGCGGTGAAATCCACTTATCTTTGCTATCGGTTCGGGAACGGGAGCGCATGGAAGTGTGTGCGCAATATGCATGTGCATGCCTGTAAAAAGAGTAAAAAATAGGACATAATGATGTCCCGGCAGGTGGGCGGACCCTCCGGCCGCCACCACCGCTGGTTCATGCGAACCGGATAGGTCCGGCCAGATTTCACCGCTGATTTGGATATACTTTGCTCTGGTTATGAAGAACATGGGTAAGTGATCTATTTGTAGGGCAGTAGAAGACTCAGGTGTCACATGACAAATCAAACATTACTTTTTATTAGCATATTTATTTATTCGGCTTATTGTATATCAGTATCAGAGTTTTCCATTGTTTGGTGTATCTACAGTAGATTTCCACTTCTAAACCACTATGCTCAATAGCTATTTTCCATTAACCTATATCACAATCATTCTCGGCCCAATCCTTCTGCTTAAGGGTCTGTTTAAAGATCTGTTATGCTGTGTCTCTTGGCTTTGGAACTAAGAAATAGCCACATATGTATTATGTTGTGCAATGACCTCTTCCAATTAATTCCCCATTGTAGAGAGGTTGAAATAGAGACTATTTTTCTTTTGGAATAATGAATACAAGCAAAATAGAATTGCTGGGAGGTAATGAGATGGTAGCTGATCCCAGCAGGTACCATCTCCCACACAAGCTATCTCTTATTGCACTATGTCACAATGTATTAACTTTCTCAGATGACTTTCGGATAAAAAGAATTGGTTACCAGAATTTTCACATGTCCTGTAATGTAAAATTAGCAGTGATAGAAAAGTAACAAAGAAAAGGAAGGGGGAACTATTATTTTCTTCTGTGGATCTTTTCCTACCTCCTCTTTTGAGAACGTTGGTTCATGCTTCATACAAGAGCTCTCCTTGAAAAGGATTGGGTGAAAATGTCTAATGTAATGGTACAGTATTTAAAGTAAATACCACAAAAATGCTACAACATGATTTTTAAAAACTTCCAGATTTACTGAAAACCATTGCACATAATTCTACCTTTTAGTTTAATTATTCTGGCAAAAAGATCCAAAGTTAAAAACAACAACAAACTACTCCAGTTAGGATGGTGACCTGATTGGACCATGTGATGGACATGTGGGTGCAGGGGAAGGGGCTTTGACTTTCCTTTGGGTGGGGAAAACCTGGGAGACTTCCGACTTCTTACTTGGTTGGGGGTGTTACTTGGAACCCTGACAGGAGGTTCAGCTGAAAACCTGCCCTTTACAAAGTTATTTTCAATCTCAGCTTTTAAAATCAGAATTCTCTGTCATTGCTACACAGACACATCTAAGAAGCTTACTTTATATTCTATGTTGAATCATCTTCAAGATGTAGTTTAACATGCACTGTAATATGTCAGCTTCTATTTCTCATTTCCTCCCCCTCCCCTTCCCTCTCCTTGTTCCCTCCCCTCCCCCTCTTCCCTCTTCCCTCTTTCTCCTCCCCTCCCCTCCCCTCCCCTCCCCGCCCCTCCCGTCCCATCCCATCCCATCCCATCCCATCCCATCCCATCCCATCCCATCCCATCCCATCCCATCC
>WNWU01000007.1:28887400-28916776 GCA_012654045.1 Ptyas mucosa
CCCATCCCATCCCATCCCATCCCATCCCATCCCATCCCATCCCATCCTATCCTATCCCATCCTATCCTCGTCCCTCTTTGAGGTTAATGCTGCAATGGCAGTTAATTTATTTGTATTAATTCCCATCGATATCTTTTCAAGAAAGAAACTACTGTATGTCTGCTTTACACTGCCTGATGCCAACCTTTCGTAATTCAGGAAGACAAGCAGTTGCCTTCCTTCAATGATGCTTAGAATAAATTTGGTGATGTGAAACAGGACAACCCCTCTCTGATTATACTACATAATAAGTTAGAATATGCAATTCCTTTTTATAATACTAAATTGGCAAAATCAAACATGCAGTTGATGCAGAAAAAAATCTAAATAATAGTTGATCATATAATGTGTTTCATTCTCTATAATTATGCATTTTAGTCTTCTCATTCAAAAAGCAAAAATATCAAATTATTATGAAACAGTATAATGTATGTATCATTAGAATTAATGCTTATAGATTGTGTATGTATTTTTTTCATAAATCTGATTATAATATTCACAAATCTGTCTGTTCACAGATTTCTCTCCGTGTTTTATCACAATGAAAATTCTCAACGTGTAACTAGTGTTCCCATTTATTTCATAACATATTATGAATGTAATGTTGATGTGTAGCAGCAAATACTTACTGGCAATTCTTTAAGGACCTTCCAAATTTCCTTCTGGCCATACTTTTTTGCAATGTGAGCAGGGTTTTCTCCATACTTGTTAGTAATGCTACACGCTCGAATGGCTTTGGGATCTTGGAGAAGAAGTCCAGCAAGTTTCTTTAATCCAAATTTAGCTGCACAATGGAGAAGAGTGGGAAGTTCCTCTAACTGTGAATCTGGATTGAAAAACAAAGATGTGCATATATATCACAAAACATCACTCAATTCCTTCAGAACATGGGGAAATAAATATATACATTAAAGAGTCATATAGCATGGTAGACCTACTATTCAGTTGCTAACTATTGCTGATCCCTGCTCTCTTTATGATGTCTTATTTTTGAACTGAGTTTCCATTGAACAGCCCTTCAAACGCAAGATGATTTTCTGTAAAGTTGGACACAAGATCACTTTATTGGGCATATAAACAAATTATATATGTCCTTCTACATGCAGCTACCATTCCTTTCAAATTAATAATGATTTTTGAACAGCTACCATTATGCTTTTGGAACTCCACTCACAACTTAATACAACTGAATAATAATTGTAGTGTCTTAACAGAAATAAGGAAATAGTGCAAACACCACAAACAAGTCTAATATATATTTATGATCCATGAGTTTTAATTGCACACTGGTCTTTTTGTTGCTTAGCTGAACAAAATTCTGCAGAGAGGTGCTGTGGTAATTGGAAAGATAATAGTTTCTTTCAATAGCATAGAGTAACAAATACAGCTAAAATGTGTTAAGAATATCAGCTTGCTAATCACATAGACCATTTAAAGGCTTCTGTAATAGGCACTATACATGTGAAGATGGGGCTGTTAAACAGTACCATGAAATAGGTCAAGAACTGAGACTGTTCATTTTATTTGTCACTTGAGTCCTTGTGAAAAAAGTAAACCAAAACCAAATGTTCATTACAAGGCACATATTGTTATCAGCTGGAATAACATTACTCAATAAAACACTCTGTTCTTATTCATCATCATTGGGATCATACCTTTTAAAAGACAAGGGATAAATTGCACAATGTAATAACAATAACACGGCAATAGGAAGAAATGAGAACTGTGTTATATTAAACCAAATCCTCTCTAGTATTGCATTTCTGCCCTTTCTCCAGAAGCTAACCAAGCATTCATATATGGTATAGTGGTGGGTTCTAATCAGTTTTATCACCGGTTTGCATCGCGCATGTGCTTTGCGCGCGATCGCCGCTTTGCGCAAGCTCATTGAGTAAAAAAACAGCTGAGGCATGGCAATCCACTCTCACGCGCCTTACAGCTGACCAAAAAACAAAAGAAATAAAGGTAGGTATAGTGCGAGGTATAGGGCGGTGGATGGGTGGGGAGGGCCCAACTGACATTCAAAGTGAACCGGTTCGCTCTCCTATGAAGATTTCCACTACCGGCTCTCCCGAACCGGGGTGAACCAGTAGCAACCCACCACTGATATGGTACATCATGACAGCAGCACTTTCTTGCTCATGTTCTCCAGCAACTGATATTATAGCCTTCTCAGAACTTGAAAAAAATAATAATAAAGATTTGCAGAACTTTGGTATATTCCTTCAATACCAGGAAAATCCAACAGTTAACCCCGTCCCCTGTCTATCAAATGGCTGTTAGCAAGAGAATTAAGAAATCCCTACCCCAGCGAATTTAGACATAAATATTTATTAAAGTGAAAGCATCCAGTTGTCAAGATTTCTGCTATCCATCCCTTTTTTCTTTCAATAAATCTGATTAAATAAGACTTTGTGAGTATATTGCTTTTAGTTGCCAAGAACTCCACAGTAAACTAAACAAAAAGCTGCATGCCCATTTGGGCAGTGAGTGTCTCTAACTGGGAAATTAAAAACTCTTTTAATTTTAGGATCCATAGCCGTTCTGTGGTGCTAACAGATCATAGAGGTTTTCCTCAAAATTGTAAATGAAACTGGTGTGGACCATGGATCTCTGTTGCTCTTTCCCATAATCTCTTTGATTCTGGATAGCCCTTCTTGTCTTGAGTCCAGAATTGCTTCTAGTTCTGTTAGCCTTGTGAGATAGCCCACACAAGAAGAACATTCAGAGATATTATCTCGATCCTTATTTCAAGATTATATTAACATTATCTTGCAAAATTGAAAGCTCATGTCTCTCCTCGCTTTTACAGTCCAAGAAACTAGGGATCTTCCCAAGAAACTCTGAGAAGTTTGTTACACTGTCATTCCAACTTTCTCTTATCTGATCATTGCCCAGACTGTGGCTCTTCTTCCTGTTTCTCAAGATCAATCCCACATAACATTATAATTTCACACTTGTTACATTCCTATACTAGAAGGGCAGTTCTTTCCACGAAGTGTCTCCAATGTTGGAATGATGATTTTTATCACAAGAAAGTCCTTACTGAAGATGTTATAATTCTGTTCTGCTAGTAAAAGCAACTTGAAATAAAATGCACATTGCAGAAGATACGCCCTCTTCTTTTCTTTCTTGGAGAAGAACCGTTCCAATTGCCACATCAAAGCATTTACTCCATGAATTTGTGCATGGAGTCTTCATGCAGCTGCTGTGAAGTGGAAAGTTTTTCACTTCCTGGAATGCTATCTGTTCTTGAGTAGACCATACACACTTGCAACTTTTCTTTTATGAGTTGAGACTGTGGCCTGGTGCATTCTGCAAAATGAGGAATGAATTTTCTATAGAAATTGGCAAATCCCAGAAAATGCTGCAGATCCTTCACATTTTAGAGTGTTTGTCATGAAATTGTTATTATACATTTGCCAGGTTCCTCTGTATGCCTTCATTAGAAATTCTGAGATCAGATGGAGTAGATTGAATGCTCATTTTTCTAATTTAGCCAAAAAGTTTGTGTTTACAGAGTCTCGTTGTTTCCGACATTCGCTGCATGCAAGGAAATATTTTCTGAAAAATCAGTATGTCATACAAATGCACCACTCCATAATTGTCTAAAATGTAAAAAAAAAAAAGTTTGTGAATCTAGGGGAGGCTACCCTGAAATTAACCAAACCAAAAGGCATCATTGTGTACTGCTAGTCCTCATAAGTTGGGAATGGAAAAATCTATCACTAAGTGATGCAGTTGTTAAGCAAAAGATCAAGTGGCCATGCCTGACTTATGATGTCATTTCCATTGTTGTAGTTAAGCGAGACATCCATTGACAGTGACTTGAAATTTTATTCCCAGCTTCTCCATTGACTTTGCTTGTCCAAAGTTGACTGTGACATGTGCCAATGGTGATTATAGGACTGGGATGCTGCAGTGATCATATATCCGAGAAGCAATGAGTAATTTACTTTTTAGCACTGTTGCAACTTCTATACAACTTCTATAAGAATGGTCTACCTGAATTCAAATTTGTGTATCTGATGTCAAAGCAATCAAATATTCCTGTCCCACTTTCATTCTGATCAAATTGTAAGAACTTCTCAAGGCCAACTTTGTAAAATTGCATGGCTTTTGTAGGTGGTCCAGATAACCATTGCTGGTTATCTGAAATAACCCGCAATGACTAGTGGTCTCTAACTTACCTCTGGTTAAGAAGTCTATAGTTACGAAATGTAAGAACAGAGTCATCATCTCTTTTAGGGACGAAAAATGTAGGTACATACACTGGAGATTTGGAAGGATAAGTAAATCCTTTCTTTAAACCGTTTCCCATAAATCCTTTCTAGATCATTAAGTCTCATGTAAGCATTGAGTGCTGTCTCTTCACAGACATTTGGGGTTTGGGCACACTGTTGTGGTCCGCCAGCAGCCTGCGGAGCTGGCAGCGGAGTCGGACAGCGATGAGGCTGAGGAAGAACATGGTCCAGTCCTGGAGGCTGGGGAAGGCCCGGATGAGGGCACTGTGTCAGAGGCAAAGATGGGGCCAGGGCCATCGGGGAGTGAGGTGCGGACTCTGGAGCTTCCAGAGGCTGACAGTAGAGAGGCAGAGGAACAAGAGGAGCCTGTTCCTAGTGCAAGTATGAGAAGAGCTGCCAGAAGGCAAGAGCAGCTGTAGCAAAGAGGACGACTCGGGGGTAGGGCCAAGAGATGATTGGGCCCCTCCCATAAGGCTTAAAAGATCAGCAATGGCTCTTGGGCTCTTTGTTGGAAAACAACGTTGATAGACTTGTTCTTGCTGCACTTATCTCTGGTTGGCATCTTCTGCTTCTGAACTTTTGCCAAGAAAAGCTTTTGGCAGTTTGCCTAATTATACCAAGGTTGGTGATTAGACTGAAGAATTTGTGTTATGAAGAGTTTGTTTTGATTTAGTTTGGACTACACTGAGAATGAGTTAATTCTCAGCTGTTCTAATAAAGTCTGTTCATTTTAGAACTGTTTGCGTCGACTACTACCTACTTGGGCTTGGGCCACAACACACATAAAGTCATACACAATGCATTTGCCTCCTGTTTTTCCAATCACATGGACAAATTTCAAGTATTTCTCTGGCAAGGCAGAAGAGTGACAATATTGAACCAGTCTGAGGTAGGGTGACAGTACAAAACTTCTAACCAGTGCTGTTAATAGCTTGGTGTTGGAAAATAAATGGTTCCTTGCTCCCAGTACACATTAGGCTTATGCGACTGCTGTCAATTGCAGAGAGCAGAGAGAAGCCTTAAGGGACAGAAGGAAGACTTGCCTAATCTAGAGAAGGAATGTAACATGACTAAATGTCTCAAATAAGTCCCTTACCAATTCTCAGAGTGCATTCAGACTTGCAAGATTCTGTTACCATAAAAGTAAGTACTGATCTAAATGTCTCTGGAGAATCTTGGTCATCCAGGTTGTCTCAAAGGTATTTTTTTTCTTCTTCAAAAGGCAACTGGACTGTTTTTTCCTTGAGGAGGAAGAAAAAAACTTGTCACTTCTCATCCAAGAAGCTTAATCAGTTTTGATGATGGGGGTGGCTGGAAGGATAGGTACTGGCAATTGAGACTGGAAGGTGGGGATGGAAAGATAGGTTCTAATAAGATGTGGGGATGGAAGGATTCTGTTTCTTTGCAGTCATCTGGTCACTAGCTGGTCACTCTGAGAGCTGTTAAGGTCACATGGGGGTTTATCTGTGCCTCAGGGTCACTTGACACTGGGTGCAATTGATTCTGTAACCTTCTTGGAACTTCTTTAAGGCCTGCATTATAAATTGGAGATAGGTGGCATCTTATCCCTCCCCCTCTGTTATGTTCAATTCTAACATAAATAGATTCTTTTACTTCTCTTCTAAACCAATCAGGAGTAGGCTGCTTGGGGTTCGCAGAGGTTCGGGAGAACCTCTAGCTAAGATTCTGTGCAGTTCGGAGAACTTCCAAATCCCACTCCTGGCTGGCCCCACCCACCCTGCCCTACCGGGAGTCCCCACACAGCCCATTTTGGATGCAGGGTGCACGTGGAGGCTTGGGAAGGGTGAAAAATGGGTCTACCGAAAGTTCAGGAGGGCTGGAAAACGGCCCGTTTCTGGCTTCTAGAGGGCCTCCGGAGCCTGGGGAGGCTGTTTTTGTCAGATATATACTGATGGTCGTGCTCATTCAGTCTATGCGGAAGTTATTTAGGCCATACAGCTTCAGGTTTAAAACTTATTTTATTATTTACAAATATACAATAATGAACAGGGTGTCCTGCTGCATTTATTACCCTAATTGTATGACTCAGAGGTTGAGAGGGAGAGAAGTTCACTGCTGTCTTGCTGAGATGGATGGAGAGAATTAGGGAAGATATCCAATTGATTTGTGGGTATGACTCCAATAAGGGAGTTCATTGGTTTATACAGTCACATGGGATGTCTGTAGACTTAGAAGACTTAACCCCTTCTGGTGCCTGGGGCATCATACGTAGGCAATATCTGACAGTTTTCGCCCTCCCAGAGGCTCAAGGAAAGCCTACGGAGCCAGAGGAGGGCAAAAACACCACCCCCACCATGTGCAGGAGGCCGACTAGGCCACGCCCACCATGGTCACACCCACCCAGCAACCGGGCAGAGAACTCCTTGCTAAAATTTTTGAAGCCCACCCTAAAACCAATGGTCCTCTCTATCCAAAATGTTTTCTTCTTCTTCCTCAAGGAAAAACAAACCCAGTCAAGTTGTCTTTTGAAGAAAAAAGCACCTTTGAGATAGTACTGATGTACATGACATTGGATTCCTAGTCTGAACTACCTCAAAGAGATGGACACCAATCAGATTCCAGCATAGTGGGAATCTGTAAGGAAGCAGTCACACAGAATGGCAAAAATTGTGTGTGATCTTGTCTTGTCTTGTCAGTTGTGATGAAATAATGGTTCATAATATTGGCTTAGCTCAAAGCAGCTGCCATCTATTGTTTCCACCAACACTGGGCTTTCTAGTATCCTAGTGGGCACAGAAGCTTCCAGAAGCTATTGCCTTGAAGCAATTTGGACATTTGCTTCAATATTATATTTCATTGGGTCTGTGTATTATAGTTTATTATTGTGGATTATAATTTTCTTGGTGGCAGCACCAGATTTCCTCAGATTTCTAAACTTTACTTACAAAGCCAGCTATGTCCATTATTTTCTCTGTCAACTCAACAAGTATATTTTTCTTACTAAATGGAAATGAACATTTTTCTGATAGGATCATTTCCTGAACAGATAGCCTTTTATTCCCTATCATTATCACCTTGCTCAGAGCTCACTGTAATTACTGTTAATTGCAACTTTTGACCTGTAAACCTACATTTTCAGTATCAATAGGGAAAATCTGAATGCACGAACAGCAATTATCTCAGGAAAAGCACAGTTCAACCACAGCATGAGGTGCATCGCACATCGTAGTCTTTTTTTAATCTAGATGAATTGGATAACAAGCCAGCAAGGAACATCTGTAAATAAAGTTTCAGAAAATATTGTTACTGCTTTACCTTTATTTATTCCTCCAAGATTATTGGCCCTACAGAAGAATTTAATTTCAGTCTGAATTTGTACTGAACTGCAGCACTGCTAAAATAGATCTTGGGCCAAGGAGGCTGGGTTAAAGGGAACACTAAAGTTGCTGCTGATTTCCATTGTTTAAGTCTGAGGTGATTACTTGACATCATTTAATGGTAAGAGTGGCCTGAATTTATGGTAATAACTTCTCAGATTGTCAATATGGACTGTTAAATTTTGTGTTTGATACACACTGCTCCTCAATGTGATTTATTTAGGAATATTAATATTGTTTTTACTGGTGGGATTTATCTATAGAAGTGGTCAAAATTGTGGAAACCTTTTGGGAAAAGTGTATTTTCTAAAACTAGCTAATAATACCACTTTTTTTTGAGTAGTACCATAAAATTACATATCAATGGAAAGATAATTCAATCAAGAATGTAATGCAATAACTTTTATGAAAGATTTGCTATTAGAATAGCAGTTACAGTATAAAGAAGAAAAGTGAAACACGTAGAAAAAACAAGATATACAAAAATTATCATGTCAGTTAATACTTAATTGGGCAACCTTTAGCATGAATTACAGCCTTACAATGTCTTCCCATGGAGTGAACCAGGTCTTTTAGTTCTGTAGCTGTTATAATGTGAAACCAAGATTGAATGATTGCTTCTATTAACTGGGTTTGCTTCTGACTAACAAGTTTCTTTAGTTGGCTCCATAGATTTTCAATTGGGTTAAGGTCTGGGCTATTCCCAGGACATTCCAGCAGTGGAATATGATTATCTTGAAACTCCTCCCAAAAGTGGTGCTATTAGCCATCAAACCTCAAAAATACACTTTTCCCAAAAGGTTTCCACAATTTTGGCCACTACTGTATGTATGTATGTATGTATGCATACATGTATGTATGTATGTGCATATGTCATCTACATGCACATGTATGGATTAACTACAGCACTTGAATGAAAACACTGATGAGGGCAAAGACCATGGAGAATCAACACACGGAGAGAATACTCACCCCTATGAAAACAGTGGTCCCAGATTATCCCTGCAATGAATATCAATGGAATGAAATGTAGAATAGTTGTTAGGATATGTTCAAATTATGTTTTAAACTTCTAAAAGTGACTGTGGTCACTTTTAGAAGTTTAAAACATTAAAGCATCCAGTTTCAGATGTAATTTTAGCAAGCAGTATGGAGACCAAAGCATGTGATTCTGTCTCCTCCTCCTATTTTTTTTAAATAATAGAAAGCATTTTAGTTAGAATATTCTGGACATGTGATGCAACACCCAGAAAAATATGCCATGCTTCACTTAATCCTCCAGGGAAAGATTGAAGGCAAACGAGGTCCAGGCAGAAGAAGAACATCATGGCTTCAAAATCTAAGGGACTGGTTTGGACAAAACTCAGCAGCACTTTTTGGTGATAAAAATAGGATTGCCAACATGATTGCCAACGTCCGATGACGAATATGGCACAAGAAGAAGAAAGCATTTTGGAGAAAAAGTTTATGGCAGAGTAAGATAATCTGGCATAATCTGAAGGTTGCATTTTTTTTTCTTGTGTGCCAAAATCAGACTCATTGTCATGCCTGGAATTGTTTTTGTATGATTTGTATTTTGTATGTTTTTGAAGATATATATCAAGGAACAGGTGGAGGAGGAATCTGCAGGTGGACACTTAGCAGGAACACCAAGGGGTAGATTTGCTGAGCAAGCTATTCAGAGGTGGACATCACATAATGTAACAACCGGTTTGCCCAGAACTGAAAATGTGAGTGCGTGCCTTCTGTGCATGCACGCAGCATCAAACACACGGCAATTATATAGGATGGGATAACGCTGGGGCGGGTGGCCAGGTCCAGCTGCTGGTCGGAACTACCAATTTGCCTGAACTGGTCTGAACCGACAGCAGCCCACCTCTGAAGCTAATGGTGGAGCTTTTGGAGAATATTAGCAAAAAGAGCCTGCCAAAGTTATTAGAATCCAGCAAGCCCAGAAACTTTTTCCTTTCTTATTCCCCCCTCCTCTAGGCTGCCAGGGACCTCAGCACTTAAAATACCAATAGATATTGTGTGAGTCAGAGAAGGAGGTAGTGAAACAAATAAGACACTTTCTGTGTAGTGCTGTACATTATGTTTAGTTTATTTAGCCAAACGCCCAAAGCCACTTTGCCAACAGGTCAAAGCATGTTAGAAACACATACAAATCGTCTACCAAAAACTAGAATAGGATAAGATAGGATAGGATAGGATAGGATAGGATAGGATAGGATAGGATAGGATAGGAGCTGGAAGGGACCTTGGAAGTCTTCTAGTCCAGCCCTCTGCTCAGGCAGGAGAACCCAGTGATGGGATTCAGCCGGTTCGCACCACTTCGGGAGAACCGGTTGTTAACTTTCTGAGCAGTTTGGCAAACTGGTTGTTGGAAGAAATCATTAGGGGAGAGAACCGGTTGTTAAATTACTTGAATCTCACCACTGGGAGAGCCTATACCCGTGTTGGAGAACCTACGGCACGCGTGCCGGAAGTGGCACGTAGAGCCATTTCTCCGGGCACGCGGAGCCATCGCCTGTTGTTGTTCCGGGTTCTAGTACAGGGGTCATCTTGTTTTCATGTGCACGGGCGTGGTGGAAATTGGAACAGCAGCCGCCCATTGCACATGCGCACTCCAGGAAAATGATCTTCCTGTTTCCAGAGTGCGCATGCGCACCGGCCAGCTGATCTGATTTCTGGCGTGCATGTGCACACAAAGACCGGCAATTGGCGCGCGTGCCAAAAGACGCAGAGAGGGAATCCCAGCGGTCACTTCCTAAGGGAGCAGAGCAAGGTAAGCCAGGGATTCCCTCCCTCCCCGCGCCAGCTACTTGCGCAGTCCCGACCACTGGTGGACCAGCAGCCTTTTGCCCACACTGCTCCCCCAGTCAGAACGGGGTGCAGGGAAACATGCGAGGAGGCTGCGGTTGCCTCCTTCTCCGGTTGGCGGGCGGCTGAGGCTTGTGATGAACGGCGCAAGCAGGACCGCAGCTCCGCCCCCGGGCTGTAAATGCGCCTTGCGGGAGCGGAGGCTCGTGAGAGTCGAACCCTCCTGCTTGCCTTACGATGGGCCTTTCCAAGGCAGGGCTGGGCTCTCCAACTTTGGCAACTTTGAGAACTCTGGGAGTTCTCAAAGTCCATAAATCTTAAGGTTGCCAAGGTTGGAGAGCCCTGTTCCAAAGGGCGCCTGCAACCCGCAACTGAAGCAGCTGGAGTTGTGGCTGTGCCGGCCGTCCCGTTTCCCCCCCCGCTCCTTTCCCCCCCGGCTGCCCCCTCCTGCCATCGGGCTCGGCGCCTGCAATCGCCACAACTGGGAATCCTCCATGCTGCCAGCGGATCCCGGGTTTCCTCCTTGCTGAGTTCCGAGGGACCCAGCAAGGGAGCCCCACGACCCCGACTGTGCTGCACTCTCCCCTGAGGCAGCCCCGGCTGGACCACTGCCCAGCCCGGTGAGCAGAAAGTGAAGGGGCAGCATCTCCGGGCAGCCCGGCACCTGCTCTCTGCTTGGAGGACTCGCTGCCGGCTTTAGGAACAATGCTGAGCCGAGCTGCCATGGGAGAAGCGGCCGCGAACTGGCGCTGCGCTCTTGACCTCCGACTGAGGGAGTCAGCCCTCTCCGTGGGGAAACCACAGCAACACGCGGGGAGAGGCAACCCGGTGCGAGGTGGCGGCCCCGAGGATGGAATCAAAGCTTGCCAGCCTTTCGGGGAAAGTGGAGCTCCAGTTCCCGGCTGCGGCTTCTGGTTGGGGGGATCGGGCCCTGAGGAACGGCAGCTCCTGGCGTGGTGCAGAGGGAGCGCGGGGGAGTTTGTGAGGGCTGCTCGGAGGGACCTTTGGGGAGGTTTGAGCAGCTGGAGATTGAATGAAAAAATTTGGAAAAGCTAATAAACTAAACAATTAATCTGATACAGAATTTTCAGGTGGCAGCGCGGGCTGGGACCAGCCGCCGTCTGAAATGCAATGCACTTATCCCGCGGCTTGCATAAACCACTCCCGCCCCTTTCAAAATAGCCACCCGGCGCTTCCCTTGGGCACTCAGGGCCAGCAAGAAGAAGGGGGGGGGGAAAAGGCAGGTGCGCCGGCAGAGACGGGCTTGGCTCCTCGTTCTGCTGCAACCCCGAACCCTTGCTTGGGCTCCTCCCCGCTGCCGCCTGAAAATGCTTTCCTCCCTGGAAATGCACATTCCAGAGCCGTGCGCCCTTCTCCCCCTTCTCCACAGACTCATTTTCTCTTTCCTCTTTCTGAAGCAGCAAAGGCTGCCTTGGAAAGAACGAGGAAGCCAAAGAACGAGGAGCCAAAGCCCATGCCTGCCTCTCCCCCCCTTCTCAGAAGAAGAGCCGCTTGCCGGCCCTGAGCGCCTGAGGGAAGCGTCGGGTGGCTATTTTGAAAGGGGCGGGAGCGGTTTATGCAAGCCGCGGGATAAGTGTATTTCATTTCAGGCAGCGTCTGGTCCCAGCCTGCACTGCCACCTGAAAATCCTTTCTTCCCTGGAAATGCACATTTCAGAGCCGCCTCCTCCTTCTCCACAGACTCATTTTCTCTTTCCGAGGCAGCAACCCCTGTGCCGGGAAGCCCCCTGTGCCTTTGCTGTGGGGGTTGCATGTGCGGGTGCAGTGGGGGTTGCATGTGCGCATGTGCAGTGTGAGGTGCATGCGCATTAGCATGGGGAGGGGGTCATGTGCGCATGCGCAAATGGGGGTGCCCATTGCATTATGGGTACTGGCACGCGAGAGCACGAGAAGGCTCTCGCGCTTGGACTTTTGGCACGCAACACCAAAAAGGTTCGCCATCACTGGCCTATACCATTTCAGACAAGTGACTGTCCAGTCTCTTAAAAACCTCCAGAGATGCAGTACCCACAATTTCTGGAGGCAAGCTGTTCCACTAGTTAATTGTCCTCACTGTTAGGAAGTTTCTTCTTAATTCCAGGTTGCTTGTCTTTTTTATTAGTTCCCAACCATTATTTCTTGTTCTGCCCTCTGGTGCTTTGGAGAATAATTTGTCCCTCTCGTCTTTTTGGCAGCCCCTCAAATACTGGAATACTGCTATCATGCCATCCCTCATTCTTCTTTTCTTTAGACTAGCCAGACCCAAAACCTGCAGCCATTCTTCATATGGTTTAGTCTCCAGGCCTTTGATCATCTTAGATGCTCTTCTCTGAACTTTTTCCAAAGTCTCAACATCTTTTTTGTAGTACGGTGACCAAAATTGGTTGCAGTATTCCAGGTGTGCTCTTATTAGGGTTTTGTAAAGCAGCACTAATACTTCATGTGACATCTTGACTCTATGCCTCTGTTTATACAACCCAGGATTGTATTAGCTTTTTTGGTTGCTGCTGCACGAGCCTTCTTGGAATTGTTGAAAGGACTGTGTTGTAGACTGGAGATAGATGATGTTGTATCCCACCCTCTCTGTTGAGAGAGGGCTGTTCAATTTTGACATAGATGGTCTCTTTGACCCCTCTTTAAAACCAGTAGTCCTCTCGCTCCAAAATGTGGACTTTGCTACCTTCAAAATAGTGGCCTTGTCTTTTAAATGCAAATGGATTGCTGAATCTAGTCCTGATGGCTTTGTTCTCCTATGTTGGGACAATCATGTTGGGACAACCATGACCTGGATGACTGAGAATTTTCATAGACATCTGTATTCTGCTATGGGCAGAAAATGCCAGCTGACATGATGCCATATTTATCCATTACCTTCAAATGCAATTCAATGGAAAGAATCAAAAGTGATTCATGATGGCCTGCACGTACATCCACTTTCACCCAGATGCTAATGGGATCTAAGCGATTGTTGAGTAATTAGCAACGGGATTTTAGAGTCATGGGGAACAGCTCAATGTAAATGCCAGCTCAGAGTGCAACTGTTGTAAAAATGTATTCAATATTATTATCAGCCTTAGAGCAGCTCCCCTCTGAAAAAAAGGCTAGAATATCTGCAATATTTTAATTTGAAGTGAATAGAAAATAGGAAATATGACAAACCTACATCAAATTATGTATGGAATAAAAAATATGGACAAAAATGTTTTCCCTCTACCATAATGTAGTGTTGTTCTATAAAATTAAATACAGACAGATTCAAGAGCAATCAAACTTAGCATTTCTTTAGATGACACAGTGTAGGTAGGTATGGGATTTCATGGCCATCAGATCAGTGGTGGGTTCCTCCCGGTTCTGCCGGTTCCGCCGAGCCAGTAGCGGTGACGATATGACATCACCGAACTGGTTCTGCCTTTTATTTGGCCCCACCCCCAATCTATTGCTGCCTCCTGAGTCCCAGCTATCGGCTAGAGAGGAAAAAACTGTTTAAAATCTTGCCGTGGGGCTTCAAAGGGCCACCCTACAACTGATCAGTGTTAAAAGAAAACAAATGAGTAGACCGGTATCTGCAAAATAAATGGGTAGACCAGTGCCTGCAAAAATAAATGGGTAGACCAGTGCCTGCAAAAACAAATGAGTAGACCGGTATCTGCAAAATAAATGGGTAGACCAGTGCCTGCAAAAATAAATGGGTAGACCAGTGCCTGCAAAAATAAATGAGTAGACTGGTGCCTACAAAAATAAATGGGTAGACCAGTGCCTGCAAAAATAAATGGGTAGACCAGTGCCTGCAAAAATAAATGAGTAGACTGATGCCTCCAAAAACAAATGAATAGAACGGTACTGCTCTGCAAGCAGTTAAAAGCCTGGTAGACCAGTACCTCTGCTAAATCCTAAAGAATTGACACATGATCATCAAGCCACGCCCACAAAATAAGCCACGCCCACAGAACCGGTAGTAAAAAATTTTAGAACCCATCCTTGCATCAGATGTGATAGAACACAGAACCACATGGCTGAAAGGACTCTTATCCTGTAGCCGAGCCCTTTTTCAGCCCTTATACCCATGATGGCTAACCTATGGCACATGTGCTAGAGGTGGCACACAGAGCCCTCTCTGTGGGCATGTGTGCTGTCGCCAGTTACTCTTCTGGTTTCTGGTGCGCATGGTCAGCT
This sequence comes from Ptyas mucosa, assembly GCA_012654045.1. NCBI lineage: Eukaryota > Metazoa > Chordata > Lepidosauria > Squamata > Colubridae > Ptyas > Ptyas mucosa. The sequence continues at coordinate 28,902,014 of WNWU01000007.1, forward strand.
GGTCTTCGCGAGTGCCGGAGTGCCAAAAAATGGCCCAAAAAAACAGGCCAAAAAGACAGAAAAAAAACAGGCTTTTTTCCGGGCCATTTTCAGGCTTTTTTCGGGCCATTTTCAGGCTTTTTGGAGGACGTTTTCAGGCTTTTTGGGGGCCATTTTCAGGCTTTTTTTCCGGGCTGTTTTCAGGCTTTTTTTCGGGATGTTTTCAGGCTGTTTTTTAGGCCATTTTCTGAAAAACGGCCTGAAAAACAGCACGAAATGGCAAAAAAAAATTTCAAAAAACCAAAAATCCCAGGCCGTTTTTGGGCTATTTTTTGGGCCATTTTCAGGCCATTTTCAGGCTATATTTCAGGCCGTTTTCTGAAAAATGGCCTGAAAAACAGTCTGAAAATGGACCAAAAAACAGCCAAAAAACAGGCATGCGTGCGCCAGCCAATTGGTCTTTGGGTTTCTGGTGCTCCAGCATATGCACATTCACGCACATGCCCGCACGTTCCAGTTTGGGCACTCGGTGCTGAAAAGGTTTACCATCACTACCTTATACCATTGCAGTCAAATAGTTGTCGAGTCTATTTTTGAAAATCTCGAGTGACGGATTGGTGAAGTCACTGATTTAAATGATTTTTAAAAAGGGGACTGGACAAATTCATGGAAGATTACCAATTCATAGCTGCTAGTCTTGAAGGCAGTTTACCACTTTTTAAATGATTTTCTATCATTCCTTAAATACAACATTGAAGAGTGGCTATAGTGGAAGAAAAGTGGATAGGCCATTAACTATTTTTAATCCTACTCTCATAGGTACATTAAGATTTTCTGAATTTCTCCAGGGGCCACTGTTGTGGTAAGAAAAGGTAAATTTGAATGCTAACTATAATTTCACTACCTTACTTGAAAACAACAAAGATTCATTTATTTTACCAGTGAAATCTTCAAAAAAAATTTTGAGGGGCTTCTGTTTAATGTTAAAAGCAGTCAGTCAGCCAACCAGCCAGTGAAACATATTTCTAATATACATCATTAAATATAATTCTTCACTTCATTTCTTCTTTTATATTTTTTCCCCAATCTCTTGTGTCTGGGCAGACTCAAGCTATTTATTTATTCCAGTTACATCTTTCCAACTCTTTCTAGGATTATGAATGTTTACAGTCATAAACCAACAATTACGGCATCCTTAGATAAAATAATCAATGAACAATTTAAAACATTCATGGTAATAATGTAATAATCTATAAATTAATATTATAATCCAGCCAAATAATATTGATGAAACAATTATTAGCCAATAATAAAAACAACAACAATAAATTATGAACACGGTCTTCTCCACATTTTTTGATGGGGGGGGGGGGGGGGAGTGTTGACACTTTTGTGAAACTTGAGGTTCTCACAAAGTGTGCCCTGTATTAACATATATGAAAAATGACCCTGATATGAACCTTCTCAGTAAACAAATCAGACAAAGGATAATATACGTACATACCAGTTTCCTGGTCGTGATCCGTGACTTCATTTGGAAAGCTGCTAAAACCATGAGAAATGATTGAACTTTTCAGTAAGAGGGTGAGAACGTTATCCATTTTCTCTGCTGATGAAAACTTGAAAGCCTATGGGGTTGAGATAGAGGCAAGGAAAACAAAGAATAACCTGAGGGCATACAGATTTGTACCGTCGTCCAAAAGCAAAAAAGCAAAAAGAGCAAGCTCATGTGGGAATATTTTGCACCACTGAAGTTGGAAACAGCTATTAGTTTTTAAGAGAGTTGCTGGTGATCTGGTAAGAGAGATAATTTCTCAGATGGGTTTAAGGGCGAAGAAAATCACTGAAGATCAGTGGAAGTTTATCATGGCAGCTATTTCCTGGAGAAACACAAATCCTAAAAAGTAATTAAAGTAATTAAAGGACAGCCTTCCTATGCCAGAGACTGCAGCTGTGGTGTCCTGGGTGGACTTCTTATAATGGAACTTACAATGCTCACGGAAGTGGGCTACTTTTGCAGATCCTCCAGTAGTGAAGTAATGTGTTTCCAATTAATTACAAAGTAGGGTACCATTTCTATTTTTCCCATTGGGAAGCAGGCTTATGTGCAGGGAGGAGGTTGAGAAAGTAAAAGTGGTAACCATAACTGAATGAAATCAAAGACCTTTGCAGATGATACAATACCTTGTGTGTCCAATCACACTTGGCCAATAAAGAATTCTATTCTTTCTATTCTATTCTATTCTGTCCTGTCCTGTCCTGTCCTGTCCTGTCCTATCCCGCTTCATTCTGCTACGCTCCATTCCATTCCATTCCATTCCATTCTTTGTTGTATGTAGCAGGATTTGGCTTCAATGGCAAAGTTGTGATTGACATCTTGTTTGTTTGATTTTTTTTTTTTGAGGAAGGAAACATTTGAGAAGCTGCAAGCCAACATTTCAGGCTACTATTTGCTAGTCCTGCGTTGCCTTAAGGTATTCTTTGTTTTAGTAACTGCAAGGGTGCTGTCTTGCCTTTACATCTTATTAGTTGTCAGCTCTCCATCCATCAAGAACAGAGTAATCTTATCACCAGGAAGACAAGCACCATGTCTGTTGTTCAAGACGCATGTTGAGCTTTCACAATGCAAATTGCCTTCTGGTAACGGTGTATTAGAAAACAGGACAAGCCTGGTTTTTGTGTTCTGGCCAGTGCCAGGGTAATGTTTTCCTTGGGCTTGAGGCATGATTAGAGTTTTGATTCCAGCAAATTGAATGGCCCCATCTACTTCTTCATATTCCTGACTAGAGGAAGCAGAAGTAAAGCAAAGTGGTTGCTATGTAGCTTAATTTCTTTTCTTTAGAGTAGCGTTTCTCTACTTCCATGAATTTAAAATGCATTTGACTTCATCATCCAGAATTCCCTAGTGGCTGGGGAATTCTGGGAGTTGAAGTCCAAACATCATAAAATCATGGAAGTTGAGGAACACCACTCAAGGGGATCTAGATAGCCCTCAGACACCTTAGCATAGATGCTTCTCTCTCATTGAGAGACTGTGCCACCAAATTGGCTGTATTTAGAATGGCTTGGAGATGATAGGTCAGTTAAAGTTCAGGAGCTTTGAATCTAATCCAGTAAGACACCCCATTCTCTTATGCATTTTCTTGTGGTTCTCTTTCCCTTTCTTCATTGATTGTTGCTATTAGTGCCTTTTAGTTGTGACAGCCTATCATTTCTGGTTTGCAAGATTTTGTGCCTTTCAGCTTATTTACACACTTTTCCTTTCCATACTTTCTCTGAAGCACGTTCATATGGGACTTAGTCATAGAATAAAGGGTTTAAAAAAAAAACCACACACACACAAAGAGATATTCACCTGAGCAATATGAATAATTTCAAAAACAGACATGAATAATCAGTAAGGCATGTTAAAACCCTGGCGTGGCAAAATATAAGAGATTGAAGTATAAGGATTGGAGATCTTCATTCTGAATCGTCTGAATCATGAACTCCCTGGAAAATTTTAGGCATGCATTCTCTTGCAGCCTCAGTTATTCATCCAGGACTATTGGGAAATGTGGGAAAGTTTTCAAATGCACTGTTAGAACAAAATGGGGTCGGCTGTGTATGAATGTAATTTTCCAGTGTTTGCTCCCAATACTCCAAGCATTCCTCCGCTCAAAGATAGGCATGTTTTGTGAAGCTGCATAAAAATATCTATATATTCAGTAAACAGATGAATAAGGGAAACAGTATCAGTTGTCGGTGGAGGCCCCATTTTGTAGTCTTGTTATAAGATGGCAATTCCAGATGATCAGACTTTCTGTCTCCCAGTTTTCTGAATCTAATAGAAAACACACTTCTAGAGCTGAGCTGGGTTGTTTTGAGGATTTTCAGATTTTTGGAGATATTAGATCTTGTCTCTTTACATGGCTGTAACAGTACTGACATACTGAAATTAATTGCAGTTGAGGCCCACAGTTACTATGAGATCATGGCCAAACTGATCTGTGTGGTCTGTAAGAGTTGACACTGATTTGATAGCACATAATCAATCAACCGGGGACGCAGTAGCTCAGTGGCTAAAACACTGAGCTTGTTGATCGAAAGGTCGGCAGTTCAGCAGTTCGAATCCCTAGTGCTGCATAATGGGGTGAGCTCCCGTTACTTGTCCCAGCTTCTGCCAACCTAGCTGTTCAAAAGCACGTAAAAAATGCAAGTAGAAAAATAGGAACCACCTTTGATGGGAAGGTAACAGTGTTCCGTGCGCTTTTGGCATTTAGTCATGGTGGCCACATGACCACGGAGAGGTCTTCGGACAGCGCTGGCTCTTCGGCTTTGAAATGGAGATGAGCACCGCCCCCTAGAGTCGGGAACGACTAGCACATATGTGCGAGGGGAACCTTTTCCTTAATCAATCAACCAATTAATGAAACAGTCACCATGTAACTGTCTGATGAAAAAGATGTCCACTTTCCTCAAGCACTAGGATTACTCCATTATCAGATTATTTCTGAGATGAAGGAAATGGCCATCAGGAACATCACATCTGAGTGCCTTACACTTACACATCTTTTCTGTTTTCACTGTATACAGCTTCATTTATTTAGTGCTGGGTAAAAACAGTTTTATTTTGGCTTTTAGAATGTTAACAGTTTAATGGTTCCTGTGTGATTTTATTGTTATTCATAAAATGTTGTTATTTGCTGCCCTTCTATTTTTATATCACTTACACTTCATCATTCTGACATAAAGAACAGGCTAGTAATATTATGATAAATAAATAATACTAATTAGCTAATTGGTCTCACTGGAAATTTCTTTCTGAGAGCTTGCCATTACTTCTGTATTTATTCAGAAAATTATAACCTACTTTTGACTTTACACCAGAGAGGTCTACAAGAACATGAAAAAGAATACAATATAAAATCTTATATTTAGATTTTTTTTTTAGCAAAAAAGAAGCAGCATTTATTCATTTTAATATCTTATAATCTGTCTTCATCTTTTTTGGGGGGGTGGGGGGGAAATCCTTTGAGGTTCAAGCATCTGAAAGTCAATCATATTTTGAACATTACTTTATACCCCAAACAAACAGTGGTAATTCTTACTTGACTGAGCTCAGATGATTGTATTCCATGTGCCAAGGGACCTCAGGAATATATTTTTCCAGAATAACTAGGTTTGGCCTTATTAAGTAGATTTAACTGTGTTAAGCTAGATCATTTTGGTATTTATCTTTAATTATCATAGAAGGTGAGCCAGTTATATATTTTTTTCTCTGAAGGAAAATAATAAAGTGGGAATCTAAAACTGTGTACAGGCATACAGGTAGAGCAGTGGTGAAATCCAATTTTTTTTTAGTACCGGCTCTGTGGGCGTGGCTTGATGGGCATGGTGTGGCTTGATGGGTGTGGCTTGGTAGGCGTGGCAGGGGAAGGATACTGCAAAATCTCCATTCCCACCCCACTTCAGGGGAAGTATACTGCATAATCCCCATTCCCTCCCCATTCTGGGGCCAGCCAGAGGTGGTATTTGCTGGTCTCCGAACTAGAGAACTCCCGGTTCTCTGAACTGCTCAAAATTTTCGCTACCCGAACCTGCTGGATTTCATCCCTGAGGTAGAGGCAAGAACATATGATGAACAGTTGCAGGAACTAGGCATGGCTAGTCTAGTGAAGAGAAGGACCAGGGGTGACATGATAGTGTTCAACTATTTGAGGGGCTGCCACAGAGAGGAGGGGGTCAATCTATTTTCCAAAGAACCTGAAGGCCAGACAAGGAATAATGGATGGAAACTGAACAAGGAGATATTCAGCCTGGAAATAAGGAGTAATTTTCTGACAGTGAGAGCAATAAACCAGCTTTCCTTCAGAACAGCTTTCCTTCAGAAGTTGTGGGAGCTCCATCACTGGAAGCTTTCAAGAAGAGACTGGACTGCCATTTGTCAGAAATGGTGTAGGGTCTCCTGCTTGGGAAGGGGATTGGACTAGATGACCTACAAGGTACCTTCCGACTCTGTTAATCTGTTATCTGTATATATATATTAAAAATGTAAAGAAAGAATTCCAGATTGCTATTTGAAGTATCTTTTGAGTAAGATGGCTTTGACAATGTGGACCTCATTTAGACCCAGTGTTATAAATTTGTACCAAGGCAGGACAGTCCAGAAAAAGAAATGATTATTTCTAAGCTCCTTGTAGCTGGGTTACACTTGACCATGCTAAACCTCACAATGGGTCTAAGCCATGGTTCTATGATTTGATTGTAAGAAAATATTTGTGGAAAATTTGGTATGAGTTCTAAAAATTATGGGCTAGCTAGGTAGCTAGCTAGAAGATCTCAGGTCAGACTTATTTTCTAGTCTGCTATAATTGACAGTATATCCAGAGTCACATAGGAGATACCCATGTCTGTTAACTGGAAATTTACAGTTGAATTTAAGATCTTCTGCATGAAAACTGTGTAACAATCTTTCCTGTACATACTCTGCATCAAGTCATAATTTGCCAACCTCATTAATTAGTAGACTTTTAACCTCAAAGTTTTCCTCAAATGTACAGAAAGTACAACAGTGATGATGGTGATAATTGTAATGTCCTCAATTTAGATTTCATATTATTAAGACAGTAATTAGTTGATGAGATGAGCAAAGTGTGAAAGTTCCATCTTGCTTTTGCTTTATAACTGTGTGCTATTGAACAGACTCTTTGTACTCTTAAAAAAATTATTTGGAAGGAATTTACTTCTGTTTTTAAACAAGTGCTAATAATGTAATGCATCATTTTTTTTATTAATCCTTTGTTATGAGCAGAACGCCTTAGGCTACAGACATGGTAGATTTGTCACATGAAAATGAGGCTGTCTGAATTGTAAACACAGCTATTATTTTTGTTCTTGCATTGCAATTACAATATAGACACGTCAAGTGCCCTCAGACTGCCCATTGTATAAACGATAGTTCAATTTCTTTACTTTTCTGAAAAAGACTTTCCTTCCTCATTATATGGGGGGGGAAAAGAGGAAGCCTTTTTACTATAGATTTTGTCCTCGTCTATTGGGTTTCTAAAATATAGAATAAGAGATTTGCATGGAAATTGTGAACTCTGCAAAGATGGAATGGCTACATATGACAGACACATGTTAATTTAAAAACCCTATTGGTTCATCTAATTTCATTACTTGTTTATTATTGATTTCATTTATGGATTCTTGGACAACAGAGCTGCTTGCTAAGATTGGATTTACAGATGTGATAACATAGGTATAAATAATCTGATTCCATCTTCTTATTTATTTACAGAAGATAATAAGCCCAATCGGGCTTTTGAGAGCATGGCAATAAGGCCAAGTGCTTATTTCAGGGTTCAAAAAGATATAAGACAGGGTTTTATTGGTTACTTATCCAATAAATAAGAAAAACTAGGAACATCATAATATGCCTTATATATCTGATCAAACATGTTTCCAACTGGTCAGGCCAAGAGTGAAATGATGGAATGGAATGATATCATTGTACATTATGACATGAGGAAAACGAATGAAGCATCTCTGACATCCATAAATCCTATGGGCACCAAGCTATGACAATACTGAGTCTTTGTAAATCATATAGCAAAACTCTTATGGCAAAGGACTAACAAGATCAAAGTGGACAGACATAAAAAGAAATCCTAAAAACTCTGACTATAATTTTAAAACTGAATAATATAACAAGAGACCTACTGAATTAGACAAAGACTTGTCTAGCCAACATTCTGACTCTAACAGAAAGCTCACGGACATCAGATCAATAGTCTTGTTTCTGTTTTGAAAACAAATGCATCCGTCATGAATGTGTTCATGAATGTTTCTGATCTTCCTTCTAAACAAGTAAATTGGTGGCAATTGCCATATCACACGGAAGCACATGTATAAAGGAACCTTCTTGCTCTCAGTCCCAATTTCCAAATCCTAAGAAGCTTCATTATATATATATATATATATATATATATATATATATATATATATATATCTCCAAGTAAACAAATAGAAAAATATAAAGTATTGTAGTAACAGATTTGAGTAGACCAGCAATCAAGTCTACTAGACTTCTAGGATTCCATGAGGCTCTTTGTGATGGGTTTAGGATTGAATACACTTGCACTCCCTAACGTATATAGGGGTGCACACAGTGGTGGGATTCAGCCAGTTCGCACCACTTCGGGAGAACCGGTTGTTAACTTTCTGAGCAGTTTGACAAACTGGTTGTTGGAAGAAATCAATAGGGCAGAGAACCGGTTGTTAAATTACTTGAATCCCACCACTGGGTGCACACCTGTGCCTCTTGCTATGTTTTGGGTTTGTTCCAGGGGTGAAATCTACTTACCTTCCTTACCAATTCGGAAGCGCGCGCACACTTCATGTGTGCGCACATACCTTCTGCGCATGCACAGAAGGTAAAAAAGTATTACTTCCTGGTTACCCGGGTGGCGATCGCTACCGGATCGCCAAACTACAGGGAAAAATTGCTACCGGATCGGGCGGTCCGGTCTGATCCGGGAGCATTTCACCCCTGGTTTGTTCCTCCTGTTTTAGTCAGTGGATTGCTTCTTGAAGCTTTTATACCATTCCGCTCTTCTTCCTATTCATGCCGTTTTTAGTAAAAAGCCACAAGGAGTCTGCAATCTGCAACATGCCAGATGTTAGTCACCTGTACCAATATTCTTACAGGATGTGATCAATATTTGGAATGCCACCCGTTGCCTATTCCTGCACTAAAATTTTGACCATGTATTTTAAATTCACTTTTTTTCATTGCTCCCTTATCTTGGGCATAGAAAGTTTTACAAATGTTGAATAGTGGTGAAGAATTATACCAGTGACTTGACACTGCTGAGTTGGGAGGATTAAAAGATATAGTAGCTTTAGAGTAACACAGTTTCTTATGGTCCATTTCTGCATCCCTAGTATGACTCTATTCTCACTATTACCCAATCAATATAAATCATTTTAGAAGGCAATAGAGGTAGTCCTCGACTTATGACCACAACTCAGTCCAAAACTTCTATTGCTTAAGTGAGACATTTGTTAAGGGAGTTTTGCTCCATTTTACAACCTTTCTTGCCAGAGTTGTCAAGTGAATCCCTGCAGTTAATTTAGTAACTCGGTTGTTAAGTGACTCTGGCTTCCCTGTTGGCTTTCCTTGTCAGAAGGTTGCAAAAGGTGAGCACATGACCCCCTGGACATTGCAACCATCATAAATATGAGTCAGTTGCCAAGCGTCCGAATTTTGATCACTTGACCACGGGGATGCTGCAATAGTAGTAAGTGTGAAAAACAGTCACGAGTCACTTTTTTCAGTGCTATTGTAACTTTGAATGGTCACGAAATGAACTGTTGTAAGTTGAGCACTATCTATATACATTTCTACTTCATATTTGCACAGCTCTGAAATCAAAAATTTTAGCAAGGGGTTCTCTGCCTGGTTGCTTGGTGGGCGTGGCCATGATGGGCATGGCCTAGTCAACATCCTCCACCATGGCCGGGGGGGGGGCATTTTTGCCTCCCTGGGCTCCGGGGGCTTTTTTTGAGCCTCCGGGAAGGTGAAAATGGCCTCCCCAGGCCCCGGAGACCCTCTGGAGGCCAGAAACAGGCCTCCAGAACTTCCGGTAGGCCCGTTTTTCGGCCTCCCCGAGCCTCCGCATGAGTCCTGCACTTACCTGCATCCAAAACGGGTCGCATGGGGACTCCTGGGAGGGGCGGAACAGGGTGGGCGGGGCCAGCCAGGAGTGGGATTTGGGGGTTCTCCGAACTGCACGGAATCTTAGCTAGAGATTCTCCCAAACCCCTGCGAACCCCCGGCAGCCCACCCCTGTCTGAAATACTAACCTTTTGGTATTGGTATTTTCCTTCTAGCATGCTGATACTCAACATTTGGAGGGGGAAATCTACTGCTTAATATTATTTATTTCATTAGACATTATAAGTAAAAATAAAATGTTTGGATAGGAAAAAACCTCTCGAACTATTAACTCTTCTCATTTTTTGAACTCCATTAAGTTAGATAATAGCTTATTAACTTCTTTTATTAACTGTTTAATGTAGAGAATAGCTTACCTGACAGGCAAATGCAATTGGATCAGCCACTTTCTGAAGCATCTGTTCAAGCTCTCCCACTGTTGAATAGTATTCAATCTGCACTGTAGCTTTAATGTCCCCTCCACAGTAGATATTTACATTTACAAAGCCAGCAGGAAAATCTTATAAAACAGAACATTTTAAAAGCTCAGTGGAAAAAACGAAGAAAAAAAACCCAGAATTATTGCCAAAACCTTTCCACACTGATTCACATTCAGAATGCTTCAGCGTTATCTATTCCAGATTGAGAAGTCAACAGTTCACAGGGGAGCCAAATGTGCAAAAGAAAAGAAAAGAAAAGAAAAGAAAGAAAAAGCAGTGAGCAATGGAAGAAAAGAATCAGCAGCAGTGGAGCAAGAAGGTAGAATTAAAATATATTTGGAGGCCAGAGAACAAAGGAAAACAAAGAAAGCTTTAAAATATACAGCATACTTTGGAAACTTTTACAGACGTTTCAATGTGCCTTGGGGTGGAGAAGAATTTCCAGCTTACACTTAGGTGATAATCTATGTATTAATTCATGTAATGAAAAATAAGGTAAAGGTAAAGGTTCCCTTCGCAGATATGTGCTAGTCGTTCCCAACTCTAGGGGTCGGTGCTCATCTCCGTTTCAAAGCCAAAGAGCCAGCGCTGTCTGAAGACGTCTCCGTGGTCATGTGGCCAGCATGACTAAACACCAAAGGCGCATGGAACACTGTTACCTTCCCACCAAAGGTGGTCCCTATTTTTCTACTTGCATTTTTACGTGCTTTCGAACTGCTAGGTTGGCAGAAGCTGGGACAAGTAACGGGAGCTCACCCCATTACGCGGCACTAGGGATTCGAACCGCTGAACTGCCGACCTTTCGATCGACACACTCAGCGTCTTAGCCACTGAGCCACCACGTCCCTTTTGTAATGAAAAATATGATAAGCCAAATTTGCATGAATTTGTGCCCAGCCCCTGGACTTCCACACCACAATCCTATCTTGATGGCACTTTTTTTTTTTTTGTGCCTTTAAGTCAGATTTTGATTCCTGACAACTACTCCATTTAGCTCCTGAAATTTTCTTGGTAATATTTCTGAAGTGGTTAGCAAGTCTACGCAGCTGGGTTTGTGCTCAGAACTCAGTTTTTTGTTTTCTTTCTAACCTGTTGCCTTAACTGTTCCACCAAGTTGGTTCTCTTGGTAGCACCAATAAAAACAACTTTAAAAAGCAGTTGAGAGAAAATAGTCTTTACTAGGGCAGATTAATTAATTTTTGATGGTTTCAAGTTTTGCGGCACTTAGTATTTTTTGGAGGAGTTGAGTGCTGCAAACAGGCAATTTTAGATTTGGAAAAAAATTCAATTTTTAAAATTATAATATGCACATGTTAGGGATTATTTTTAATATGTTTTCCATCTCATAATGAAGATGCAATGTTAATTTTTTAGCAATGGTCAGAGACATGCAAGAGCCACAAAAAGTTTCACTTTCTACATTGGGCAACCCTTTGTTCAACTAAGCTGAAACCACTGATTTATTAAATATTACTTAATGTCACGATCGAAAAGAATAAGCAGAAGTCTGAGACAGACTATAAAACATCAAAATATGGCCAAATATATCGGTGCAAATAAATGACAAAAGAACTTGAAAAACTCCCCGCATGAAACAAGACAATATCTTCATAAACGTCATGCAGTGATAATAATATGTGCTACAGATTTATGCTGTGTTGCTCTAAATAATATGTGCAGCGGGAACTGATTAAGTCTAGCAAACTATGACTAATGAATGACATTTTAAAGACTGTCAACTGCCACCTTATCATGGATAAACAACGAAATGGCTCCAGTTTTTGATAAGTCAAAAACTTTTATTTAATAAAGTAGAATTTGATAAGTCAAAACTCATGCATAAAAACAGTATTGAATTATAATGGGAAATACTGTATAACATTCCATTATATTATATTTGAAGTTTTTATTTTCCTTGAACTAGTACCAACGCTTACCTAGAGCTTTGATGAACCTGACTTTCTGATTCCAAACATCTGGTTCAATCCTGATCCATTCATTTTCCGTTATAAATTCAATGACTACTGAATCTCCAGGAACATCTTCTCTTAAAATAATGAACATCTCTCCAGGACACTGTAAAGTATGAGTTGTGTCCAATTATTCCGTTGGGTCAATAAATTAAATCTATACAACGTGAACGACATATTTTCATGGAAGTTGTTTAAAACCTTAGCAGAAGAATGTATGTTATCCAGCTACATATTTTTTATAAAGCGATTATTTGGCCTGCATGGGAACATGGATTATTCCAACAAAACATTAGTTCTTTGTATTAGGATGACCTAAAATCACCTTGAAGTGATTTTAGGGCAGTTTAGGGCAGGGGCCAGCAACCTTAAACACTCAAAGAGCCACAAAGCCCCCCGTTCAATTCTGGAGCTGACCAGAAGCCTGGTTTTTCCATCATAGAGTCTCCTCCTAGCGTGGCGTACTTTTTCCTCTGCTGACTGGAAGTCCGGTTCCCACACCATAGAGTCTCCTCCTAGCATGGCGTCCTTTTTCCTCTACCTAGCCTAACCGAAAGCCCTATCAATTGAGGAGCTGACCGCAACAGGGAACCGCAGCCGAGGAACGAAAGAGCCACATGCAGCTCCAGAGCCATGGGTTGCCGACCCCTGGTTTAGGACAATAGTGAATTCAGATTGTAGGACTTTGTCATAGTCAGATCACTTTCTTTGGAGAAGTAGATTTCTAGATGGCTATTTTATTCCCCCTCCCTTTTTTTCAGTAAATGGATTTGTATACCTTTTCTTGGGCTTTGAACTTCAGCTTCCTGTTCCTGTGCAAGAACATGTATTCTATTGGCTGTTGTCAGACTCCCATAGGGCCATGTAGGGATCATGTTTGTCTGAGCTAAATTTGGTTGAGGTTTGGGCTGCTGTGAGATGATGCAATGAAGAGGCTTATCTTCTTGAAAGGATGTTGAGCAATTCCTATTGTGTCCTAATGGCTTTCCTCCTGTTTTGGATCTTTGGTGACGCTATGTGCTTATGAATAGAGCTATCTATCTCTTTATCTCTTAAGTGCTGACAACTGCTGAGTGCGATTAAGAAGGTGGGGGCTTTTTCTCTCTCTAAAAAAATATGTTTCTCCATTTCTCATCCAGGGAAATATAATATTCTGCCTTTTTAATATTCCTCAAAATATTTCATTCTTCTAGGAGAGGGGTAGCTTCCCACAATAAGAATCATGATAGATTCTGAAACAGAATTCACTTGATCCAAATGATCCCTTCCACAGAATAAAATATTCCACAGAATAAGCTAAGAATAAGCTAAGAAGCAGAATAGACTATTTCTGCAGAAAGCAGCCCCAATATTTCCTCCAATAAAACAGCCTGCCGGCAAAGCTTAAAGAAACTAATTTTCATCCGTAAAACAATATTTACATTTTAAAATCAGGCTTGCCTAAAGAGATCGCCAAATAGACAACATAATAGACCAGGAACTGAAACTAGCTATGCAGACTAGATTAAATCAGGAAAACAAAACTCTTGGGATTTACATTTTCCCTTTGCCTTTAAGGCCAGTCAAGACCTCACATGCCACAATAGAAAATCTCATAAAGACAATTAAAATATTATATCCAGTCTAAAGAGAAGGAATACATTTTCATACAAATAGCATACCAATAACAAAGAACATATAAAAACACCCTAATTCACAACCGTAATTTGCCAGCTGCTGCCCCCAGGAATGCCTGCTGTTGTCACTGTTGTTACTGGGCCGATAAACAGAAATCTCCTTTCCAGTTGCAGCCTGCCTCAAACTTATTTTTCCTTTGCCTGCATCCTTCTCCCAGCTTGGAATAAGACACAGACCAGATTTAACTTCTAGACAATTGTTTGAAGGCAGTCAATGCTTAAATTTAGAATGAGATTCATGTAGAATAATATGAGAGTATATAATTATTGGTAGTATAGGTTTATGTTATTGTGACAACATATAAATAACAAGATATAACTTCATGAAGTCTATAGTAATTTAGTATCATGGTTAAGATAAGGGTAAAATGGTAGACTGTTTAAATAGTGTAGGGAGTTAGACACAGTGTTAGTATTTGTATGGGCATTTGGGTAAGACATGGGTAGAGACATGGGTTGAGATTTATGGTAATATTTAATAGAGGGTTATATTTATGGCAGGGGTGAAATCCAGCAGGTTCTGACAGGTTCTAGAGAACCGGTAGCGGAAATTTTGAGTAGTTTGGAGAACCGGCAAATACCATCTCTGGCTGGCCCCAGAGTAAAGGTGGGAATGGAGATTTTGCAATATCCTTCCCCCAGGAGTGGGGAGGGAATGGGGATTTTGCAGTATTCTCCCCTGGAGTGGGGTGGGAATGGAGATTTTGCCGTATCCTTCCCCTGCCATGCCCACCAAGCCATGCCCACAGAACCGGTAGGGAAAATTTTTAGATTTCACCCCTGATTTATGGTGAGTTTTTACAATGTGTGTCAATTGTACATTTATGTTAGAATCAGAAGTAAGTGCTGCAAGCAGGATTAGCATTACTATTTGCATCGACATATAGGTTTATATTTAAACTTCATTCCTGGCTGATGTGACAATGCCATATAATAATATTAACATCCTTTTCCTTCTCCTTCTCCTTCTCCTTCTCCTTCTCCTTCTCCTTCTCCTT
>WNWU01000007.1:28923169-28964427 GCA_012654045.1 Ptyas mucosa
TCTATCTATCTATCTATCTATCTATCTATCTATCTATCTATCTATCGTCTATCTATCTATCTATATCATCTATTGTCTATCTATCTATCATCTGTCTATCTGTCTATCTATCTATCATCTATCTATATTTGTTTTTCTCTATCTATCTATCATCTGTCTATCTGTCTGTCTGTCTGTCTATCTATCTATCCATCTATCTATCTATCTATCTATCTATCTATCTATTTGTCATCTGTCCGTCTGTCTGTCTATCTATCTATCTATCTATCTATCTATCTATCTATCATCTGTCCGTCTATCTATCTATCTATCTATCTATCTATCTATCTATCTATCTATCAGTGGTGGGTTGCTACCAGTTCTACTCGGATTGGCAAACTGGTAGCAGTAGCAGTGGGAGGCTCCGCCCACCCAGGCCGGACATTTCTGAGCATCCGCAGAAGCATTGCGCATGAGCGAACCGGTAGCGATGGGTTTTGCAACCCACTACTGAGACAGATGATAGATAGGTGTGTGTGTGAGAGAGAGAGAGGGGGGGGGGGGAATGAGAGGGAGAGGGAGTGAGAGAGAGATGTTAGATAGAGATGAGAGAAGGAAAAATTATAAATAATAGATATACAGAGATGTAGATATCTATATATTATCTGTCTTTATGTATTCAATTCATGCTTATACTTATATATGTTATCTAATATGCACTCGACAAATAAAATAAATGAATAAAATAAATAATAAATCTATATCTATCTACCTATCATCTGTCTGTCTGTCTGTCTGTCTGTCTGTCTGTCTGTCTATCTATCTATCTATCTATCTATCTATCTATCTATCTATCTATCTATCGTCTAATAATATATAGTGATTCTTGTAATATAAATAATATAATTTACATTTTTACCTGAAATAAGACTACTGCATAATCACGATTTGAAGAAAAGAGTAGAATTTCATTAAGATGTGAAGATAAAAAGCAGGAAACGGCTTGGTTCTGATGCAAAAGGAACATTTCTCTCTGCGTGGAGAAGGCATGCAATATTTGATTTGTCCCAAGGAATGTGAGATGGAATCATAGCTCTGAAATATGATCGTAAATACCATCTTACATTTTCTAATGGATACTGCCTGCTTGGGCAAATTTCTCCCTTTGCTGATATGGGTGATTTAGCATCTGGCATAATAATGTCATTCCGTTTCATATTGTGCCAGCCTGCCCATGAAATATAAAAACAAAACCGTTAGAGAATTGGGAAAAGTTGAAAGCAGCCCTGCTCCCAAACTCTCCTCATTGCTTTCTACAAATGAGAGCTGAACAAGTAAAGGCTGGTAAGGATGGGGAACAAATTCATTTAGCTATCATTTACATATGTACCTTACCTAATGTTGCATTTTCAAATGAAATTACGTTATTTTCATTGACCATTATTCTTTGGCAAAAAATTAGACAGGTTATAAACGAATAATTACATAAACCTAACCATGTTTCTCAACAGACTTTTTCAAGTGTATGTGGCTTAATATGAATGCATGGTTTTATGAGCATGTTCATTGAATTCTAAGGCAAAAAAATGTAAACTTGAATGTTTCTGTAAAAAGTCCTTTTTAAAACATTTTTGGACATTTTTAGATATTATTTAGACATTATGACATAGTATAGGATATGGATTTGCTTCTACAATTAAAATCTAATTTTATTTACTTAGCTCAAATCTATTTTCCTATATTTTAGCACATTGCTTCTTATCATATACTCAGTGAAACAGGTAACTTATTGTTTTCCATTATCTTTCTGGCATCTGTTCAATATTTGAAAATTGCCAGCAAAAATATATATCCATTTACCTTTTTCTTACCAAAATGGTAAGCATCCATTTTGTACTTTTAGAAAAATAGCTTTGCTTTATAGAGACTTCTTTTGAGTTAAAAGTTTATTTACATGGAAGGATATTAAATCAATGAGATTTACTGTGATTTAAGAATATTCAAGACAGTGGTAGAAAATAGTGTTGGATGCTTATCTGGAATTCCTTTCAACTGCTTAGCTTTCGTCAAGTAAATTGCAAACCTTTAAAAGTAACTTCCAATGCAAACGTAAGCAACTTAATCGTGATAGTTTTTGAAAATATTATTGTCCATAATATAAATCTGGCTTTTATGCTGTTGTATTTCATATAGTGGCTCAGGGGCTAAGATGCTGAGCTTGTCAATCAAAAGGTCGGCAGTTCAGTGGTTCAAATCCCTAGTGTTGCATAATGGGGTGAGCTCCCGTTATTTGTCCAAGCTTCTGCCAACCTAGCAGTTCGAAAACACGTAAAAAATGCAAGTAGAAAAATAGGGACCACCTTTAGTATTTTTTAAAAAAATACCTCTCTGCTGATCAGGCAACTCGGCTGGGATTGTCAGAGAGGTATCTGACGATCCCAGCTGAGTTGCCTGATCGGCAGAGGCTTTTCAAAGCATTAGAAAAAAATGCTTTGAATAATTAAAAAAAAAAAAGTTGGCCACACCCACCCAGTCACATTACTCCACCAAGCCACCAAGCCACGCCCACAGAACTGGTAGTAACACATTTTACATTTCACCCCTGATTTAATCCAATACAAAGTTAGATCTTACTGAGCTCCAATACAAAAGAAGCCACTCTATTAATTCTATCAATTTCAACTTATGTAAGTTGAATTTCAATTACATCAACTCATGTAAGCTGTTTTCATCCAATTAGTGCTGAAAAGAAGAATAAAATATCACATGCTTGTATGTCTGCTTCATTAGCGCAGTTCACTGCCAATGGTTAAATAAGAATTTAGACTCTCAGAATGTTAAACAAGTGCAGCTTTTTAATTTTTTAATGCTGTTTTTATTTTTAAAAATTCTAAGATATAGAAGATAAACACAAAGCAATATAAAAGAATGTTAAGGAAATTGAAATGAAAAAGTGAAAAAGCATAAGAGAGAAAACAAATTGAAACAAGAAAAATATGTCATGAAGCTACTTCCATTCACTTTTACAACAATTGCAAGCCAAGAAAACTTCACAACTCTTCCACAACTTCACAACAATTAGATTAAAATTTCCTTCTTCACATTATCCAGTCCTTCTTATCCAGCAAATCCACAAATCACTGGATCATTTTTTTTTCATTTTTAGCAAAACACAAGACAACCTGAAGATCATGCATTTACTAACTAAATTAAAAATGTTGAGTTGTCTTAGCCAATCTGTTGATTACTACTAAGTTATTGATTGCATTTTTGTTCATCCTGCCACTAAAATGATGCAAATGTTTGACTATTTGCTATCTTTAGGATCTGAATTTAACCTAAATGGATAAATAATTATTTGGCCCAGTCATGGAAGGTTGGCATAGAAGAAAAGGGAATGATGTCTGTAAAAGATTTGGAAAATATGAGATGCCACAGAATAGAATAGAATAGAATAGAATAGAATAGAATAGAATAGAATAGAATAGAATAGAATAGAATAGAATAGAATAGAATAGAATAGAATAGAATAGCAGAATTGGAAGGATCTTGGAAATCTTCTAGTCTAACCCCCTGCTTAGGCAGGAAACCCTACACCACTTCAGACAAATGGTTATCTAATCTCTTCTTTAAAACTTTCAGTGTTGGAGCATTTACAACTTCTGAAGGCAAGTTGTTCCACAGATTAATTGTTCTAACTGTCAGGAAATTTCTCCTTAGTTCTAAGTTACTTCTCTTGTTGATTAGTTTGATTAGTCCAGCCATTGCTTTTTGTTCTACCCTCAGGTGCTTTGGAGAATAGTTTGACTTGCTCTTCTTTGTGGTAATCCCTGAGATATCGGAATACTGCTATCATGTCACCCCTAGCCCTTTTTTCATAAAACTAGACATATCCAGTTCCAGTAACCGTTCTTTATATGTTTTATCCTCCAGTCCCCTAATCATCTTTGAGCTCTTCTGCTAGCTATACCATCTATTTTTTCCTCAAGGCATTCAAAGGCAGTTATAGCAAATCTGATATGGGTTTGTTTACTCCATTTTGTGCTCACTATCTGAAGAACTTAATTGATTTGGTGTGGTGTTATCATGATGCATATGAATAGGGTAGTGCTACCAAGAACACTTGGGTGAAAAATAAGGACTAAAAATGTTTAAATATTCCAATCTGGAATTATGAAGCAAGGTTAGATTGGCTAGGCTTCAATTATCAGCTTCCCTAATCACTGTTCAGGTTTGGGAGTGAGGCAACCTGCTGGTGAAAATACAAAATAGTGGCTGAAATAAATTTTGCATCAAGGATAGGAATCTATCTTATCTTTCCATCCATGAGAGTGACTGAAATTTAAATATTAGATATTTCAGAGTGGAGTGGGGTGGAGGAGAGGAGAGGAGAGGAGAGGAGAGGAGAGGAGAGGAAAGGAGAGGAGGGGAGGGGAGGGGAGGGGAGGGGAGAGGAGGAGAGAAAGGTTGGGGGAAGAGGAGAAGGAAGGACACAGAAGAAGAGGGAAGTAGAGTGGGAAAAGGAGAGAGGGAAGTGGATGGGAGGAGAGGAATAGGAGAAAGGGAAGGAGAGGGAAGTGGAGAAGAAGAGAGAGAAGGGAGAGGAGGAGAGAAAAAGGGAGGAGAGGGAAGGGAAGTAGAGAGGGGAGAGGAGAAGGAAAAAGGGAAGGAGAGAGAAGTGGAGGGAAGAAGGGAAGAGAGGGAAGGAGAAGGGAAGAGACAGAAAGAGATGGACCGTCGTAAAATTGGGTGGAATACGGTGTACATGAGAAAGGAAAACAGACGGGTAATTTTTTTCTTACTTGATGTTATATAATTGATATTACAATGGAGGATAATATATGTTATTATATGAGGGATGTTATAGAATATTTGTTTATATGTTACTGTATATTTGTTTATATACATATGATTACAATGGCGATGGTAATGATGTTTGTTCGTATGTTAAAACCTTGGATGCCTAGAGAGCACACTCCTCAAAATATAAAAGAAATGTATGATATAAAAGAATAAAAAAATATTACAACAAGAAATTTAATATTTGGGGATCATTTTAAAGAAAGACAACGATCACATCAGGTTGAAAGAAGCCCATGTCTTTTTCAGTCCCTCAAAAAGAAACAGAACATCTCAAGTTTCACTTAAGAAACTCACTTGTGAGCCTGGTTAGGCAAAGATAGTAACAAAATAAATGACAATAAATATCCCACATCCCTGGTGAAATATGCTGAAATGCATATTTTAGATAAAGATACCAGGGACAAACATTAATAAAACTTTCTCTAGGGATGATCAGGAACCAAATATTTTGTTGCTTATGATAAAACAGCATTGGTTTGCTGTTGGTGTCATAAAGTGGACAGATATGAACAGAGTGACAGAATTGCCTTGGAATTTTCTATAATGTAAAAATTATAACCCTTTAGAGAGGGTTGTCGATCCTTGAATAAAAGATCAGGAAAATTCTGCTTTGCCCAGGGTCCTCTAAAGTTGCAGCCCAAACTCTCATAATGATGTTGCATGTATTGTGCATGACCTCTGGGATGGCAGTAGAAACCGAGAGTGCAATGGCATCTTCACCCTGGTCCCTCTTGATCTCTCAGTGACCTTTCATAATTTATTTATTTATTTATTTATTATTGCGATTTATATGCTGCCTTTCTCCCTAGGGACTCAAGGCGGCTTACAAAATGACAACTTCAATACAAATCACAATGAAAAAATTAAAATCAGCAACCCAATTAAAACAGTTTAAAATTATGACTATGTACCCCCAAACGGATCAGTTTAATTGACGAAAGAGCCATGTCTTCAGCTCACGACGGAAGGAAAGAAGGTCAGGGGCTATCCTGAACTTAGTGGGCAATCCATTCAAGAGGGTCGGGGCTCCCACAGAGAACGCCCTCCTCCTGGGGGCCATCAGCCGACATTGTTTGGCCAAAGGCACCCTGAGGA
Source organism: Ptyas mucosa (assembly GCA_012654045.1). Classification (NCBI taxonomy): domain Eukaryota; kingdom Metazoa; phylum Chordata; class Lepidosauria; order Squamata; family Colubridae; genus Ptyas; species Ptyas mucosa. The sequence continues at coordinate 28,929,107 of WNWU01000007.1, forward strand.
GGCTGACTCTGTGAGAGCGCACAGGACGATGGGAGAGCGGCTGGAGATGGTCCTGCAAGTACCCCGGGCCTGAGCCATGAAGGGCTTTATAGGTAAGCACCAGCACCTTGAAATGTATCTGGAGTGCCACCGGCAGCCAGTGCAGCTCACGCAGGAGAGGTGTTACACGGGAGTATTTCAATGCCCCCGTAACTACCTGCATGGCTGCATTCTGGACTAGCTGAAGCCTCCAGATACATCCCAAGGGCAGCCCCATGTAGATGGTGTTACAGTAGTCCAACCTAGAGGCAATGAGGGCATGAGTGGAGAGGGCATCCCGGTCTAGGAAAGGGCGCAACTGGCGCACAAGACACACCTGTGCGAAGGCCCCCCTGGTTACGGCCGTCAGATGGTCATCTAAGGACAGCCGAGAATCCAGGAGGACACCCAAGTTGCAGACCCTATCCGAGGGAGCAAGAGTTTCTTCCCCAATCATTAAAGATGGAACCTCCAGATCCCGGGATGCTGGCATCCACAGCCACTCAGTCTTGGAAGGGTTGAGTCTAAGTCTGTTCCTCCCCATCCAAACCCGCACCGCCTCCAGGCAGCGGGACATCACAGAAAGGGCATCCCTAGGGTGGTCAGGGGTGGAGATGTAATGCTGGGTATCATCAGCATATTGATGATACCTCACCCCAAAACCACGAATGATCTCATCCAGTGGTTTCATGTAGATGTTAAAAAGCAGAGGGGAAAGAACCGAACCCTGAGGCACCCCACAAGTGAGAGGCCTCTGGGAGGATCCCCGATCCCGCCGCCCAAACAAACTGCAGATGACCAGAGAGATAGGAGGAGAACCACTGTAAAACAGTGCCTCCTAACCCCATCCCCCTGCATTCTGGACCAGTTGGAGCCTCCGGGTGCTCCTCAAGGGGAGCCCCATGTAGAGAGCATTATATTAGTCCAGGCGGGAAGTAACAAGGGCATGAGTGACCGTGCATAAGAAGTCCTGATCCAGAAAGGAGCGCAACTGATAAAAAGCCCCCCTGGCCATGGCAGTCATATGCTCTTTTAAAGACAGCCGTGCATCCCGGAGGATGTCCAAGTTACGAGCCCTCTCTGTGGGGGCCAATGACTCACCCCCAATAGCCAGGGATGGCACCAGCTGGCTATATCGGGACGCTGGCAACCACAGCCACTCAGTCTTGGAGGGGTTGAGTCGGAGCCTGTTCCTCCCCATCCAGACCCATGGCAGTTCTGGCTAGGGGAGCCTTTATACAGGCCTACCTTTTGTGCCATTTATACTCATTATCCCTCATGCTTTAGTCACCTCCCATCTGTATTATTGAATTTTTCTATCCTTCAAAACTACTCAAAAGTTACAGCTGATTCAAGGTGCATTACTGTAGCTAGTTATGGGTTGCCTTGCTATGCCTACATCGTGTGTCTAATCTGAAAGCTGCCCTGGCTTCTAGAATAAGATGAACTTCTTATTCCAAATAACAAAAACAATAGCTGTCAGGGTTCCAAGTAACACTCCCAATGAAAGAAGACTCTGAGGCTCGAAGTTCCTCAAAGCAGTTCCAATGCAAAAGATGGCTTGACAGGCCTGACAATAGCATTTAGACTTGTATACCGCTTCACGGTCTTTACAGCCCTAAGCGGTTTACAGAGTCAGCATACTGCTCCCAACCATCTGAGTCCTCATTTTACCGACCTCAGAAGGATGGAAGGCTGAGTCAACCTTGAACCTGGTGAGATTCGAACTGCCAAATTGCAGGCAGCCAGCAGTCAGCAGAAGTAGCCTGCAGTACTGCATTCTAACCACTGCGCCACCAATACAATTTGAAGTGCTGTTCATAAAGTTTGTTCATGGTATAGGACTGGATCATTTGCAGAACTTCCGGTTTCTAATCATTTCAGCCCATTAGATGAAGTCTGGCAGATTGGGCATGTTCTGGATCCCTTCCATTAAACAGTGCCGTGTTATGGGACAGAGGAAATAGGCCTTTTTCTCTTGTGTGACAACTACCCTTTGAAATGCATACCTTCCATGAGATTTGGATGATCCCAGTCTTGGCATACTTTGGTGTTGAAGATCGGATTCTTCTTCTGGGCATTGGACCAGGTTGTGATTTGAACCTGCCTTGCGGCTTTGATTATAAATTGGTGAGTTGCTGTATGGGCATTGGGTCATTTAAAAATTTATTTTCCTATTTCTTTATGTTGTTTGTTAGGCACCCAGAGTTGTGTGTTAGCTGCACAGTGATGTACATTTAAATAGTAAATAAAAATAAATAAATAAATAAATAAATAGGAAACTTTTGCATGATAGCTATTCAGAATGTGACTGTTTTCCCATATTATAAATAAACTAGGTTTCACACATTATGTTACATGCTTGCTATCCATAATTCATCAAGTGACCTATGATTTGTAGAGTTTGCATAATGTACTAAGCAAAATATCATGGTACACAAACCACAATGGCTGTGTTTGCGTATATTAAGTTAAGCGAATGCTATCAATGCATCCAGGAAAAATCTTGGTCTAATCTTTATTAAGATTCTGAAGGTGAAGTAAGGTAATATTGATTTCAATGTCACAGTTAAAGCAGCAACAATAACTGAGAAATATACTCAGATATATGGTTTTTGAGTACTGCTTTTGACATTTTAAATATGGAACTGCAGAAGGAATTCAATTCCTTTTATCTCAGTCAGTAAAAGTAAAACAACGTACAATAGAATAAAACTCTTTAGCTAAAGAGCAGGTTCAAAACATGAACTGTTTTGAACCAGGCCACTTCAGATCAAGGACTGGATATCACATGTTTGCTGCTTGTATATAAGTGTGACTAAGATAAGCTTCCTTCTTATGCTCAAAATGCATGGATATATTTTCTCCTTGGCAAGTACAGAAGGAACCAAATAACAAGGGTTTTACAGGCAGGCTTTTCCCCCCAAACTATTTTGCAGTGCTTAAACCTTGCAAAATCATTCCTGTTGTTCCGCTGAATTAGCAGCTCGGATCCTATTTATCATTGTTATCAAATTTGACTGTGAAATGATTCATCTGGCTCCATTCTCAAGCAGTTTATACTCAAGCTTAGTTTTGAAAATGCAGTTCAAAAGATTTCTTCTTCTTCTTCTTCTTCTTCTTCTTTTTTTTATCCATGCCTATTCTTCTTAATCCTGATTTCCCATAACCTCTCACAGCTGTGTAATACTTATTAACCTGATACTTTGCTGGCAGCTAAGGGACAAAAGCATTCTTTCTTCTTACAAATTAATCTCCCAATTATTTACTCCCCAAGAAATGGGTATTCTGGCAAGAAATCCAACTCAGTGTCAGCAAAGCATTATACTGAAAAGTGGGATATGAGATGAATGCCCCCTAATTTTCAGGGACTGACTGCTGTCCTCAAAACCTACCTGGGAAATACATCTTTATCCACATCTGGAGCAGGAAGATTAGGAACCAGACCTGCCTTTGCAAACGTGGACGTGTAATCGTGGCAAAGTAAACGATGGCCATCAGATCGTTAGAAAAAAGTGCTTCTTAAAAGATAAGTAGATTATCTTACTTCAGACGCATTGTGTGAAGACTAGCTCTCTGGAGAAAACCCTAATGCTGGGAATGGTGGAATGAAAGAGAACAAAAGGGCAATCAGCAACAAGGTAGATGGACTCAGTTACAGTGGCAATGAATGCATCATTGAAAGACTAGGTCCATGATGGCGAATCTATGGCACGCGTGCCACAGGTGGCACATGGACCCATATCTATCGGCATGCGACCATTGCCCTAGCTCAGCTCCAGCACGAATGCATTTTTTAGCAGTAACTGCAGAATGGAGGTTTTCCAGAGGATTGGAAAGCATCCCCCGAGCGGCCGGAGGGTGCTTGGCCGTGGGGATGGGCTGTCCCCATACGGACCTGGAATCCCCCAGTCCCCTCCCCCCTTTAGTTGATCTGGAGGGTGAAAATAGGGGAGTACTACATCTACAGTGGAAGCTTGAGGGATTTGTGGGGTCGGTGAATGACTACAGACTCCTGCTGTCTGAATTTCCCCCACCCCTCCTTCTTCCCGGACCATGCTTAGACCTTGTTAGACCTTGTTATTGCCATAACAGCCCCATTTATTTGGTCTGCTGAACTATTTCCACTCTCCCCCCCCCTCATATTGCCATCTATTTCCTGCCCCGGAAGATATCTCCTGAACTATTTGAACACTCTGTGTGAGCTGGAGGATTCGACCCCTTGACGCTCCTAACCCAAGGGGGCACTGGAACCATGGACCTGAGGCCAGTGGAAGGCGGAGTATGGCCATCTCACTCCTGGATTATCATCTAGTTTTCCTGGTCGGCCTTGTGAGAGGAGAGCCGGCCAGGATACTTCCGGGGGTTGAATTGTATCTGCCTTCCCCTCCATTGCTGTGAGAGGGCAATGGAGCCCGGTGACTTGGACCATGGATCAGAATTCTGTCCCTCTATGTTTTTAACATCTGGTGGTCTCTGACCTTGGACTATTCCCCCCCCCAAGGGTCTTGATGTACTCAGTATCTGAATTGCTTGCCCTGCAAGATTCCCCCCTCGCGCAGGTTTGGCCCTCCACCTTACCAAGGGCCTATCTCGATGACGGACTTTGGAGTCCGGAGAGATGGTATGATGCAAAGAAGGGTGTGTGGGGCTTTTTGGTGAAGTGTTTTAATAAGATTTTAAGGGATCCGGGGAGGGGGGTTTGTAATAATTTTTTAAGGGGAATTGAGAAGACGACCGATGGGGATGGGGGGGGTCATCCTCCATGGTCAGAGCCTAGCCCGGCATGGGGTAACGGTTTGGGGGGTGCAGAACGAGGGATTGGAGGGGGGACAGAGGATCATATTTATGAGGGTTACACCATCAGCACGGTAGTTGGGAGGGGCAGATATGGCGGGAGCAGGGGACCACATCATGTGTTGGGGGCGCGCACTCGCTATTTGAGAGCGATTGCTCGCCCCGGTCTCCAAAGCTCCACTCGGACACTAGGTAGCACAGATACTCAGGATCTGGGCCTTCGGTTGATGCTGTGCAATGCCAGGTCCGTGGTAAATAAGGCCCCCCTCATCTGTGATCTTATAAAGGAGGGGGGAGCGGACCTGGCAGGTATTACGGAAACCTGGTTGGGTCCAGAGGGAGGGGTCCCTCTGGTTGAGATGTGCCCACCAGGTTTCAGAGCATTCCATCAGCCAAGGGCCCAGGGGAGGGGCGGGGGGGTAGCGGTTATTATTAACGAAGATCTAGGTCCAAGGGAGACCACTGTGCCACAGATTGCCGGATGTGAGTCCCTCCTTATGAAATGGGGTCATGGGGTTCAGTTGGGCTTGCTGCTCACATACCTGGCTCCCTGCCACGTGGCAACAGCCCTGCCCGAGCTACTCGACGTGATAGCCACGGTGGCAGTGGATACACCCAGGCTCATGGTCATGGGTGATTTCAACTTGCCTTCCGTTGGTGAAACGTCTGAGGTGGCTCGGGAGTTCATGGCTTCCATGACGGCCATGGGCCTGACCCAATTAGTTCATGGCCCCACTCATAGGGGGGGGGCATACTCTGGACATGATTTTTGTCTCTGGCCAGTGGTTGAGTGATCTGGTTATAGGGGGTATAGACATAGAACCCTTGTCATGGTCTGATCACTCGCTCCTTCGCCTAGATCTCCGAACCGCTACACCCCGCCGCAGGGAGGCGGAACCAACTAGATGGGTCCGCCCCAGGCACCTGATGGATCCTGATAGGTTCCAGATGGAGCTTGGGCCGTTTCCTGAGGATCTGGCACACGACTTGGCCGAGGACCTGGTAGCTGCCTGGAATCGGGCGGCTGGTGGAGCCTTGGATCGAGTTGTGCCTTTGCGGCCTCTGACCCGGTATGGATCTCGAGCAGCTCCCTGGTTTACCGAGGAGCTGAGAGAGATGAAGCGCTGGAAAAGATGCCTAGAGAGTGGTTGGAGGGCCAGTCTCGCTGAATCTGATCGAACACTGGTAAGGTCGCATATTAAGACCTACCTAGTGGCGATAAAGGCGGCAAAGTTGAACTACTTTTCCGCATTTATTGCGTCATCAGGGAATCGTCCGGCCGCCCTGTTCAGGGTGACCCGCTCTCTGCTTCACGCGGGAGTGCGGGAGGATCCCTTGGAAGGCAGGGCGGAGGATTTCGGACAATACCTGTATGACAAAATTGCTCAGATTCGGGGGGATTTGGACTCCAACTGGGTAGATCTGGGCGGGGTGACAAGGAATAGTCTTGAGAATGTTATCTGGGAAGAGTTTGACCTTGTGACTCCTGATGATGTGGACAGGATTTTGGGGAGACTTAGTGCGGCCACATGTTTACTGGACCCGTGTCCCTCCTGGTTGGTACTGGCCTCCCGGGAGGTTACACGAGGCTGGCTCCAGGGCATTATCAACGCGTCCTTGAGTGAGGGTCACTTCCCTGCCACCTTGAAAGAGGCGGTGGTGAGGCCCCTCCTCAAGAAGCCTTCCCTGGACCCAGCAGTATTAGCTAACTATCGTCCTGTCTCCAACCTCCGCTTTATTGCGAAGGTTGTTGAGAGTGTGGTTGCGCAACAGTTTCCACAATTCCTGGAGGAAACATCTTATCTGGATCCGTTCCAGTCGGGTTTCAGGTCTGGGCACAGCACAGAGACGGCATTGGTCACGTTGGTTGATGATCTCTGGAGGGCTCGGGACAGGGGATGTTCCTCTGTCCTAGCCCTATTAGATCTCTCAGCGGCTTTTGATACCATCGACCATGGTATCATGCTGCACCGGCTGGAAGAGTTGGGGGTGGGGGGCACTGTATTACAGTGGTTCTCCTCCTTTCTCTCCGACCGGTCGCAGTTTGTGTTGACAGGGGGGCAGAGGTCGACCTCGAGGCCTCTCGTTTGTGGAGTGCCGCAGGGGTCGGTCCTCTCGCCCCTTTTGTTCAACATTTATTGAAGCCGCTGGGTGAAATCATCCGTGGCTTTGGGGTGAGATACCATCAGTACGCTGATGACACCCAGCTGTACATCTCCACCCCAGGCCACCCCAATGATGCCCTCGAAGTGATGTCCCAGTGCCTGGAAGCCGTGCGGATCTGGATGGGGAGAAACAAACTCAAGCTCAACCCGTCCAAGACGGAGTGGCTGTGGTTCCCGGCATCCCGATATAGTCAGTTGACTCCATCACTGACTATCGGGGGCGAGTCTTTAGCCCCCGCAGAAAGGGCTCGCAATCTGGGAGTCCTCCTGGATAGGCAGCTGTCTTTGGAGGAACATCTGACAGCTGTAGCCAGGGGGACCTTTTGTCAGGTTCGCCTGATTCGCCAGTTGCGGCCCTTTCTTGATCAGGATTCCCTGTGCACAGTCACTCACGCCCTTGTCACTTCCCGCCTAGACTACTGTAATGCTCTCTACATGGGGCTCCCCTTGAAGAGCACCCGGAGGCTCCAACTGGTCCAAATTGCGGCCGCGCGGGTAGTGACGGGAGCAGCGTGGCGCTCCCACATAACACCACTCCTGCGCGAGCTGCACTGGCTTCCGGTGGTCTTCCGGGTGTGCTTCAAGGTGTTGGTGATCACCTTTAAAGTGCTCCATGGCATAGGGCCTAGTTATCTCCGAGACCGCCTGCTGTCACCGATGACCTCCCATCGACCCGTGTGCTCCCACAGAGAGGGCCTCCTCAGGGTGCCATCAGCCAAACAATGTAGGCTGGTGACCCCCAGGGGGAGAGCCTTCTCTGTGGGGGCACCCACCCTCTGGAACCAGTTGCCCCCGGAGAGTAGGAGAATTCATGACCTCAGTGCCTTCCGCCGTGCCCTAAAAACACATTTTTTCCAACAAGCCGGGCTGGCTTAAGAAGAAATTTTAAATATTTTTAATATTTTAATTGGTCTGTGAGTTTTAAATTTTGTAGCCAAATTATATATATTTTAAATGTCTTAATATTTATATTTTATGTTTTTTATGTCTGGCTGTACACCGCCCTGAGTCCTCAGGGAGAAGGGCGGTATATAAATTGGAAATAAATAAATAAATAAATGTACTGGCCAGCTGATATTTGGGCCTTCCAGGCCCCCCGGAAGTTGGGAAACAGTCTGTTTCGGCCTCCGGGAGGGTGATGGGGAAGGCCGTTTTCATCCTCCCCAAGCTCCTAGAAAGCCTCTGGAGCCTGGGGAGGGCAAAAAAACAAGTCTACTGGGCCCACCATGCTATCATGTGCCAAAAGTGGGGGGAGCAGGGGGGGTCACGCACGCCTGCATGGGGGGGCAGGGCGCATTGAATTATGGATGTGGACATGCGCACACACAATCTCCCATGCGCTCCCCACAGTTTTTGGCACGCGACAGCAAAAAGGTTAGCCATCACTGGACTAAGTTATGGATAGATCATCATGGAGAAAATCTATGCGGTTGCTAGGAATCAAAAACAGTTTGACAGCACGTGATTGATTCATCGATCGATCGATCGATCAACCACACAATCTGCATTTGATTTAGTATTATTCCTTCCAAATGGTTCCATGCTTTGGAATACAAGCTTGCCAGAAGGCACCAGTGATTAGTTCTGAGCTTCTAAGAAGAAGATGCTATTGACAGGCTCACCCACAGTTTCTATTTAGAATGCTTTTCTTCTGACACGGATCCTTTCTGTCTTTGAACGCTGCCTGATCAGCATTTCTATTCACTGTCTTTTCTGCCTTTACTTTGTCCCAGATAATAATGTGTCAAAAGCAGCCTAGAAATGATCTTCCCCTGGAAAAGATGCTTCTAATTTTCAGAATGTTTCTTTTAGTGGTGGTTTTCAGTTTATTTATTTATTTTATTTCAGGTGGACTGCAGGGGGGCAGAGGATGCTGCTGTTATGATTGTTTTCTGATATACCCTTTTTATATTTTAATTTTAGTGACTTGTATATGTTCTATTTATAGTCTGCCTTCCCCCCCCAGAAGCTAAAGGTGTCATCTACGCTCCCTTCACTACTTTTTCCCACCCACAAAAATAATCATATGCAGTAGATAGACTGATGTACAGCATCTAAAGTTACTCATGGATTTCTGTGCTAAAAGTGAGTTCCCCTATTTCCGTGATGGCGAACCTATGGCACGGGTGGGCACATATCGGTGGGCATGCGAGCCCAGCTCCGGCACGCATGCGTGCGCCAGCCAGCTGATTTTCAGGCCTTCTGGGCCCACCAGAAGTCAGGAAACACACAGTTTCCAGCCTCCGGAGGGGCTCTGGGGGGGCGTTTTTGCCCTCCCCAGGCTCCTAGAAAGACTCTGGAGCCTGGGGAGAGCAAAAAACGGGCCCACCGTGCCATCACGTGCCAAAAGCAGGGGGAGCACGGGGGGGCGGGGCACGTAGAATTATGGATGTGGGTACGCATGTGTGTGACCCCACCATGCTCCCCCCACTTTTGGCACGCGATGGCAAAAAGGTTAGCCATCACTGCCCTATTTAGTCCCATTTTATCACCTTGATTGCTGCATCTCATTGGGTATCTGTCCAGTTTTCTATGCATTCTGATCTGGGAAAACAAAAACCTACCAACACACAACCATGAATGATATTGCTCAGGATATTTTGCCTTGGAACTGAATTATGAAAAAAGGAAGTCAATGAGGCTGCAAAATTTAGGAAAACATTTTGTCCGAGACATTTGGATACCTCTGGTACATCATAATTTAACTAAGTGTCAGAATGCCTAGTTTGTTGGGAATTGTATCATATTTTTTTCCTTCTATCAAATTTATTTTTAGAAAGTATAAATGGAAGTGGTTAAAGAAGGTGACAAAGTAGATGTCAGGCCTGGAAGCCATCTTTTTCATTGGATCTCCAGGCCTGCCACATTTATTACTGTGGGAAACTGGGAGGGGGGAATTGTATGGAGCCATACAGTCATACAGTCATAATAACATTCCTTTCTCAGAAAGTCAAGGACATCTTGCCCTGCACCTGGACGGCTGGAACTGGGAGGCATCTCCAGTTGGGAGGGTGCTTGGATTGGACCATGTGATGGACATGTGAGTGCTGGGCAGGGACTTGAACTTTCCTTTGGGTGGGGACAACCTGGAAGCTTTCAGATTCGGGTTTTCCCAGATGTGCCAATATGACATCTCTAATAAAATGGAACTTTGAGGAAACTCAAGCCTTGGAGTTTTCTTTCGTTGGGGGTGTTACTTGGAACTCTGACAGTAGAATAGTTTGAGAAGTTTCTAGCCTTCTCCATTCCAGCTTATCCCTGGCAAGGTGATATAGAAGATATGACTGCTGCTGTTTGATTTGTGACAAGGGGAGTCAAGGGCCCCACAAAGTCCACACTGATCACATTGGATATCTTGAATGACCCAGAAACCTCTTGCCTCATGTGAGATTCCTCCTTAGTTATAAGCAACATTTCTAAGCCGAGGTGGCCCAGTGGTTAGAGTGCAGTACTGCAGCTACTTCAGCTGACTGCTAGTTCAGCAGATCAGAGGATCAAATCTCACTAGCTCAAGGTTGACTCAGCCTTCCATCCTTCCGAGGTGGGTAAAATGAGGACCCAGATTGTTGGGGGCAATATGCTATTTAGTATACTGTCTTTGGTGTAAGCTGCCCAGAGTCCTCGGAGAGTGGGCGGCATAGAAATATGACTAATAAATAAAATAAATAAATAAATAAGCAAATATATCTTTAGAAAAACAGATAAATTCTATTCAAAAAAAGAAAAAAGCTATATATTTATGCCCCTATGAAATACAAAATAGTTCCATTCCTATATCAAGCTCTGTAATCAGATCCTTATAAAAGTTCTGTCCAGGAAGGAACCCACTCTGCTTCTAAGTTACTGAATTTATTATATATGTATAGTGGATATAGAATACTACTTTCTTGGCTACATATATTGGCAAACTACTTATTTTATTTCATTGTGAGGATTTTTCCCCCTTCTTGAAAGATGACTTTGAGACCTAAAATGGCCAACAGGTGATCAACTCAATCATCCTCCTGTTTCAGGTGCAGTGCGAACTGAAAGATTAATCTGTTGGAGGGGGTTGGAGTTGGCTTGCCCATCTTTTGTGAACTGAGCCATTAAAAAGAAAGCTTTTTTGTTTGTTGCCCAATTTTGCCCTTGACATCTTGATGCAGCATACTTGGATGTATCTCCTAATTATATCTGCACAACAGCTTCTGAGGCCAGTTGGACTGAGAGGCAATTACTGGCCCAAAATTACCTAGTGAGCTCTATAATCAACTGAGTTTTTGAATCTGGCTTCCCTGATACAAATCCAACATTTTTATCACTATATCGCATTCGCTCTCAAACTCAGATAAGGAGCATGCCTTTCCAACCCCAACATTTCCAGATTTAATAAGGTTTCTACTTGACTTCAAGGGTTCCTCATCATATAGTTTTCTATTTTCATTCAAGTGGGCATGAACCATCTCTTTTCAAGAACTGCCATTCAGCTTTGTAAGCATAATGATCACGGAATGGAACCAGTCATATTCAGTCTCATGTTCTCATTCAGATTTAATTCCAGGATGCAACTAGAATACGTATTATTCTCTTGTTTTGCTCCATGTTATTAGCTGCATTAATCAGTAGTGGATTTCAATTTTGTTTGCTACGCATGTGTGCTCGCACATGTGTGTGTACTCACACGTGTGCAATGCTTCTGCGCATGCGCAGAGACATCTGCGTGGGTGGGAGGAGCCTCCGCCACCGCTGCTACCTGTCTGGGCGAACCGGTAGCAACCCACCACTGGCATTAACGCAAGAACAGAGACACACTATATACGTGAAGATCATGTCACATGCTGAACTTTATTGATGGGTTCATACCACAAACTAAATCTTAAATCTGGTTTAATAAATGACATCCTCCATGTTCACACGACATGGTATAATATATGCCCTGGTTCATACAACCTGGAAAGATTATGGCTTGCTTTCACAACAACAAACTATCAAATTCCATTTCAGCTTTGTCTGGCATGTTTTATACAATCTCATCCAATATTTTGGGCCACTTGTGGTTTGAATGTAAATTACTTACCTTATTTTATGAGTTGATGATACTAAAACCAGTTTGACGCTGTCTTAGAACTTTATAGGCCTCTCTGCCTGCATTCTTTTGGTGCTTAAAATTTTTATTATGTACAATAATATCTTAACTGGTTTTTTTTAATAGACATATACTTTATAGGACTTGACAAAGCTTTAAAGGACATGTTTTGCTTTGATGTAGATTTTTTAAAAAAAGCACTCTTCAAAACTCATTCACAGAGTAATGTGTGAATATGACCTTTTCAATAACCACAAGAGGATTTTGTGTTTGGTATTATACCAAAGCCTATTCCAATTCCAAATTCCTATTAAAGAAGAGGTTTTAGAAACAAAACACAGAAACATGATCTCTTTTCTTTGCTTTTGGTAGTGGAAAATTTTATAAAACAACTTCCAAAACAGCAAAGCTCCCTTCCAAAGTTTTGCACGTGATTAATTTTGTCAAGTGAAATAGGTCTTTGGTCACTCCTATTGTAATAGTTATAAGTATAACTCAAAACTATGAAGTTTGTGTGTATTGTAGTTTGATCCTTGGTACAAGGTACAACTACAACTACAATGAGTATCCTTCAGTGCTCATATCTCAAGTCTTTAAAGATTGTAAGTCTATGACTAATTGTAAAATACTTCTGGCTGGATCAAAAACAGGACAAGATATGATCTATGCATTCTGGAAACTTGATGTATATGCAAAATTTTTGTTGTGCTTTTTATAAAGCTATGGATTCTAGTGCATTTAATTAAAAGAATTCTAGTATTATTCCAGAACTATTGGCATAGCCTTCTTGTCTATGTAGTATGAATGGTTATTTAATGACAAGGGTTTTTTTAATATTCATAATGTTTTTCCAACAAGCTTTTAATAGTCAAGAAGCAATGTAATTACTTTAAACCTTGCTGAACAATATCTTCAAAAGACACTAGAGATAAAAATTGAATAAATGAATTAATGAATTAATCAATCAATTAATCATTCAATCAATCAATGACTCAAGGAGATGGGTGATTCAGAAATATGATATATATCTTTCATATTTGTAGATTACCCATCTCCTTCAAATATTCATTCATATACTGTGTGTATGTGTACACAAAAAATAAAAGATAAAAGTATATGAATTTACTGTTTGATTTTGCAAATATTCATCATGTCTTATGAAACAGATTTTCTCTTACAATTTTTAATTAAATGGTTCAGGAATAATATCTATCTATCTATCTATCTATCTATCTATCTATCTATCTATCTATTAGAATAAAGTCATAGGAATGGAAAATTAATATTTCACTGCTTTCACAGTGTACAATAACTCATGTCTGAAGCCTCTGAGTTGATGGAGTAAATTGATAAATCATATTGTTTCATCACAAATAGGATAATTTTGTTAAGAGTTTGGACAGAATTTGGGATCTGGTTAAAATGTTTCTTTAATTCATGAACCCACCATTGATATTGTTTTTGTCTGATTTTTGTATTATCCTCCCTACTCCAGTAGTGCCATTTTTATTAATCTTGCTGAATTATACTGCTTATTTTTAACCTTCTTTAAGCAACCCAGAGTTATGTGTGCATGGGTGGAAAGTAAGATTATCTCTGTAAATAGATAAATGGTTTGATTATTTTTTCAGGTAGCATTATGCACATAATGGTGCAGCTGCAAAAGGATAAAGAATCATTCCATGATCCCACAAAAATGTCAATGTTTTAAACAATGTCACACTATATTACGTATCTTGGTAGCACCTAGTTTAAATACATAGTCTGTTTCTTAAATGCCATCAATTTGAACAGCCTGATCCAAAGCAGCTTTTAAAACAAAGTAAGATTAAATAAGGGGACCATGTGTGCAACTTGGATCTTGAACTGCTCCCTCTGGTTTGGGAATAATCCATGCATTCATAATGTTCAGTTATTACATATATTAGCCCAGGATTTTTCAGTGAAACATGCCATTTCTCCCCCTTTGTTATTGTACTCCAGCATATAATGATGTTGTACCAAATTTTTGAATCATGATTGCTTCAATAACATTCTTTCTTGGCATGATGGATATGTATGACCCTGTGCAAAGCTTTGGGGTGTGTGTGTACTTTGCTTCAACAAAAGCTCTAGCTAAGTGTTTTTCTCAAAGCTGTTTTACTGAAATATGAAATGAAAGAGACACCTAGCTTTGCTTCTCCACTGCTTCGCTGCAGCCTTCTCCAGTATAGCTGGTAGAGGCTTCCATATTTCTATCAGGTTGTACACATTTAATATTTCACCATAGTGACAATTTTTTTTTCATCATAATTAAGTTGTCAACCCTGAAGCTGGCCTGGCTGAAGCCATCTTGGAGCTTTAGTGCTGCCACACTGAGAGATAGGGAGGGGGGGGATTAGAGATAGCTGGGGTTGTGTAGTCAAAATAAAATACTTTCTCTTGGGAACCAAGGAAGTTCTCACACCTGGCCAGAGGAAGGAGGAGTGATGTCACCAGGTTACCAGGCAGTGCCTTGATTGGACCACTTGACTGATTGTTTGGAGTTGACGGAAAACCTTTACTTTTGGTTAGGTGAAAACCATGGGAACATTCAGAGTCAGTTTTCACCAGATTCGTGTCAATATCCAATAAAGCTATTCTTTGAGGAATTCATCTGCCTTGGAGTTTTGCTTGGTATGGGTCTATTACTTGGAACCCTAACATAAGTTATTTGAAGAAATGTTTAAGCATAAAACATAGTAACACAATCTCCGAGCTTGCATATAAAAAAATTAGAGGCAGAGAAAAGAAGGGAGGAAGGATAGTACCTTGTTGAATAATATCAGATATAACAGCGAGATAATCTTCTGGCCCTTGATCCGTGGTCATCAATTGGTTGTATTTGTCTATATTCAGCATCTGATAGATAAGGGCTGAATCTTCTACCCCACAAAGCAAAATGGCCACCCTTTCAGGTGGCTGAAGAATCTTGTTCAGAAAATATCTTTTTTTCACATTCAGGCCCTTTAAAAGACCGTTTGATATTATCAACAGTTTGCATCTATAAGAGCAAAGAAGTGGCACTTCTGAATGGTGAATCAATGCAGCTTCTAAGTCGTAAAGTAAGATCGTTTCTTCTAATACAATGTGCTTGAAAATTGATTTTAAATACAGAGCCCATTCCTTGGCAGCTTCTTCATAGATAACAAGGATGCCCTGTGTATTTTCTGAGGGAATAGAGAAAAGAAAACATTTCAGAACAATTCTCACTTTACATTACTGTATAATAATATCAGAAGCTAATATTCTGAAGGGGTTCAATATCTAGATTCCTATGTGTAGCTAAAAGGTAGAATTTAGCATCAAAAACAGATGTATATAGACACATTTAAGAAGCTGGCATACTTTCCCAGCTCCCAGTAAGCATACAAAAAAGACTGAAATTTCATGTTTTACCATTACATTGTTAAAACCTAAGAAGATCTCATAAAATTTCAACATTACCATCTGGAAGCTTGCAACTTGTAAGTAGAAGACCACCAAGGTCCCTTCCAACTTTGTTATCCTGTATTCTGTTAACTTTTCCTCAGAATCTTATGACCTTTTTGCAGTTTAGGGCAGTGGTGGGTTGCTCCCAATTTGGGCCGGTTCGGGCAAGCTGGTAGTGGTGATGATGTGACATCACTGAATTGGTTCTCTTTGACTGGAAGCTGGGTCCTCCCGGTCGCCCTTGCGTTAAACTTACCTTTATTTCTCATTTTTTAGCCCAGCTGATAGGCACGGCAGAGTGGATTGCCGCACCTCGGCTGGGCAGAAACCTAACGCACTTGTGCGGAGCGCAAGTTAGGTGCGCGTGTGAGTGAAGCGAGCATGCGCATGGTGATAGCGCGCAAAGCGCGTGCATGAAGAGAACTGGTGGTAACACTGGTTGGAACCCACCACTGGTTTAGGGATGCATATTAAGACTTTGTGGGGTACTCTGGTACTTACAATCTTTGGCATTTGTGGGCAATATTTCTTGGTCTCAGTGTTATGGTCTGACTGGCAGATCTCTAGAGCATGATGGCTGTTATATTTGGCCAATTCATGCCATCTTTTGCCATGAACAGAATATTGTTTTTCAAAAATAAGGTGAGCTGCAGATCAGGCTACTGTCTAAATGTATAACATGACACCAAAACTTTGTTTCTCCATAGTTTGGCCATCAATTTTTTTGCATGTAGATCAGTGAACTGGCAATATAATGTGGCTTTGCAGGACCACTTCAGTACACACTGAGAAAGTTTGTCATAAATAAAAAGGACTAGAATAGAAGCTTCAGTACAGGGATAAAATTTAGTAGAACATCTGTAGAACAATCCCAAGAAATTGGAGGTTTGTTTGATCAAATCTCTTGCTCTTTTGACAACAGAAAAGAGGCTTCTAAATTCCTTAGGACATTACAGGCAAAAGTCAGTAATATATACGTTATTAATTAAATTCTAAAGCAAAATAGCTAAAATAGATACTGTCCCAACAAAGCTGGAGTACCTTTAGATTTATAATTCTGGTGAGAGAAAGATTTTGGGGCTGGGAGGGAGACAACCACCCATATTAAGGGAAATGTTTAGCCCAAATGTTAAACATTATTGGATTGGATTTATTCATAGGACATCTGGAGATGATGAGGGGATTGAAAACTTCCCTTTCCATCTGTTGGTACCATGATGATTTCAAGAGCTTATCACACAAATATCTGTGTACTGAACTTTAACTCTGTTTAAAAAAAAGGGGGGGGGGAAATGGCACCTGAGGGCGTGAAAACGAAACTTACTAGTGAAAGTGCTTGTTAACGCTTGCAACATTGTTAAAGCTACTGGATTACACATTAAGGAAAAGATTTAAAGTGGAAGCTGAATGGAAAAGACTATGGTATTGACTTCAATTAATTTATACTTCTAAATTGTGTGGAAAATAATCGGATTTATTGACCTGATAGCGGAATAAATATAAAGTGAAGATTGAAATATGGCTGATATCAGGGCTGAAGGATCCTGATCATATGAGACAGCAAATTCACAAGCTGTAAAGGTTTTTCAAGAACTTTTAAACTCTTTTACCTTTATTATAATAGAATCAAGTGTACGAACCTTTCAAAAATATAATTTGAAAGATTTGCTGGCTGGAAAAGATGAAGAAAAGAACCAGACTAATGTGATTTTGGAGGACAAAAAAGAGGCTGTCAGGATTAAGATGGAGGTTTCTACACCAGATACAGAGGTTTTGCCAGAGGCTTCCACGCAACCAACTGAAGAACAGCAACTAGACTCTTTACTGAAAACTGACAAATTTTATCGTGACAATTCTTGGTTTTACAGACAGAATCAGTATTTAAGGAATGAAGTAACTGATTTTACAAGCAGGAAGAGTCGAAACTGGGGTTTCAAATTAGAGGAAATAATTTTAAGAGGAGAACGAGTTTTAAAGATACATCAACCTCAAATTAAAATTCAAAAATTTTCGAAAACAAAAGCAGGGGGAGGAGCAATGCTGAAGAAGAAAGTATTATTGAAGAGGAAGGACTGGAAAAAATATAGAAAAATATAGAAAGAAAGGAAGAATGCAAGATTAATTTCTTTTGAGGATGATTTTAGTAATAAATTTGAAAAGTTTACTGTTTTATTGAAGTAAAAAGGCTTAATTAAAATTGGATAGTTTTTTCAAACTTATTGAAGTATTAAAATGGTTAATTTAAAATTTAATGGATAGTTTTTTCTTTTTTAAAAAAAAAGTTTTGAAACTTATATTTTGAAGAATGTCCTAGTGATGTATTAAGAGATCTTAAAATGTTTAAGCTAAGATTATAGTTTTTTTAAAAAAAAGCTATATGTGATGAAATGTTTAAGTCAGATATAACTTAACAAATATGAAAAGGTTTTTTTCTTTTTAAAAGAAAAAAGTTTTGAAATTTATATTTTGAAGAATGTCTTAGTGATGTATTAAGAGATTTTAAAATAGTTCTCACTCTCACATCCAGTTGGTTTATGTAGAGAGTTTGATAGAGATGATAGTGAAGGTAACTATTTTTCCAAATAGGTGTTTAAATTTCAATTAATTTCCATTTGGAAACTCAGCTATGGACTGTCTGGTTTTAGATGTGGATGCAGCTTCCAAAGTAAAATCATTCCCCTTAACAGCATTTCCTAAGCCTACATGGTTTTATTGGATGCAGGTATTAGAAGCATAAAATATGAGATTAATGCTAATGAGACTTCTGAAACTTCATGAGATAGTCATGAAAAACACATTTTCCTTGTAAGCTTTCTATAAGTCAATCATCTCTTTAATCTGCTGACTATTGGAGTAGATATTCCCCCATATATTAAACTTATATAAAACTTTACAAGTTGACATGTGAACAGTTGCCCTATAATCCAACATTTCTTTGTAGATCTCTGTTTCATTAAGTCATTGAATCAGGGTTGTCAAACTCGTGTTGTCACGGGGTCATCACATGATGTATTGTGACTTTCCCCCCCTTTGCTAAACTGGGCATGGGTGTGGCCAGTGCGTGATGCATCCGGCCCGCGGACCACAAGTTTGACAGCCCTACATTAGATGAATAATAGACATAGCTGTTGTTGAAGTATACCATTAACCACCCTGATGACATAAGTTCCTTTAACCCACAGCATTCAATTCAAAATCATTCTTTAACACAGCGTATTTCTTTATATTTAAAGAGAATTCTCTTTATAAACTTTTACACAGTAACATTATTATTACAAGAGCATGGTTAATTTAAGATGACACAACATTCACACAATATCTAACACTTCTATGCCTCAAAATGTATAAGTTTTTAACAGAAATGATTGAATCATACAGTATGTAAGAGAGAATGATATGAGCTACCAATTTCAGTACTTCTTTTGAATTCATCCTGACCTTACATTGAGTTAATCATTCATATCAATATTTATGGACAAATATTTGGGACAATGCCGATTTCTCTCCCAAACCATAAAACATTTCTGCATCAAATACTGTTTTTCACATAAATTTTCCTGAAATAAACCAACCAAGCCAAATGGTGGTCCTCAACTTATAGCCATTTGTTTAATAACGGATCAGTTATAGTAGCATTGAACACGGTGACTCAGGAGTGAAATCTAAAATTTGTTACTACCGGTTCTGTGGGCATGGCTTGGTGGTGGTGGTGGGGGGGGTAATGTGACTGGGTGGGCATGGCCAATTTTTTTTTTTTACTTTTAAAAGTATTTTTTTCTACAACCTTAAGAGGTTGCAGAAAAAAAAATGCTTTTAGAAGCCTCTGAGATCAGGCAAGTCAGCTGGGATCACCAGAGGCTTTTAAAGGCATTTTTTTTCCTACAACCTCTTCGGCTGAAGAGGTTGTAGAAAAAATGTTTTTAAAAGTAAAAAAAAACAGCCTCTGATGATCGTGCGGCTCAGCTGAGGGTTGGGGTGGGGGGGAAGGGCGCAGTTGCTACTGGTTCTCTGAACCACCCGCCGCCATCACTACCGGATCGGGCGATCCGGTCTGAACCGGGAGCATTTCATCCCTGCGGTGACTTGTGATTGGTTTGCACACTTACAACTGTTGCAGTATCCCTGTGGTCACATGATCAAAATTCAGACACTTGGCAACTGGCATGTATTTATGGCTGCAGTGTCCTGGATCACCTCTTGCAACCTTCTGACAAGCACACTCAACGAGGAAGCCAGATTCACTTAACAATCATGGTATTAACTTAAAAAGTGCAACGATACATTTAACAACTGTGGCAAGAAAGATTGTAAAATGTGGCAAAACTCAGTGAACAACTGTCTTGCTTAGCAACAGAAATGTTGGCTCAATTGTGGTTGTAAGTCAAGGACTACCTGGGCTAATATCACCCAGCTAAGAATTAATCTTGAATTCTTGTTACAGCTATCTTAGGATAATTTGCACTCATTCGTTAGAACTACTTTACAGATACATCTAAATTGGACAGTAATTTGCTGACAAGCTAGGCGTGCGTTAGTGTTTATTTTGAGTAAGAGATAAAATAAAAAGACAAATGAAGTGTAATTCTACCTGTGATATGCATACCATTGAGAATAAGATCCTGTTAACGGCACCAGGTGTACTGATCATCAACAAAATGACAAGGCACCATTTTATATAACAATCTATACTGATAGCCTGACAGCTCAGGTTTATTTCTACAAGAAGCATAATAGACCTCTTTTCCAGACAGAATTGTCACATACTCTGGCAGTTGTAGAGTGGAAAGAAATGAGCCCACAGACATGTTTTTAGATTTTTAAAAAGGTGGCATGAAATGCATCTTCGTTTTAACTGTAAAAGTGTTATGTGTTTAGGTAAGACTGCTTATCATATATGTGTGTGTTTCATACATGTAATGAACACTAACTGTAGTATATAGCTCAGTTTAATTTGACGGCTTGTATTCCACCTTCACTACTCAGATCTCAATAATAAATGATTTCTGTCTCGTAGCCCAACCCACCTCACAGGGTTGTTGTGGAGAAATAGGAAGAAGAAGGTATGCTTTATATCAGTGGTGGGATTCAAATTTTTTTACTACCAGTTCTGTGGCCATGGCTTGGTGGGCGTGGCATGGCTTGGTGGGTGTGGCAGGGAAGGATACTGCAAAATCCCCATTTCCTCCTGATCAGCTGGGACTCGGGAGGCAGAGAATAGATGGGGGCGGGGCCAGTCAGAGGTGGTATTTACCAGTTCTCTGAACTACTCAAAATTTCCACTCCTGGTTCTCCAGAACTGGTCAGAACCTGCTGAATACCACCTCTGTTTTATATATTATATAAACTTATACATTATATGTTCGCTGCCTTGAATTATTTGTAAAAATAATAAAGTTGAGATATGAATGAATGAATCAATCAATCAATACATTTTGCTTTCTCCCTAAGAGAAATAGCCCTAAGAAATTATTTTGTTAAAATTATTCCAAGCCATTTAAAAGCAATAATAAGCAAACCTACTAATTTGCTTTCTAGTCAACTTCTCATTTCCCTTTATTTGTTTCTGCCCATTTCTTTATCATTGTGTGACCTTTTGATCATGGAAAATTAGTATATTGTAAGAACCCAAGCATATGTATCCTGTACATATTTTCCCATGGTGCTTCATAGGCGTTTCTCTGCATACCTCTCCTGATGTTTTAATTTTCCATAATACAATTTTCAGAACCAGATCTTTACTGAATGTTCTCCAGCCTAATCATTATCCAAATGAGAAACTGGACCTCTCCTTCAATTAAGATTTGTACAACAAGGTGTGGAGATACAGAACAAGTTGAAACCTGAGCATGGATTGCAACGAGTTTCATCGACAACTGAAATCCAGAGATATTAAAATTTGAAGCACTTCAATTACTTCGTTGTTTTATTGGTCATAGAAAAATGGAGTTAAAATGATATACTTAGGCTACTGAATTCAACTCCCTACATCCGTGATGGCGAACCTATGGCACATGTGCCACCTGTGGCACACGGAGCCATATTGGTGGGCACACGAGCATTGTCCTAGCTCAGCTGCAGCATGTATGCACACGCTGGCCAACTGATTTTCAGCCTTCCAGGCCTACTGGAAGTCAGGAAACAGGCTGTTTCCAGCCTCTGGGGGTCGGGGGGAGGAAAGCCCATTTTTTCACCCTCCCCAGAGGCTTTCTAGGAGCCTGGGGAGGACAAAAATGGCCTTCCCCACCCTCCCCCAGAGGCCAGAAGTGGCCCGTTTGCCAACTTCCAGTGGGATCAGAAGGCCCGTTTTTCACTCTCCCCAGGCTCCAGAGGCTTTCTAGGAGACTGGGGAGGGTGAAAACGGCTCCCCCCCCCCGAGGACCTCCAGAGCCTGGAAATGGCCTCGGGCGCATTGAATTATGAGTGTGGGCACACACGTGCATGATCCCCCCCACACCCACAAAGGTTAGCCATCACTGCCCT
Organism: Ptyas mucosa; assembly: GCA_012654045.1. Taxonomy (NCBI): domain Eukaryota; kingdom Metazoa; phylum Chordata; class Lepidosauria; order Squamata; family Colubridae; genus Ptyas; species Ptyas mucosa. Next base: position 28,951,082 of record WNWU01000007.1, read on the forward strand.
ACATAATGCAAGACACCCAATGAAAGCAACCCTGTCAGAGAGCTGTTGAGTCAATTTCTGAACACATCCACTAAAAGGAAGCCCCTTACTTCCTTGCGTCATGGAGACAAATTGCTCTTATTTTTAGAACATTATTAATAAAATTCAACTGAAATTTGCCTTCTTACAATGTAAATCTATTGTTCTACTGTTCTACTGTTTGGAAGGATGAAAAACCTGTGTGGTATCCTTTCATACATAAAGAGTGCTATCATAACTTCTCTTCTATTTTCTCTTGAAAAAGTGCTATCATAACGTCTCTCTTGAGATTGAAGGTACTTCAATCTCTTGTCATAGGACTTAACTTCTAATCCTTATTATACTTGTTATCCTTCCCCGGTTTGTTGGCATCCTAATTAAAATGTCCAGAATAGGACTCAAGACAGAATAGGACACTCAAGATAGGATCTGACCAGTGCAAAATAAAAGCTATTACAGCCACTATTACTGTTATGAATTTGAAAATATATCTTTATTGCTGCAACTTAAATTTATATTTGCCTTTTTTTGCAGCAGCAGCCTCAAACTATTTTAATTATTATTTTAACCCAACCGTACATCATTCTATATCTATCATTTTGGTTGCTGTCCTAAGAAAAAAACTTTGCATTGTTCTCTGTTACATTTCACTTTTGTTTTTTCTAGCTATCAAAATACTTTTGAACATAGTTTCTGTGTTCTAGAATGGAGGCAGTTACTTGGCTTAAGAAAAATCTTGGACCCCTCATCAAAAGGCCAAGATCTAGGGATAGAAAATGTGGTGCACTTTTATTGTTGTTGTTCATAGCTTCTTACAGAAACCCATTTGAAAAATTGTGGTTAGAATATTAGTTATCTCACCCAGGTTCACATCATCTGCAAATTCAGTAAGCATTTCCTCCATTGCTTCATTGAGTAATTAATAAAAAATACCTAATAATTGAGGATCCAGCACTAAGCTTTGTGACACCCTACTTGATGAAGATTAATAGATGAGCACTCACTGAATCCACTTAATTGTCATGCTATTGAACTCTCATTCTACCAGCCTGTTAATCAATTGTCAAGGGATACTTTGCTGAAATCAAGAAATCTACATAAATCAATGTATGATGAAAGTTGCCTGAAGGATGAAAAGAGAAATTGTATGGCAGTTGTACACTTTTTTTCTTGAGAAATCAATGCTGATTACTCATAATTACTCAATTGTTTCAAAGTGCTTACAGAAGAAACTCTTTATAATCTTCTCTAAAACCTTTGCCTTGTATTGATGTCAGACTGTCTATATTTCTTTGAATCCTTTTCATTTCCTCTTCTTTTGAAGGTAGAGACCACCTTTATTTGGCTGTTATTTCTTCAGAATCTCTCAAAGATAATTCATAAAAGTTTGATCAGGTCATCAGAGTAGAGTAGAGTAGAGTAGAATAGAATAGAATAGAATAGAATAGAATAGAATAGAATAGAATAGAATAGAATTCTTTATTGGCCAAGTGTGATTGGACACACAAGGAATTTGTCTTTGGTGTATATGCTCTCAGTGTAGATAAGGATAATAAAATACATTCATCAAGAATAAAAAGATACAACACTTAGTGATAGTCAAGATTACTAATAAGCTATAAAATTGTACTAGGAAACAAATAAAAACAATATAATTGAAAGATACAAGCAACATTGTTATAGTAATAAGTGGGAAGAGATAGATACTAGTAAGGAAGAGAAAAATAATAGTAATACAGTCTTAGTAAATTATTTGACTGTTGTGGGAATTAGTTGTTAAGCAGAGTGATGGCATTCAGGAAAAAAAACCTGCCCTTGTGTCTAGTTTTTCTGGTGTGCAGTGCCCTATAGTGTTGTTTTGAGGGTAGGAGTTGAAACACTTTATGTCCAGGATGTGATGGGTCTGTAAATATTTTCACAGCCCTCTTTTTGACTCGTGCAGTATACAGGTCCTCAATGGAAGGCAAGTTGGTAGCAATTGTTTTTCTGCAAATTGAAGTTCAGCAACTTCAATCCTCATTTTAGCATCCTATTCAACTGACCTTGGAACTCTAAACAGGTATTCTGTCACCATATTTCTTTTAGTTTCAAGTTTTAGCCCATCTCCTTCATATAGACATTCCTAATTGGCTACTGAAACGTGTTCTTTTCATAAGGAAGACTGAATCTAATATTTATATCAGTATTTACATCAGAGTAACCAACCCAGAGAAGTATTACTAGCTATGAGCCAAATGCATTTGCTATGGAAGACTGTCTCATGGCAATGCTTCCCAGAATTTATTGACTACCAATTCATTTCCAAGAAGCTTAATGGGTGAAAAAAAAGAGCACACGCTGAAACAAATTTATTTCTTATTTTATTTTCAGGAGATATGTGCAACACACTTCATGGTTCTGGGAAGCCAACAATTCTATACACATAAACCGTATTGTGGTTGTAGTATTATTTGTTGATCTGAAAGAGAGGACTGGCACTATTAAATTGAAGAAAGTGAAATCTGGGTTTTAGGCACTATGTTAAGTAGATTTGTTTGATATTAACACTTACTTTTCCTCTGAGTTGTGCTACTTTATCTGTGCTGATGTTAATTTCTTATTATTGCAAATAAGAGCAAGAGATCTATGTGATGCAATTCATCAAGACCTCATATATATTCCACTATGAGTTTTCAAGTTATTGCATTGTATTGTCGGAAGACATGTCCATCTGGGTTCAGCCCCAAGTGGGGAAAAAGACACTGGAAACATGGAGACTGCTTGGAAAGATGGTTTAATGGTGGACAGGATCACATGGTTTGAGTTCCTGAACAGAAAAAGGGAAGAGATGTTGCAAGTTTCTGGGTTTTATGCCCTCTCTGGGCTTTGAATTTCCTGGGGCACAGGAAGAATATCCTGACTGGTTGTCAGACTCCCAGGGGGTGGAGGACTTAGTTAGCTTTGCTGGCTGATGTAATCTTCCCAGGTGCCGTGTGGTGAGTTTCTGTTGCTAGATGGGTCCTATTGTGTTGCAGATTGTCCATTGACAAAGGGGGGAGGGAACTGGGTTTCTGTCTCTGGCCCATTGGCAAAGGGGGGGAGGAGGCAGGAAGGTGGGAGCTGCTTTGTCTTTAAAACATGTTTCTCCATTTCTCATCCAGGGAAATATATAATACCTTTTTAATATTTCCTAAAATATTTCATTCTTCTAGGAAAGGGGTGGGTGCTAACTTCCTACAGTATAATTCTCAGTTTTGCTTTAGCTGGTGCTTATGTACCTTACCTGGTACAGAAAGACCTGTAATATTGCATTATAACCACCAAGTTAAACTATGTGTGTGTCAGTGTTTAAATGTAAAATTTGTTACTACCAGTTCTGTGGGTGTGGCTTGGTGGTGGGGGTAATGTGACTGGGTGGGCATGGCCAACTATTTTTTTTAACTTTTAAAAGCATTTTTTCTATAACCCTTTGGCCAAAGAGGTTGTAGAAAAAATGCTTTTAAAAATTAAAAAAAAGACTCCGATGATTGCGCGCCTCAGCTGGGCATGGGGGCGGGCAGGAATTTTTGCTACCGGTTCTCTGAACCACCCACCTCCGTCACTACTGGATCAGGCGATCCGGTCCAAACCGGGAACATTTCACCCCTGGTGTGTGTGTGTGTGTGTGTGTGTGTGTGTGTGTGTGTACTGTATGTAAAGATAAAGGTAAAAGTTTCCTATTTCCAGTCTTGCCTGACTCTAGGCAGTGGTGCTCATCTCCATTTTTGGGCTGAGGAAATTAGCCTTGTCCAAAAACACTTCTGGGGATACATAACTGGCATGACTATATGCTGAAGTGCACAGAATACTGTTACCTTCCCATCAAAGTGGTATTTATTTACCTACCAACATGTGCATGCCTTCAAACCTCTAGGTTGGAGCTCAACCCATCAAATAGCACTTGGGTCTGAAACAGAGGTGGGTTTCAGCAGGTTCTGACCAGTTCTAGAGAACCGGTAGCGGAAATTTTGAGTAGTTCAGAGAACCGGTAGTAAAAATTCTGACTGGCCCCACCCCCATCTATTCTCTGTCTCCCAAGCCCCAGATGATTAGGAGGAAATGGGGATTTTACAGTAACCTTCCCTGGATTGAGGAAGGAATGGAGATTTTACAGTATCCTTCCCCTGCCACGCTTACCAAGCCACCACAGAACTGGTAGTAAAAAAATTTGAAACCCACCGCTTACCAAGCCACCACAGAACTGGTAGTAAAAAAATTTGAAACCCACCGCTGGTCTGAAACCGAGGCTGTTGGCTTTCCAACAGACAAGCCCAACATCTTTAACCACTGGCTCATGGCAGTATATGTATATGTATTGTATATTTGTATGTGTATATGTACATATATGTTTGTTTGTTTGTGTGTATGTGTATGCGTATGTGTATGTGTAGATAGATGATAGATAGATAGATAGATAGACAGACAGACAGACAGAATCTTTTTTGTCCTCATTTTGATGACCTTTCTTACTTTTATAGTGAGTAGTGGATAGAGAAATAATTTGGCAAAAATTGGGAATGGTCAGGAAGTCATACGACATTTCATATGGATTTCATAGTCAATTTGAGCACTGATCTCTGTTAGGTAGCTCTTTTTATTGTATCCATTATAGATATAAGATAGTAGTACTTTAGATAGAACTGTAATTAATTGTAATTAAGTAGAATCATTAAAATATAACATTATCACAGTTCAAAAAATTAAACCATAGTTCATTGGTTGCATTTGGAAATCCAATCCAATCCAATAAGATGTATTGTTAGGATCACAGTATGAACAATTAGGCAATTGTAGCCTGTCACACAATACAATGTAGGAACTTTTCGATGTGGCAAGGTATTTTCTAGGATGTGGTTATTGGGCTACTTTGAAGTAAACGTTAGCTTACTTTCAACCTGAAAAATAAGCAAACAAGATCCAGAGCCTAATAGGAACATTTATATTGTAATATTTAGTTGATTGATTTAATTGGAAGGGGAAACAGAAATTGGGATGAAAAACAGAGGGATAAGGTCACTTTTCTCCTTATATAATACCTTAGGTCTATAATACATGATTTATAATACACAATGTGAAGAAAGGGGGAAGAGGGTAATTGTTTACATTAGTTGATACTTTAGAAGGAGAAGAATTCTCAGTTTTGCTGCAATGCATAATGCAGTTAATGTTATTACTGGGATGAAACTGAAAAGTTCCAAAATTCAAAGCATGTGATCTACCCCTCTGTTCTAAAGGCCTATGTTAGGTTTGGAATATTTCCCTTTTTTCTGATTAATAGTCATTCTCCAGGTTTAGGGTAGCTGGGAAGTTAAACAACCATAGAATGAAATAAATTACCAATAATTCACAAACAAACTGAACAACATATTTCAAAGACAGAGCGGGCATATGAATCAGATTCCAATGGAAACTCCAACATCATCAAACACATTCCATAGCCAAAAGGTCTCAGAATCGGTCTAAAAGCTAGAGTTTAAACAAATGTGGAGATCTGACTGTGATAAAGATTCCCCCCCCCTCCTAGTATTGGTTGCTTTGAATGGGGCATTTTTATGTAGATGCCATTCCCTTTTTAAACCCTCTTCCTTCTTTTTCTCCTTCTTTTTCTCTCAGTGTTTGCGTTGCCCATCTGTTTTCCCTTCTTCTTTCTTCCTTGGCAGGGTATTGGGGAAAGCACTGATCATTCTTGCCAAACATATGAATAGATTTCTTTCTTACATTTTGAAATTAAGCCAAAGGCATCATTGAATCCTAAGGCAACTATGCAGTATGGCCATCCACCGCTTAGTTACTCATGTCTTTATAACATCAAAGTAAGAAATTTCCTCTGGAAAAACATTGACCCAGAAAAGCAGGCTTCTTCAGCACATTGCTAGTAAAGGAATGCACCCTGGCTTTTAATAAGGAAACCTTTATCATCCTTATTCCAGGGGTGCTATTCAGCAGGTTCTGACAAGTTCTGGAGAACCGGTAGCGGAAATTTTGAGTAGTTCGAAGAACCGGCGAATACCACTTCTGACTGGCCCCAGAGTGGGGTACTAATGGAGATTTTGCAATATCCTTCTTGCAGGAGGGAATGGGGATTTTGCAATATCCTTCCCCTGCCACGCCCACCAAGCCACATCCACAGAATCGGTAGTAAAAAAAAATTGAATTCCACCACTGCCTTATTCCCTTTAGTGGCAAAATTTCTTTGAAGTATATATCTTCAATCCCAAATAACTTCCCATTAATTGAAAGCCTTACTAAAATCCTTTGTTCTAGTCCTGTGATGGCGAACCTATGGCACGGGTGCCACAGGTGGCACGCGGAGCCATATTGGTGGGCACGCAAGTGTTGCCCTAACTCAGCTCCAGCGCGCATGCACACACTGGCCAACTGATTTTCAGGCCTTCCACCGCAAGTTGGGAAACTGGCTGTTTCCAGCCTCTGGAAGGCCTCTGGGAGAATGGGGAAGGCTGGAGCCTGGGGAAGGGGGAAAATGGGCCTACCAGGCCCACTGTGCCATCGCGTGCCAAAAGCAGGGGGAAGTGGGGGGGGGGTCACGTGCGCATGGGCAGGAGGGCAGGCACATTGAATTATGGATGTGGGCACCCGCACCCGCAACCCCCTGCTGCTCCCCCTGCTTTTGGCATGCGACGGCAAAAAGGTTAGCCACCACTGTTCTAGTCCAACCAAACATTAAATAATAAATATGAATAGTCCTTCTTACAGATTGTGGTGTAGTGATGCATTCTGAATAAATTCAGGTTTTGATTGGGAAAAGGGCTGAATAGGAATAAGATTGGTTTTCTCTGCTGCATAGGTGTGATTCATGGTCACACAAGTGCAATTACAAGGCAGCAAACGCCTATTTTAGAAATGTCAACATCACCATTCTATTGTACATGAAGATTCAGACTGTGCTGTCCATTGGTGCAATGCTTGGCTTGTTCCTAGAATCTCATTGCAATTGATATAGAGCCCTGATATAGACCTAACTACAAGCCAACTGTATGAGTTTGGAAATCAAGGTGATTTACCAAAATGTTGAGCACAGAAACCAGAAGGAACACTAGCAATTTAGTTTTTATTTTTCTTACTAAAAGGAGGAAGAATATGAGCTTTGACACAGATCTGAGGGGGAAGACATGAGGCAATCAATAGTGGGATAATTAGAAGCCATGAGTGATAGAATATATCAACCACTAGCCACAAAGCCAAGTATTAGACTATGAGCTTTAAGAATACAAATATATTAGAAACAAACAAATTAGAACTGCAGAAAAAACAATTGCTACCAATCTGCCTTCCATTGAGGACCTGTATACCGCATGAGTCAAAAAGAGGCTGTGAAAATGTTTACAGACCCCTCACATCCTGGACATAAACTGTTTCAACTCCTACCCTCAAAACAACACTATAGAGCACTGTATAGAGCACCAGAACAACTAGACGCAAGAACAGTTTTTTCCTGAACGCCATCACTCTGCTAAACAAATAATTCCCTCAACACTGTCAAACTATTTACTAAGTCTACACTACTATTAATCTTCTCATCGTTCCCACTACCCATCTCCTTCCACTTATGACTGTATGACTGCAATTTTGTTGCTGGTATCCTTACGATTTATATTGATATTGTTTCCTGATTGCTTATTTGTACTCTATGACTATCATTAAGTGTTGTACCTTATGATTCTTGACGAATATATCTTGTCTTTTTATGTACACTGAGAGCATATGCACCAAGACAAATTCCTTGTGTCCAATCACACTTGGCCAATAAAAAATTATATTCTATTCTACATAAACATGCCTATATACAGTATATAGTGTCAGTCTGTACCTGTGAGTAGTCAAAACATCCAAGATTCATTTTAAATTAGATTCTCAATGTTTGACCTGTTATCTGAAAGAGCTTAAATCTATGGAAAATGAGGAGAGTGACAGATTGAAGATGTTTTTGTAAAGGATACCATAAGTTGAAGAAACTATAATATTTTACAGTGAACTGTTCTTTCTCCATAAGTGCTATGGGTAAAATGCTAGCTTGGAAAGTAATGACACTGATGATATATATATACAAAGAAAGGGAAAAGAAAGAAAAACGAGGAAGAGAATCAATTTAAAAAGCATCCAAAGTAGAACATTGTAAAATATGATTTTCATCAGCTTCATGTAAACTAAATAATTATGCCCTGAAAAAGTTTACCTTAAAGCTAATGTGAGGAGGATAAAGGCTGGATTTAATCTTGAGCATTGCTCGGGAATTGATATTAGAGACATTGTACATAATATTATTAAGCATGTTTGAAAATAAAACTGTCAAGACTATACAAGAACAAGTATTGCTGAGGAATAATCAACATTGTGCCTGTAATAGAAAATACCTTTGTTATTAAATTACTATGTGTTTGAGTTTCGTTTTATAAATGAAGAATTTTGCCTTAACCTTTGGTAAATTTGATTCTATTATCTTCACTCTTTTACTCTCTGTCTTTTCAAACTTGCTCTGAATTTAGGATATTTCTAGGGTGTTATTTATCACCCATTATGTCATTGCAAATTTCATATCCATTCCATCTATCTCTTCATCCAAGTCATCAATAAACTTACCAAAGACAAGAGAAAGGAGAACTAATTCTTGTGGTACCCTATTCAATTCCTCTTTCCAATTTCATAAAGAATGACAAATGTGTAATCTGACTGGGGTGCCATTTCAGTGGTGGGTTGCTCCTGGTTCTGTCCGGTTCTTGAGAACTGGTAGTAAAAGCGGTGGGAGGCTCCGCCCACCTGCCTGGGTGTCATAAGGTACGATCTGCACATGCGCACGCATGCTCCAGTTGCAAACCGATAGTAAGGGTAAGTAGAACCCACCCCTGTGCCATTTGTATCTAAATGATGACTTCCGGCAATTATCATATTGCTTACAAGGTCCCTACTGATCAATTTATTTATTGTAGATCAATTTATTTATTTATTGTATTGTTAAGAAATAGGACATCCTTATAAACGCCTCTTTTTCACTTCTTAAAATTCCTGGCAATAGGAATTAATTGTTATTATAAGAGACAAGTTAAAGTGTAACGTATGATCTCTATTTAAAAATGCTCAATGCTCCAAAACGCTTGTTCTATATTTCTCTGCTTCCAATTGTCCCCTTACTTATTCTTTTCTCCTGAAAGTTCTCTCTCTGCCACCCTCCCTCTGTCACACACACACTTTATTATGAATCTTTATAATTTAATTTTTCTTTGGAGGTAAGTTAAATAAAATGACTGTTAAATGAGTGGAAACCTTATCTTAAGTATATTTAAGAGAGAATTTCCCTGAAGTTGGGCTCCAGCATGAGTCTGAAAGCTCAGAAGACAAAACCTCTGGTCCTGGTGACTGATCCAGATTGGATCCTGCAACATTATCCTGGGACACTTATTTTGTCCTTCATTCATAGGTACATATTTAAATCTATGGTAATTTTCTTCTTCTTCCTTCTTCATTGTACTTCCTCTTCCCTTTAACTGGCATGGTATCTCTCCTGTCAGATATATTTCTTTATTCATTTTGTTCTTTAGTTTAATTTACTTTCAGGAAGATCAAACAACATAAAAAAAGAAAGAAAGATATTCTGCTTATAGTAAAGGTGATTTTCTACATATAGAAAGTAGAAACTTTTCTATCAATGTACATTAGAATTATAATTTAAACTACAAACTCATATAGGTTCATTTCATAGATAGAATACAAGTATATTTTAACTATTACCTGCAATTTTTGCCTGAGCACAACCTGAAAGCCATGTTAAGGTGTATTCTGTATTTCAGGTTGTGGGAGGAAAGGACCATAATTAGGACTTCAGTGATGAGAGTGGGGAAAATTATCCAGACATCCAGCTCATACTATTATAAAAGACTTTCAAACATCGATTTAAACACAGTTAATTTAACCCCTTTTTCATGGAACATAATGGACGACAACAGAATATCTGATCATAGGAAATGCCCTTAATGAATAGCTTCACTGACATCTGATCAGTTAGGTTCATGTTTAACCTAATTACTGCAACTGTAGATTTAATTTTCTTAACCTTGATAGCCTCCAACATATGGATTCACAATAATTGTTACGTTGGCTGAGGAATCTCTAGAGAAATGCCAGTTAGAGAAGATTGCTTTATTTTAATTATGAAAGTCTTCTTTTCCTGAAATAACACTTTTGTTGGGAAGCCAAAATATAATTCAGTCCATTGTCTACACACATTTAGTGGGATATAGACAATTATTTGATTTTGACTGATTATTCTTCTTAGCTGGGAAACTTAGTAAATGTCCTTGAGCTAGTCAGAGATTCTGAATCTACTCAATCCTGATGTAAGGTATAATTCCATGTTAGAATACAAATAGCTGATGTAGGGTTTTTGTTTTGAGTCTACTGTATAAAAGCAACTTTAAATCTCCATCCCAGGCTGAGCTAAAAGTGTGGAAGTCTTGACCAGGTGATTGCAGCTTCTTGAAGGTTAACAGCAGAAAAAAACCTAAAAATTGAAACATACTTGGTAAGGCTAAAATTACAATTAAACTAAGTCCCTAAATATAAAATAAATTAACAATATTGTGCATTCTATCAGTTGCCACAACTCATCTTGAATAACTTAATTTTCAAAAAAAAATATGGAGCCAACTTGATTTCTCTCAGATTATTCTGAGGTATAAATGCTGCCACCAATAAATAATGATTATGGATCTCTTCCAGTGTGGTATGGTGGTTAAGGCACTGGGTTTGAAACCGAAAAACTGTGAATTTTACTCCTGCCTTAGGCACAAAGCCAGTTGAGCCACCTTGTGCCAGTCATACTGCCCCAGCCCTAGGAAGTAGGGCAGTGATGGCTAACCTTTTTGCTGTCACGTGCCAAAAGCGGGGGGAGCACGGGGAGGTCACCCACGTGCATGCCCACACCTGTAATTCAACGCGCCCTATCCCGGTGCCCCCCCCCGCTTTTAGCATGTGATGGCTCAGTGGGCCCAATAGGCCCGTTTTTCACCCTCCCCAGGCTCCAGAGGCTTTCTAGAAGCATGGGGAGGGCGAAAAGGGCCTTCCCACCCACCCTCCAGAGGCTGGAAACATTCCATTTCCCAACTTCCAGTGGGACCGGAAAGCCCATAAATCAGCTGGCCGGCGCACACATGTGCGCTGGAGCTGAGCTACGGCAACGCTCGCGTGCCCACTGATATGGTTCTGTGTGCCATCCGTGGCACCCATGACATAGGTTTGCCATCATGGAAGTAAGGAATCACAGACCACTTCTGAAATCTTGCCATGAAACTGGCAAAAACTAGTCCAGGTAATAAATAAACTTCTACATCATAGATTTCACGGAAACAGGAAATCACCAAATACTTCTCCATCTCCATCTTAGCTATTGTATTTCTTGCATTTACTAAGTGAAATAAGTACAGTGGTTTACTAAATATAGAGTAGGGAACCTAAATCTCAAAGCAGAAACTGCACTGCAATGGAATTAACATGGCTTAGAAAAAAGCAACACAAATAATGGGCATGAAATATAGTGATGTTAGTAACTCGGAAAACTTCTAAATATTGAAGTATAAATTGTAAGATTTTTACATGGCTATTCCTTTCGACTGTACTGTTACAAAATAATTTTGCCAAAGTAGTCAATGAATACTATAAATTTGTTTTCTAGTGAAAAGAATTTTAAGCATGGCAGACCTTTGTCTGATTTTCGTAGGTTTTTAACATGAAGCATGGTTTTTATTTGGCTACTTCTTTTTGGTATGAATTCAATGATGTCACTCAAGAAGGCCATGGAAAATTGTTAATTATGAATTTTCCTTTGTGGTGGGAAATCTTTCAAATAAAATAGACAGCTTAGATTTTATATCAGCTTGATTGTGACAGTTTTTAATCTTGAGCAAAATCTACTTTTAATAACATATATTCTTGCTATTGATGGAGCCCTTGGCCTATTTTTAATTTATAAATGTTTCACAGAAACTCCATTTATTCATAACTTGTTTAATTTGCAAATACAAAGCTTGTTTTGTTCTAATAGGGGAATGCAGTGACTTGGGCAACATGCTTAGGTTTTTACTACTTAAGGTTTTAGGGATTTATTCTAGAGGAAAATGTCAGAATGACCGTTTTGTATTTTCAAAATCAAAATAAGTAACTAAGCACAAAAAATGCAAATATGGCCCAATTTTGTTGTGTGCACAATTGGCTTACAGTAAACCAACACATATAACAGCTACAGTAAGCCAACACATATAACAGTTGACATATAACAACTTTTGTCCACTCAGTCTTTTAGGTATCACTAAATAGATTTCTAAAAGAAGATGGTTTGGTGAGATGAGTGGCTATATAAATTCAATTACTTGATGCTATTAATAATGATGGTGGCAATATTATTTTATTAATAGTAAAAAAATAAAATTTTCTACTTATAAATGATTGAAAGACTTTGGTTGCAATCTTATAGAATTACATAAACCAATTGTAAATCTGGAGTTTTTCACTAAAGACTATGAGAAAACTCTTGAAAAATCAGTGATTATTTCTTCTTGATAAAAAGATTGGCCAAATGTTTTTAATACTCTGAAAAGTTCAATGACTGGATTCTGACAGATAATATTAATTTCCTTGTTTTGTTTTTTAACTAAAATCACTAGTTGATTTTTATTGCATAATTATTACATGGGATAGATTTGAAGGATTAAATCTGAATATCAAAACATAATTTCTCCATTAGTACAGAACATTAAGAGTTCAGTCAACCAAGAACTGCTCCTTGGCAACTACTGCAACAGTTAATTAAAATCCTGTTGAATTACAGAACTATTCTGGACTTAATTATTTATGCACTGAAACTCTTGTAGTTTCTAGAATGAAGAAACACAAAGAAAGGGGCTATTTATCCATTCACCCAAATGAAATATTATGGATATTGGTAGAAATATATTTGTGTTTACCACTATGAATTCTACTGTTACAATGAATTCCATTTTTACCTCAAAGATGTATTCTACTAAAGTTTAGATAGCAAATGTATAATTAATTTTTGAAAATAAACAAGAAAGCTCTCTTATCCTCTTATCAGTTAAAGCAAATATCTGAAATCATATTGGCCACTCCTTTTCAAATTTTCAGTCAGACATCCTTCTGAACGCCTGATAAACTTTTAATTGGAAATGTTAATGTCAGTGACTGAAACAGGCATGGTACTGATGTATACAGAATATGCATAGGATGGATAATGCACACAAACACAGAAATAGACACAGAGATACACAGACACACACACACACACA
>WNWU01000007.1:28964527-28997866 GCA_012654045.1 Ptyas mucosa
TAAAACCATGCTTTCAAAAGGCTCTGACGATCCCAGCTGAGTTGCCTGATCAGCGGAGGCTTTTTTTCTTTTAAAAGCCTCTGCTGATCAGGCAAGTCAGCTTGGATCGTCAGAGGCATTTAAAAGAAAAAAAGCCTCTGCCGATCAGGCAAATCAGCTTGGATTGTCAGAGGCATTTAAAAGCATTTGACGAGCCCAGCTGAGCCGCGCAATCATCAGAGGCTTTTTTTTTTTTACTTTTAAAAGCATTTTTTCAGTCGAAAAAATGCTTTAAAAAATAATTTTAAAAAGCCTCTGATAATTGTGCGGCTCAGTTGGGCATGTGGGAGGGAGGGGAGGAGAGATTTTTGCTACCTGTTCTCCGAACCATCCACCTCCATCGCTACCAGATTGGGTGATCTGGTCCGAATCGGGAGCATTTCACCCCTGCTTTAGAGCATTCTCTAAGTCAGGGATCAGCAACCTGCGGCTCTGGAGCTGCATGTGGCTCTTTCATCCCTCTACTGTGGCTCCCTGTCACTGGTTGGCTCCACAATTGATAGAGCTTTTGGTTAGGGCAGGTAGAGGAAAAAGGACGCCGTACTAGGAGGAGACTCTATGGTGGGGGAACTGGACTTTCAATCGGCAGAGGAAAAAGGATGCCACACTAGGAGGAGTCTCTATGGTGGGGGAACTGGACTTCCGGTTGGCGCCATAATTGAATGGGTGCTTTTGGTTAGCACCTTTGTGGCTTTTTGAGTATTTAAGGTTGCCGACCCATACTCTCAGTGGTTTACAGAGTCAGCATATTGCCCCCAACAATCTGGGTACTAATTTTACCGATTTGGTAAAGGTTGAATCAACCTTGTGCCAGTCAAGATTAGTTAGTTAGTTAATTAGTTAGGATTAGGAAGTCAGTCCACTTCCTAATAGTGAGGATAATTAACCAGTGGAACTCTTTGCCATTAGAAGTTGTGGGTGGTTCATCATTGGAGGGTTTTAAAAAGAGACTGGTCAGTCACTTGTCTGCAATGGTATAGGGTGTCCTGCTTGAGCAGGATAGAAGACCTCCAGCGTCACTTCCAGCTCTATTCTGTTTGATTGATTAATAGGATCAAACTCCTGGCTTTGGGCAGAGTTAGCATGCAATACTGCATTCTAACCACTGCACCACCCACATACACATATACACACATACAAATACATAACATATACCCAAAAACACATGTACACAGGATATACATAGGATTTGAGAGCTTATATTTATTTATTTATATTTATTTATTTGAACTTTTATACTGCCCTTCTCCTTTCGGACTCAGGGTGGTGAACAGCCAGAATAAAAACATTTATACACAAAAGTTAAAATAATTTAAAAGAAATTAAATAGAATTTGGCCCACTAATTTAAAATATTTTGATTTAAAATCAATATCAAATTTTAAAACCAAGATAAAATCAGGCCAGCCCGGCTAACTGAAAAAGGTGAGTTTTTAGGGCCCGACGAAAAGTCCGGAGGTCTGGGATCACCCGTATCTCTGGGGGTAGATCGTTCCAGAGGGTGGGCACCACCACAGAGAAGGCTGTCCCCCTGGGGGTCGCCAGCCAGCATTGTCTTGCTGACGGCACCCTGAGGAGGCCTTCTCTGTGGGAGCGAACTGGCTGGTGGGAGGCAATTGGTGGCAGAAGGCGGTCCCGTAGATACTCCGGCCCTAAGCCATGGAGCGCTTTAAAGGTGATCACCAACACCTTGAAGCACACCTGGAAGTCCACCGGGAGCCAATGCAGCTTGCGCAGGAGAGGAGTCACATGGGAGCGCCCCGTTGCTCCCATAATCCCCCACACGGCCACATTCTGCACCAGTTGGAGCCTCCGGGTGCACCCCAAGAGGAGCCCCATGTAGAGAGCGTTACAGTAGTCCAGACGGGAAGTGACGAGTGCTTGAGTGACCGTGCGTAAGGAGTCCAGATCTAGAAAGGGACGCAACTGGCGTATCAGGCGAACCTGATAGAAAGCCCCCCTGGCCATAGCCATCGTATGCTCTTCTAAAGACAGCCATGAGTCCAGGAGGACGCCCAAGTTGCGAGCCCTTTCCGTGGGGGCCAATGATTCACCCCCAATAACCAGCGATGGCACCAGCTGGCTATACCGGGACGCCAGCAGCCACAGCCACTCTGTCTTGGAATATTGAGATACATTCCCAATTCCTATCTAATAAAGTCAGAAAAAAATTACAATTCAATACATCTTCTGTATAAGCAGGTGTGGAGATGAAGTATATCACTATATTAAGAGAGTAGGTGCATATTAGGAAAATTCAGCTGTACTCTGCAGTCTTCCAACATACCTTTCAAAATTCTCTCAGATTGTATTATTTTCCTAGACAAAGACGCCATCAGTCAAGCTGCTTCAATTCCACCAACGTGACAATACTACATAGAAGCTCACTAATAACTTGGGCTGTTCACTTTCTCTTCAACATTTCCTGTATTGGAATTCTGACAGTCAAAAGCACTGGCTCTGTATGCTTCCACTGCTACCTACAGAATGGAACTCAAACCCTGAAATCAGACCTCTCCTATTCTTCTTGATTGTCAAACATAATCTATAGCAATGATGGCTAACCTTTTCCCCGGACCAAGAGCCCAAAATGCGGCCAAACCCCCAAAATGCAATGCATGTGTGCCCCCCACACACGCCCCCCCGCACAAGTGTTCACGGCCCCCGCACACACCCAACACCCCGCATATGCGTGCATACCCCCATGCATGCGTGCATACCCCGCGCATATGTGCATACCCCACGCATGTGTGCATACCCCCGCATGCGTGTGTGCCCCCCGTGCATGCTTGGCAGAGACCCAAAGACCAGCTGGCTGGCAGGAGGCACACGTGCATGTGTGACAGAACTGAATTGGGGTGACGGCTCACATGCCCACAGAGAGGGCGCTGCATGCCACCTCTGGCACATGTGCCATAGGTTTGCCATCGCAGATCTATAGTCTCTGAGATAACTTCCTGGGACTATTGGCTTGTATCTGAATTTAAGAACCTTTCCTAATTAGTTCTTTTGAAGCTCTTTAAGCTTCTCCTGAGCTTTGCATTACAATTCTCCTGACCTTCTATTACAATCCATATTGTATTCTGAGCAATCAGATATTCTGTGGATTATTTGGCTTCATTAATTCTAGTCATGGCTATACGGGCTAATCAATAATGTATATCCTTTCAGAAATGTAATCCTTAAAGAAACTGTCCCACAGTATTTTAATGGTAGCTCAAACTACTAAACAAAAGAGAGAACAAGATCAATTTTGTAGAATTGACCATTAATAGGCGTGGGTGAGTAGGGTGTATGCATGTGTCGGCAATAATGGCAATCATTATTTGAAACTCAGCCATATAATGTAAATAGCTATTCATTGCCTCAAGACTGATAATATACAGAAAAATCAAACTTGTATAGTAAATTGTAGTTACTAATGTAGATAAATACAATATTTCAGGCTACATACAGCTGTCAGGCATGACATCTGATATGGGTGGGAATGTCTTCATATTCAGAAATGCAAGTTGCAAACAATTTAAAAGTATAAAAAAATCCAACAAAATAATATATTATGTATATTAATTTTATATACTGTATATATTTATAAAAACTAAATAAATAAATAAAAATAAAACCCACTAAAATCTAAAAAGAGGTAAAAGGAGGGCTAGGAGCAATGGACGGCTGTAGAGGGAGCAAATGAGATCTTCCACAATACAAAACATTTTAGAACGACAAATAAGGTGCTCAGTAAAACTGGTTTATGGCACAGGTCATCTTCTATCGCACAGAACCTGGCAACATTATACGTTGTAGCAGGGTTGGGTATCTGAAAACACA
Organism: Ptyas mucosa; assembly: GCA_012654045.1. Taxonomy (NCBI): domain Eukaryota; kingdom Metazoa; phylum Chordata; class Lepidosauria; order Squamata; family Colubridae; genus Ptyas; species Ptyas mucosa. The sequence goes on from WNWU01000007.1 coordinate 28,968,394, forward strand.
GGAAAATATCCAATTGTGCCACCTGCAGTAATGGTGAAATGAAGTAGTGTCTGTGTCTCCGTATTGGAGACACTGGAGAAGTACATGTATTGGTGCTTCCAGAAGGCATCCAGAGTCACAGGGGCAGAGTGTCTCCATTATGTGATCTCCCTATATCAGCCTTCAGTGTTGTGGTCTGCCAGCAGCCTGCGGAGCTGGCAGCGGAGTTGGACAGTGAGGAGGCTGGGGAGGAATATGGGCCAGTCCTAGAGTCTGGGGAAGGCCTGGACGAGGGCTCTGCGTCAGAGGCAGAGATGGGGCCAGGGCCATCTGGGAGTGATGCGCAGACTCTGGAGCCTCCAGAGTCGGACAGCAGAGAGGCAGAGGAACAGGAGGAGCCTGTTCCTAGTGCGCGCATGCGCAGAGCTGCCAGAAGGCACAACAGTGAAAACAAAAGGGACGACTCGGGAGTAAGGTCTGGAGATGATTGGCCCTTCCCATAAGGCTTAAAAAAGGAGCAAAGGCATATGGGCACTTTGCAGGAAAGCAACGTTGTTAATTCTGTTCCCAGTCAGCATCTCTGTTTGATTCTGGAATCCGTGTGGCTTTGTCAAGTAGGTCTTTGGCAGAGTGTCAAGGGAGATAAAGGTTGGTGATTATCCCGAAGGACTTCTCCCGAAGGACTTTTTGCAACTAATTGGGAGTCAGCTGTGAATGAATGTAATTCATAACTGTTGCAATAATATATGTTTTTGGGACTACTTGTGTGTTTTAATGACTCAGGAAGCCTAGGTCACAACATTCAGGGACATCTGAGGTGAGTGCATGACATTGTGCTCTCCAAAGATTAGTGCTTCAAGATTAGTTGAACGTGCCCTAAGGGAGGCAGAGGATCTGTTGGGTTGACTGGCAATAAAACAGGGGTGAAATGCTCCCGGTTCGGACCGGATTGCCCAATCCAGTAGCGATGGACACGGGTGGTTCAGAGAACTGGTAGCAAAAATCCCTGCCCCTCTCCATGCCCAGCTGAGCCGCACAATCATCAGAGGCTTTTTTAAAATTTTTAAAAGCATTTTTTCTACAACCTCTTAGGCCGAAAAAATGATTTTAAAAGTTAAAAAAAAAGCCTCTGATGATCGCGCGGCTCAGCTGGGATTGTCAAAGGCTTTTAAAAGCATTTTTTCTACAACCTCTCAGCTTGGATCGTCAGAGGCTTTTAAAAGAATAAATGCCTCTGATAATCAGGCAATTCAGCTTGGATTGTCAGAGGCATTTAAAAGGAAAAAAGCCTCTGCTGATCAGGCAACTCAGCTTGGATCGTCAGAGCCTTTTGAAAGCATTTTTTTACAACCTCTTCACGGAAAAAATGGTTTTAAAAGTAAAAACTAAAATAAAATTGGCCACGCCCAACTAGTCACATTAACCCCCCCCCTCTCCCCAAGCCATGCCCACAGAACCGGTAATAACAAATTTTAGATTTCACCACTTCAATAAAGGTTAAAGATCTGGCTAGGTCCAACTGGCACTCTCTATCTTTGTGTGTTTCTGATGAAAGGTAGGAAGGAAATGAATTTATGCATACAGTTGTATATATAGCCATATGTGGCAGTAGCTTGTATGACATTAATATTGTAAATAGGGTGTTTTAAAGCTAATATATTTGAATTAGTCATTAATAATTGTTTTATATATGGATTTTTTCTGATGGCCCTGACTTGTTTTGGAATATGACTTTGGGCACGTAGACATACAACGCATAAAACCACACATGCACGTATGCATATATCTAGCAGTGAATCTGTCACACATGTGACACAGTTATCTCCAGAGCTGGTTTCAACTGGGGTTCAGTGAAACTTTAGCTGGGTTTCAGCTAGACTTCCAGATTAACATTGATACTGGAGATTACTCAGCATTTTTATCTGTCCTGTCCACACTTCCTTCAGGAGCTGCACTTACTGTAAATCTAAAGATCTTTATTTCACATTAAAACGATACAACATGCATAGACTTCTGTTTCAGGAGACAGTACTGATATTTTTTTTCTTCAAATTTTATCTACTGGCCCTTTTTTGTAACTATGTTTCTAGGCTGAAAAACAATATAAAACAAGATAAGTTTGACGTGTATTGTACTTGTGACATTTATCTTCATGAATGAAGGGAGAAACAGTAACTCAAGTGTGGCATAACCATTAGTGAAATATTCTGTCACTGCCTCTCCTGTGAACTGAAGATGGATGTCATAAAAGATGAGTCATAATGTGTAAAGCTGTACAGAAAAGAACAGAAGCATTTTTTTTAAAAAAAGAAGAAGCCAGAAGCAGCGACATTATTATTGTAAGAAAACCCAAAATCCGTCACTGTGGGAAAACCAATTTGCATGTTGGGCGGAACTGCCAGGATATGCTTTGCTGTAAGTATTTAAATATGCTCGGGAACAAGAGAATATTTTGAGCATTTTGTTTTTTATTTATTCAGTAAGAAAAATTTTGTAAAAATTTTAGTAAAGTAATTTTAAGTGAAACAGATGACTTCACAGACTGCATGAAGAGAACAAAGGATAAGAGAACAAAGAATCTGATTATGAAGAAAATATGGAGATTATTAACATTATTCCTCCTCCCTCCCTCCCTCCCTCCCTCCCTCCCTCCCTCCCTTCCCAACTATGGACTGAACATTAACGGCTGATCTGATGCTGCTAGAACTGGCTGGTGCAGCATCTGTCACTCAGCAGACAGTGAAATTAATTTATCTCGTAAGGTGAGATATTGCATATGGGGTTCTAGTTTTCAGCATATGTGCATTTCAGGACAAAGAACCCTTTAACAGAAATGGTTCAGGAGGTTTCCAACATTTCACTTCGTACTATCTTGAATCCAAAAATTGACAGTTTCCAAGATAATTGCAGCAACCAGGTTGTTTCCTGGCTAGACAAGTGAAATATTTCATTGTTCCAGCAGACAAATATTATTTTGCCATTTTGTCTAGATGGCTCTACAAGTTATTTCGGTTACCTGAATTGATGGTTTTAAGAAGATAATTGCTAACTTTTGGAAGAAAGATCAAATACTCATGTTAACTGGGTGTCCCAGAGCATGCTAGTGGTGAAATCCAAATTTTTTTACTACTGGTTCTGTGGGCGTGGCTTGGTGGGTGTGGCTTGGTGGTCGTAGCAAGGGAAAGATACTGCAAAATCTCCATTCCCACCCCACTCCAGGGGAAGGATACTGCAAAATCTCCATTCCCTCCCCACTCTGGGGCCAGCAAGAGGTGGTATTTGCCAGTTCTCCAAACTACTCAAAATTTCCGATACCGGTTCTCCGAACTGCTCAAAATTTCCACTACCAGTTCTCCAGAACCTGTCAGAACCTGCTGGATAACCCTTCAACCCCACAAAACGACCCCAAATTACAAATTGGGTGATAATTTGAACCTGCTGAAGTTTGAGAGCAGCTTCTGGATGCTCAACTTGTTCCACAAAATTGCTTTGCAAAGCCTCATTATTGTATTACATAACAATTCTTCACATGATTTCATCTGTCATAATCCATATCCTAAACTAGGAGATTTAAAGTAGAAACCCCATGGAGGGTTCCAATTAGGACAGCTTGTTAAGTGCACTCATAAATGGACACAAGGATAATACTCAATATTAACTTAACAGAGTGGTGCATAAAATCACGCTGTTAGACTTCTTCAAAGAAAAGAAAGTTCAGGCACACTCACAAAAGTGGGAGAGGTATTTATTCCTGAAAATCTGATTTCAGCAAGAATGGAAAAAGTAAACAATGACAAATGTGAAAGTAAACAGCTCTAGAGAAAAAAAATAGTCACCATATAAATTAGTGATGAGAAACTTTTTCTGAGTTGTTGGGTTGCATTTCATTTCATACAGACCTCACTTAGCAACCACAGTGGGGACCGATAACTTCACCACTAAGCAGAAAAATTGCACAACCCTGACAGCCTTACAGTGTCACTTCCCATTCAGTCATTAAGCGAGACATCTTCCGACTGTCACTTGGTCTTTTATTTCTGCATTCTCCATGAATTCTATTTGTTGGAAGCCAATTGCGAAGCATGCAAATGGCAATCATGTAATTTCAGGACACTGTGATGATTGTAAATGCGAAGATTGGTCGCAAAGCTGCTTTATTTCTTATACTGTTGTAATTCAAACAGTCCCTAAGTAAGGCAAGGACTGCCTGCAGCCTCTAAGTGTTGTGGGGGAGCATCTCTTGACATAGTGGTCCTTGACTGAATCCCAGGCCATGAATCATGAGGGAGAGGTTTAGCATGACTTGCAAAGAAAAGAATGAGATTATCTGCTGTGCTGCGATCAATTAAGCCCACACCAGCTCTATTTTTGTGGAATTGAAATTCAAGAGTCCCACTTCCAAACTGCTGCCTGAGTAGGAGTTAGCTTATCTCTTCTGCGATCTAGATGACATTGTAGATAAACCCTGTGAAACTGAGATTTCCCTAGGACTGCTTTTATTGCAATTTTAATTTCTACCTTAGTACAGGTAGTTTTTGACTTACAACGGTTAGTTTAGTGACTGTTCGAAGGTGTAGGAAGTTAGCACTCATCCCTCTCCTAGAAGGATGAAATATTTTAGGAAATATTAAAAATGGAGAAACATGTTTTAAAAACAAAGCAGCTTCCTGCCTCTCCCCACCTTTGTCAATGGGCCTTTAAGACCTCAGCCAAGCTCACTCATTCCCCCCACCTTTGTCAATGGACCATCATCTGCAACATAATAGGACCCATCTAGCAACAGAAATTCACCACAAGGCACCACTGGGAAGATTACATAAGCCAGCAAGGCTAGCTAAGATCCCCACTCCCTGGGAGTCTAACAACCAATCAGAATACCTTTCCTGTGCCCCAGGAAGTTCAAAGCTCAGAGAGGGCATAAAACCAAGGCACGTTCAGCATTTTGGCCCTTTTCTGCTCAGGAACTCAAACTATGTGATCCTGTCCACCATTAAACCATATTCCCAAGCAGTCTCCATGTTTCCAGTGTCTTTTTCCCCACTTGGAATTGAACCCAGAAGGATATTTCTTCCAACAAAGGTACAATGGCACTGAAAAAAGTGACATGTTTTTCATACTTATGACCGTTGTTGCAACATCCCCATGGTCACATTCAAAACCTTGGCAACTGCCTCATATTTATGACAGTTGCGGTGTTCGGGGGTCTTGTGACTCACCTTTCGCAACTTTCTGACAAGTAAAGTCAATGGGGCAGCCAGATTTATGTAACAACCGTGTTACTAAGTTAAAAACTGCAGTGATTCACTTAGCAAATGTGGCAAGAAAGATCTTAATTTCTGTTCCTGAGTGAGACTTTTGTTAAGTGAATTGGGGCAAAATCGACTTAACAGATGTCTCACTTAGAAACATAAATTTTAGCAATTGTGGTCATATGTCGAGGATTACTATATGTGTACACAGCAGAGGGAAAAGGAAATAGGCAGAGCTTTTCTAAACTTGTGTGCTAGTCACACTAAAAATATTACTCTCAAGGGAGAAAAAAAGAAGAGAGATAGTAAAGCAGAAGTTGATAGCCGCCCACCCCCCCCCCCACCCAACTGATCTTGGAGCTTCAAAATGAGAGTCCCTGGCCTCTTAAAACCTGTTGATTGTTTAGGCCTTATAAAATAAAAACATGAATAAATCAAATAAATTTTTCCTCCAGATTTATTTTCAAGGTATAAAAGCATTCAGTTATAAGATTTACTACTAAACAGTAGAACATAATTGGAATGAAAACTCTAGGATTCCCCTGGGTCAAATTCAGAAGTGAACCATTATTGACCGGAGGTATAAAGTCCACCTGAGTGGTAATATATTTATTCTTGTTTTGTTCTTGTTTATTTTAGATATTTCAAAGTGTAACCAAGAAAAAAAAAGAAAAAAGAAAATGCCAACTATTTAAAATTGAGTAAAAATGTTAATAGTTACATGATTAGATGCTATACAAAAATATATCAATTTTGAATTTTAAAACTCTTATAAATTACCAGTTTCTAGCAGAAGCAATATCATAAAAATCTGCAGTTAGAATAATGAATTTAGAAGAAGAATTTAGGAAGTTCTAGCTAAGCTGAAAAAAACTCTGTTCTTATTATAAATCAGGCAAGATATATTTAGAGCAGTGCTTCTCAAATAGTGGGGCGCGCCCCCAGGGGGGTTGCGAGGCTCCGTAAAAGGGGGCGCGTTTGACCTTGGCAAACACTGTCATAACAAGCTAAGCCCCGTGTTTATGTCTCTGTATTTAATCAGAGAACAACGGGAGCATCTGATTGGCTGTCCAAAACCCTTGTGACACGAGCCTGTCGGAGCCATCTTTAGTGTGGGACGTCCGTCCACACTTACTTTGTTGCCCGACGGATGTGCGCCCAATTGATGCTCAAATGACTGACAATGACCTTCTCCTGTGAAACATAACGCTGCCCCAATTAATGATTAATTATTAATCAAACTTGCTAAAGAAATCGGGCTACCGCTGCTGACATTTGCATCGATAGTGAGCATTAAGCCAGTACATGTGACTGCGCATGCTCCTCCCTTTCAAGGAGAACAGACCTTTTTCTAATAATGATACTATTTTTTTAATAATGATACTATTTACAGTTGCGCGGGGGGCGCGAAAAATGTTTTCTTCTTCCTAGGGGGGCGTGACAGAAAATAATTGAGAAGCACTGATTTAGAGTAACAGAAAACAGAGTTGGAAGGCACCTTGGAAGTCTTCTAGCCCAACCCTCTATTCGAGACCCTATTACTATTTCACACAAACGGCTGTTCAATCTCTTCTTAAAATCCTCCAGTAATGGAGCACCTACAACTTCTGGAGGCAAGCACTCTACTGGTTAATTGTTCTCACTGTAATATTCTAAAGCTCATACATGTTTCACAAGAAGAGTCCTCCACTCCTTTGCCCGCAACAGAATATCTTATGTCACCAGACTTGAAATTTTGGGCTTAGACAACTTAGAACTTTGCCGTCTTCGGTCCGATCTAAGCGCAGTACATAAAATCATCTGCTACAATGTCCTACCAGCCAATGAATACTTCAGCTTCAACCACAACAATACAAGAGCACACAATAGATACAAACTTAAGGTAAACTGCTCCAAACTTGATTGAAGAAAATACGACTTCAGTAACAGAGTTGTCAATGCCTGGAATGCACTACCTGACTCTGTGGTTTCTTCCCCAAAACTTTAATCTTAGACTGTCTACTGTTGACCTCACGCCATTCCTAAGAGGTCTTTAAGGGGTGTGCATAAGCGCACTAGCATGCCTACCGTCCCTGTCCTAATGTTCCCTTTTATTCGTATCCATCTCATATATTCATAATTATGTTTTTATACTTACATACTGAACATATGGTACAAATCCACGTACAGAGTTACAATCATTGTGATTTTAACCAAAAAAGAGGTAGCAAAAAAACCCCCACTTCATTCTGTGGTGAATCATTTCCCACAATTAATGAGTTTTATGACTTTGCTATTATTATTTAAGTAAACATTAAATTTCTACAAGAATTTTTTGTTACCAAAATTTTGGTAACAAGAATTTTTAATTGAACTATATATTTTGGCAATCGATGTAGGCATAATATAACAAATGAAAACATCTTGAACCAATTTTATTTGAATACATATGTGCAGTAAATATAATATTCATCATCCATCAGTATTCTCATTGCATATCAGTTGACCTGTTTAGATTTTGCATTTATTTAACATACTGATTTTGACTTGTTTAGTTTCTGCAACATATTTATCATAAATTGGTGATAATTTAAATATAAGGCCCACCAAGTGTTTTGAATTTTATAAGCTTTTAAAGGTGTCAGGTGTCTCAGTTTCCCACTTTATTTTTTAATTCCCTTTGAACTATATTACTAATTTGAAGATATTGGAACATAGCAAAACAGACTGGCCCTGGGTTGTCAACGAAGAGATAGTGCTATATGGTTATTATTTTTTTTCAGACTATATGCTGAATATATTTACACTGAGGGAGGCAAGATTGAAAGAAGATGACATCACCTTGATATTGATGACACTACCCTGATGCTATACCTGACTATGCAAATGAGTTGCAAGTTCTGGTAATGAAAGTCAAGGAGCCCAGTGAAACAATGGAACTAAAATTAAACACCAAGAAGAACAAACTAATGACAACAAGTACAGCTCCTGGTATTAGAACTGGCACATTGAAGTTATGAATAGCTTTTGCCCTTTTGAATGGACCTTCAAGAGTAGAGTAGAGAAGAGTAGAGTAGAGTAGAGTAGAGTAGAGTAGAGTACCCAGCAGTTAAGAACCATATCAAAGACTAGTTCTTATTAAGGTTGCAATGAAGGCCTTGGAAAATATGATGTTGTGAGGTTTTTATAACTACAAAAATAAGAACTGTGCAGAAAATGATTTTCCTAGTGATACTCTATGGAAGTGACACTCTATGAAAGTACCTTATTCTGAAGTGGCAGATACCAAAGTATTAGTGTGGCAAAGATGCTAATGATATCCTGGTTTGAACAGGTGGGACTTTACACAGCCCTCATGAAAAACCATCATGAGGCCTTCCCTTGGACAGCTGGAAAAAGTCTCCCTCATGCCTCAAGATAACTACACTGCAGAAAAAGGAGCAGTTCACACTTTCACTATTGAGCAAAACCAATCACGAAAAAGATATGTTGGCAAAGGCCATTATAGGAAGGAAGAAAAAAGTCCTCAAAGGTGTGTGTGTGTGTGTATGTAGTATACATATATACACATATTTTATATGGAGAAGATAATGACATCCATATGAACATAAAAATGTGCAGCTGTTAATAATTGGGCCAAGAGCTAAAATTTAAAGTTGAGTTGAAATTCCTCAAAAGAAGGTTTCTCCACTTTCCCCAGGATATTTTTATTTTTATTCAGTCCCCTAAAAAACAGTATGCTAATTTTATTTCCAATAACATTATTCTTTCATGTTTTGGTGGAGGGTGAAACAAATAACATTTCTTTCCTAGATCACCACTGGAAATATGTGAGTGGTAAAATATATATTAAAAATAACACACTTTTTCTTTTAAAAGCAAGCAATGCTAGTGATGAATATATCTCTGGAAAAGTCCTACCCAATCTGGTACTCATCAGGTGTGTTGTATATGATCTTCCATAATCCCCAGCCAGTATGACTTGAAGTTGTATTCAATGGAAGATTACAAGAGTTAAAGTTAAACATACTTGCAGTACTCTAAACTGGAGCAAGTTATGATTATTTTTTTCCCTCTTTGGGGAGAATTGGAGAATTGGGGATGGAATTTCCCCTTCCTTCTCCTTTTCTTTTCTTTCTTATTTTTGCCTCTGAATAAATAAGATTTAATTAATTTAAGCAACTATTTCTATATAAATTTGCTGAAATCTACAATCATTAGGAAAACTTGGCCTGATTAATGCTTTATTTCAAAATCGAAAGACAAATAAAATTCATAGTAATATTGTCGCCTTATATTCATAATTAAAGGTCTTGCTAAGTCTCCTAATTCAGAATATGTAACCTATTTATAATTGACAACTCTGCATTATTTAATCAAATTCTAATTCATAAATGAATAACAGAGATGGCGGCGTTATGAAAAACCTGTTAAGTGTCAAAATCAGTCATGCAGATTATGCTGCTGCTTTGTGATCCTTATTTTGTCTGTTAAATTAAGGCGTACTAAATAATTCTAAAACAACTCAGAGTAATCAAAACAATATTTAGAAAGAAAAGATTAAAAAACATAGAATGGTCGCATACATTTAAATAAAGAAAAATTAAGTCCCAAACTTGACTTTTTGATGCTTCTGGAAAATATATTGATAAAAGGAACAAATTTCACTTTTCTAGTAGTGATGGGGCAGATAATATATGTTGGCATCAAACCTGCCCTCCCCTACTCTTCACTTGCACTTTCTTCTTTTTTCCCCCCTGCCTCCTATAGTCTCAGTATATTACTCTTATTAACAATCTTTTTTTAAAAAAATGGACTACCCTTAGAAGACTAGCAGACCCAATCTCTCTCTGACATCTCAATTAAGTTAGGGAGAATCAGGACATGTAAAAAAAAAATTCCAAGGAATGTTTTGGTTGAATAGACCAGGTGTCTCCAACCTTGGCAACTTTAAGACTTGTGGACTTCAATTCCTAGAGTTCCTCTAGAACTCTGGGAGTTGAAGTCCACAAGTCTTAAAGTTGCCAAGGTTGGAGACCTCTGCAATAGACCATTCTGTACCTATAATATGTGACCTATCTATCAAAAGACCACAGAGGTTCAAAGCTCTAAACATTCATTTACAATTCACTCCCATTGGACTAATTAAGAATTATGTCTTAGTAAGCACTGATCTCCTCCTGGTGACAGCTACACCAACTGCATCACCCACCTGAACTGCCAGCCATGGTTATTCTTCTTGGTAGATAAGATCCTTTGCCGCAGAGGCAGAGCAAGAGCTGGTCTGCCAAAGGAGAGCCTCCCCAACTTGTCTAACAGAAGGAGGATGCACAAGACGAATAGACGCTGTTCATGTTATCACTTGCTGCGTTCAGTTCCTCACAGACTCCCTTCTAACTAATGCTCAAGGGGGAAGTTTGCCTTCCTGTTGTAATGAAGCTGCTCCCCCAGGGGCTTAGAGTGTTGTGAGCTGGCCTGTGGTTTGTTTAGTTTCCTCTCTCTGGGCTGAAAAAACCCAAAATGTAACCTATGAAGGATATACAAATGTTTATGCACATTATAAAGGTAGCAGCATGATCACTGAATGCCCACTTTGGGTCACATTGATGAGTGGTAGTGGGTTTCAATTAGTTTGCTACCGGTTTGCTCGTGCGCTCGTGCGCTCTCACATACACACACAACACTTTTGCGCACGCGCAGAAGCATCCGGGCGGGTGGGCGGAGCCTTCTGCCACCGCCGCTACTGGTTCGCCGGACCTGGGGCAAACCTGTAGCAACCCACCACTGGTATGAATGAGATCTTCAAAAGTACATTATGGAATTAATATTTTTAGGGCAAGAACAGAAAGTTTGTGTTCTGCAACACTCCTGAGATTCCTATTCCCACTCAACTAACTCTGCTTCATATACTGGTAGTACCTAGCATGAAATGTACCAGCTAGTCATTCTAATAATCATTTCTATTTTTAGTGTGCCTACCAGACCTTGTATTGAAGACAAAAAAGTTACTATTTTACTTCCCCCCACCTCCCTTTTTTTATTTTTTATTTCAAACTTATATACCGCCTTTCTCCCTGGGGACTCAGGGCGGTGTACAGCCAGAATTAAAAAACATAGAATACGAACAATAAAAAACAAGTAAACATATATATAAATTTGGCTCACACTTTAAAAAGTGACAAACCCATTAATAACATTTAAAAATCCTTTTAAGCCAACCTGGCTTGCTGGAAAAGAAAGGTTTTAAGGGCCCGACGGAAGGCACCGAGGTCTTGAATTCTCCTTATCTCTGGGGGCAGCTGATTCCAGAGGGTAGGTGCCCCCACAGAGAAGGCTCTCCCCCTGGGGGTCACCAGCCTACATTGTTTGGCTGATGGCACCCTGAGGAGGCCCTCTCTGTGGCGCACGGGTCGATGGGAGGTCATCGGTAGCAGCAGATGGTCTCGAAGATAGCTAGGCCCTATGCCATGGAGCGCTTTAAAGGTGATAACCATAACCTTGAAGCGCACCTGGAAGACCACTGGGAGCCAGTGCAGCTCGCAGGAAAAATATATAATTTTTCATTCGAATAGTATTGTTGCAGGTGGAATGAGAAAGCATTACCTATTTCTGTCTGTTCTGTCATGCCTCCCCCCTCCCCCATATACATAACCTGCAGTGGCTGAAACAGATAAAAACTGAGCAGGCCACAAAAGTGGAAAAGCAGAAGGGTTGTCTTTTTGTTGGATTTTTTAGGAATTAATCTCAATCATAGATGTTGGAAGAGATGGTTAACTTTCAAAAAATTTGTTTGGTTGGTAATTATTTGGCTGAAGAAAAAATAGCCCCAAACAAACCAGTTCTGTCTGACGTGTTAACCTGCTTAAGAATAACTGTTTGAATCCTTTACTTTGGATTACTTTTTGCACAATTGTTATCCCCCGTCTATGGCCCATTGACAAGGTCAGAGTGTTTTGGAAGGGGTACTTCCACTCTGACATTCCATTGCATCCTTTTTTAAAAAACCAATCTAAAGATTCCCCCCACTCTAACTGTAGATGCAATTCAACTCAATGCAACTACTACAGGAGTGGGCTTCAAAATTTTTAGCAAGGGTTTCTCTGACCAGTTGCTGGGTGGGCGGTGCCATGGTGGGCACGGCCTAGTTGGCCTCCAGCACCATGGTGGGGGGTAGGGCTGGCGTTTTCACCCTCCCTGAGCTCCGGAGGCTTTCCTCGAGCCTCTGGGAGGGCGAAAACAGCCTCCCCAGGCTCCAGAGGCCCTCCGGAGGCTGGAAACAGGCCCACTTCTGGCCTTCCCAAATTTCCGGTAGGCCCGTTTTTTGCCCTCCCCGAGCCTGCACGTGCGTCCTGAGCTTACCTGCATCCAAAATGGTCTGCGTGGGGACTCCTGTGAGGGGTGGATGGGGCGGGGCCAGCCAGGAGTGGGATTTGGGGGTTCTCCGAACTGCACAGAATCTTAGCTGCAGGTTCTCCCGAACCCCTGCGAACACCCAGCAGCCCACGCCTGAATTACTGTATTCCAAAGTGGATATATGATGAATTAAAACAATTTACAATAAAACATTCCTACATTTTTTAAAGAAAAAGCTAAACAAGCTAAAGAGCAATAATGACTTTGAACCGTCACCCAGAGTTAACAAAGTTTTAAGATTCATCTTTCCTCAGTGCTGGATGCTTGCAATGTTTTACAATGAAAAGCTGACTCAAGATGGTACCAGTTTTCAATGCAATTGGGTCATGATGTAAATTGACAATACTGTACACTTGTGTGAGATACTATCTAAATCTGTAAAGCAAGCACTTCAGTACAGTGAGATTGAACCTAACCCTCTCCTTGAAGTAGCGGTTTATTGAAAGATGAAATCTCTCATTTATATTCTGAATATACAGTCTCAGGTGTTTTCCTGCTTATTATTTTTGGTGTGAATTCATAATTGGACTGAGATGAATTCAGCTGACATAGCAGAACATGGGGATACATCATCCTGCACGTAATTCATATTTTTTTTTAAAAGTGAGTTTCTTTTTGGCTGCAAAAGACTACGAAGAATCTCCTCTATAGGAAAAAATGGCCTTCCTTTTCTTAGAAACTGCCTTTCATTTGTAGTAATAAATTTTCCCCCTTTTCTTTTATACTATTCATAAAACAGGCTTTATTGTCTGATGGTTTGCTTCTTCTATCAGCTATCTGGGTTTGTTCTAATCATTTCTTCTTCTTCAGCAATTTATTGCACGCCTTTAATATCTTTTCCTCATTTAGTGGAATCTGCCTGATGAAATCTATTCTTCATTTATAAACAAGATGCGCATTTAGTTTTATTCTACAAAGGAATGGAATTGATAAAAGAAGAAAACGTTCTTCCTATGGTTATGTATAAAAAAATAGTTTCCTATTATCTATGGCAACCAACTGTGAGCTGTCTAACATAATGCCTTGTAATTTTTCAATAAGATTGTGCAAATTCTATACACGAATGCCAATGGACAGCAGAAATATCATTTGGGTTTCAGACAAGGCAGCTTCTAAGATGTACAATCTTTTTCAAATCTTGAAGATTACTTTTAATTGAGTGAATTGGTTTGTCTTCTGGTTTATACCCAGGGAGACATGAATGTGTCCATTTTGAATTTATATTTTTAAGAATACATAAAATTAATAATATTTTGTATACATTTTTCCAATCTCCATTCATGTTCTTGTATTTTTTTTCCCTGAAACATATTTTTGGAAGCAATGTTCTCTCAATGTTCTTTTTTTCTGCTAACAATTCCAGTTACATAGGTTTAGCTCAACTGGAGAACTGTATCATAGATTTAGATAAGTGTGAATATTGGGGTATAATCAACATTGATTTAATAAGTAGAGCCTTGGTGGTGCAGCAGATTAAAGTGCTGTTAAGTAACACCAGCTGCCTGCAATTACTGCAAGTTCGAATCTCACCAGACTCAAGGTTGACTCAGCCTTCCATCCTTCTGAGGTAGGTAAAATGAGGACCCGGATTGTGGGGGCAATAAGCTGATTTTGTATAAAAAGAACACCGCTTGGGGGGGCCGAAAGCCCTACTAAGCAGGTATATACAAAAGTATGAAGGCTGTTGCTTAATGCATTGTAAACCGCCCTGAGTCTCCGGAGAACGGCAGCATATAAATCAAACCAATAAATAAATAAATAAATAAATAAATAAATAAATAAATAAATAAATAAATAAATAAATAAGACTCCTTCTCCCTGCCCTACATGTGGTTCTCTTTTTAAAAAACAGTCTACAACTCTCTTTAAAATGTATCAAATTTGTCTGATTACCCATTATCAAACCTTATAAAACCAGAATACTGATATTTACAAAGATTTAGAGGATCCAACGTGATTATCAGATTGTAGAGTTTGTAGAGTTGCTTTAGCTATACTTCAATGAAAAAGAGAAAAAAAACCCGACAGAAATTTCAAGAAGACGCCCATTAATAATGTAATTTGGATTACCATACTTTTCAAATTATTATGGATTTTATTAATCCAAAAATCAAGCATAAAAGGACTGAAGATGCTTGCTCCATCTTATAAAAAAATGTTTATCACAGCAATGCAATTTAAATATGCTGCCCTATTTAAAATATGTATATGTAGATGATGTAGATGTTGATGTATGTATATATATATATATATATATATATATATATATATATATATATATATGGCTGCCCATCTAAAATATGAACTCTGGCAAGCAACAATCAATAAAATTTATTTATTTATTTGTCTGTCTGTCTGTCTATCTATCTATCTATCATCTCTATCTATCATACTTCTTAATTACCCATCTCCCTCAGAAAATAAAGTTATATTATTAATAAAGTTATATTAATAAAGTTGTAGTATTGTACAGTATTGTACTCTATTGCATTGCATTGTATTATCTATAAACCAACCAGAATACACAGTTAAAATGACTGCAGTATAATAACAAAGGCATTGTATAACAAATTTACAACACCAATCACACCTACTTTGAACTTATTAAACATCTTGGTCAAGCACCTGAGGGAAAATTCAGAATATCATAGATTTTGAGAAAGCCAAAAGTGTTGGGACCTTCTAGATCTCAGGTGGAGATTTTTCCATTGGGTAGGAATTGCAACCAAGAAGGTGCAACTCTTTTGTCTTGTAAGATATCATTGTTTAGTAGAGAAAATTTGGAACACATCCACCCAGTTGGATTTGCTGGGACAAGCACAGACACTCCTGCAAGTAACCTGGCCCTGTATGTGCTTGAATATTAATTCATAGTAATATTCAAGCACATAAATATTAATTAATACATATTAACTCTGTACTGTGAAAACAGGATTGGCATAATAGTAAAAAGCATTTAAAGACACAAAGGTGCTTTTATTCATTCTGATTTTTCTTTTCTTTTCAGGGATAGTTCTTTGCTCACTAGTCTCTAGCATCTTTCCTTTGCTTTCTCACAAGTTTGCATGCATACATGTTTTCACACTCCTTCCCACGTAGCTCTTTTGGCACTAACACAGGCCCTTTCTTTTTCCCCTTATCATAGCCCCAATGTTATGATAATCAAAATAATAGGGAGCAGGTCATTCTTTACTCCTAGTTCCTCCATTGGTGCATGGAAGCTATGGAGCAAAGAGAAACTGATACTTGGCTTTCCTAGAAACAAAGTAGTAAAGTTCCCACATTGCAACTTAATAATATTTTTAAAAATAAAGGCAGAGGAAAGGAACGTTTGCAAGGCTGCAGGCAGGGATGTAAAGCAAGATGGGGGCAGAATAAATAATGTTTATTCTACCTGGGCAAAAATGGAAAGGCTGCCCACTGGGAAGTGTAAATATTGAAAGGTGCATAAACTTCTATAGCAAAGGATAATTCATTGTCTTAATGGGCCCTTCTTAGATCACTCACCAGGTTATTTAAAAACCAAAGCAAACCAGCAACTGTTAATGAGCAGAGAACATAGAAGTCTAGGATGAAATGTTCACAGTATCATATCCAGCAGGAGTCTCCCGCCAGTTTTACTACCGGTTCTTGCAAACTGGTCTGAACCAGGGGCAACCCACCACTGATTTCCAGGGAAATTTCAGTATGACATTTCCTTCTACATGGAACATTATTTATTTATTATTATTATTTAGACTTATATGCCACCCTATCTCCGAAAGAACTCAGGGCGGCTCACAACAATAAAACACACAAAGTTCAATTTTTTAAAAATACCCAATAAAACTATAAAACCATTAAAATCCCCTCTAAAACCCCTTCAGTCCAAACCGGCCAGGCGGAATAGCCATGTTTTAAGGTCACGGCGGAAAGAGCGAAGGTCAGGGGCTACCCGGGGGCCCAGGGGGAGTTGATTCCACAGGGTAGGTGCACTCACAGAGAAGGCCCGCTCCCTAGGGGTCACCAGCCGACATTGTCTGGCCGACAGCACCCCAAGAAGGACCTCCCTGTGGGAACGTACTGGGCGATGGGGAGCAGTCGCTGCCCTCAGATGGTCCGCCAACATGCCAACATTGAAGAACCATAGCCACTTCTAGGCTGTTTTGAGAAGAGAACAGTACTAAATATGCACTCCAAAGAGCATAAGATAGCCACTGGCTAGAAAATAGCATTTTGAGTAGAAGCTGAAAAATATGGGTGCAAGATGCATGTGAAATGGGTGGAAAATGGCAGGTGACAGCATCTCTTTCTACATTTGGGAAGTGGAAAATAGCTTGCATTGGCAATGGGATAAACAGAAAGGACAGATTTGCCCTTATTTCGGTTACTTTTTGCGGGCTTTAAAACTTGCCTTTCCTCAAGGAGTTTATTTTGGCATACACACTCCTTCCTTCAACTCTGAGAGGTAATTTGAGCTGAACACATGACTGAATCAAAGACATTAAGACTCCCAGTTATTCCAACATTTGAACCATTGTACAAGAGAGACTCTGCAATGTCTTCAATCTCACAGAATTCTCTTACTCTCAGTAACTAAGCTTCTAGTTCCATGCCTCTCTGACTTTGTGAAGGACAAGTCACCATCATCCAAGGCAGTCCTTATCAGTAGGAAGTTTCTCCTAATATTTATCGGAAAATTCACAACAATCATTCCTACCACATTCTTCCAATCTTTCTGCTTCCTGGAGCAACAGAGGACAATTTTGCTCCCTCAGGATTGTTTTTCATAGATTTAATGATAAATCTGGTTTGCTGCCTTTCAATTCTTTCTTATTGGACATGGACAGGATCTACACCTTTCTGTTTCTGAGATGATACTAAACTGTTGTTGTTGCTGTTTTCAAGGAGTAAAAATTAGTCATGTAGCTACTATGTTTATAATGTGGCAGAAATGAATAATACTCTAACGGCAGGACAAATAGACAAAGTTTGAACGATCAAAAAAAATTATAGCATGTCACATGCAATACTCTCATTATTGGGATGGGAGGGCACTATTGTTTTAAATTATATTTTAAAAACAGCAACCAGTAACTACATGAAGTAGTTACTACTACTACAACAAGTAACTACATGAAGTAGAGGGAAAAGGCAGATTGTTTTGTGCATATAACGCAGAATTCTGTAGAATCCTTTCTATTTTCCTCTCCAGTGTTCCTGTTCTTAAGAATATGCATACCTCTGCAACCAGATAGATATTATCCATAGTTGTCTAAGTACATAGTAAATAACAGGCGTAATAATGATGGTAATGATTAAGATTTGCCTTCTAGACAATTATTTCTGGAAATTCTACTATATGTCTCATTAGACGTATGTTCTTTATTATACACATATTTTTTTCAGATCACTTAATCTGAAAGCTGTTTAGGATTACCTTGCAATTGTTCCATCTGCTTCCATTTCTCTTTTTTTAAATACTTCCTTTTATATGGTAAGCGGTTTAGGGAGGAAACCGATGTGCCCATTTTTAAAATTACTTCAAGACACTTAACGTATCATCTTTATCTATAAATTAAGAATGTGTATAGCTCTAGCAAGAGTACGGAAGAGTAATGGTGGAAGCCCATCATACACTGTTTGGCCATAACCCCTTATGGAGCAAATCAATAAGCCTGGAAAAAGTTCAGAGAAACTAGGTGCAGTTAGCAAAAGCCAGAAAATGAAAAAGAACCTACCTACAAGCTACAGCACAAAGCCATACTTTGTTTCGTCATGTTAAATGGGAATCTGCATGGGGAAGTAATGCACTACTAATGTACTACTATATATTAGCAGAGGAAATTGTTTCACATATGCCACTGAAACATTGAAAGGATCAAATTAAAGAAAATTCATTATTGGAGACACTCTAATCACATAATTGCTAACGAGTTGGTGATACTTACCAACCAATCAATCATAAATATAGGACAGAGGATGCAATTGGAATTCTTGTTCTAAGACTGCCAGACAACATCTGTACCAGTGGTGGATTGCCCCCGGTTCGCACCGGTTCTATAGAACCACTAGTAAAACTGGCAGGAGACTCCGCCCACTGATCCTGACGTCATGAAAATGCTTCTGTGCATGCGCACGCGCGGCCCCATTGAGAACCGGTAGTAAAGGTAAGTAGAACCTATCCCTGATCTGTACCCTTTCTACATGATTAAAAAACCCCATCTGGATTCTTCTATATAATTACAGTGATACTTTGGTACTCAACTGCTTTGAAACTCATGAAATTTGGTACTTAACACATTTTGATGCAAAGTCCCAGTACTCATCATTTGTTTGGTACTCAACGCACAAGCTAGAACTTGTCAGTGTTGACTGTATTGTAACTCACTACATTATTCCTTATGGGAAAAGTGCGTTTGTAAAATTTATTTTTGGTACTCATTGCACCCTCCTGGAACCAATTAACAATGAGTACCGAGGTAACATTGTATGTCATTAAGAATTGCCTACTGCAGCATTAGCATCGATAGGAATGGCATAGTAATAAATCCAAATATGGCCACGGATACATAGCAGCGAGAGAATAGCATGCCAACATTTTTTCCCTTGTGATGAAAACTTCATAAATATTTTAGATCAATGAATACATTTAGGCACCCCTAATAAAGGTTATGGCTGGTTTTATATCTAAAATCTTCCAAGCAAACTTGCCATTGTTCAGGCATTACTTTGAAATCTCATAAAAGGTGAATTAGGATCATACAGTACCTACTTATACTTTCTACTAATGCTTTTTTTGGGGGGGGACCTATTGTGGAGACCTTGGTGCCCTCTGAGCTTGGTTGTTCCATTACACAAATTTCTTAGTTGTGTAATGAAATGTCTGCAAACAAATCCCCAAGCTCAGAGAGCGCCAAGAACTCCACAGTTCAATCCTGAACTACATATATTCTCTTCTATTAAAAAAAAATTACTGCAACATCAGCTATATACAGGTAGTTCAGAATATAGGATCAGACCTCCTACCATTTATATTAGTTTCCCAGCCAGTTTTGCTTTTAAAATCTAATCTTAAAACATTTGCTTTGGACTAGGTTCCATTGATATGTTTAACATTTTATGCAGTCGTAAGTTGTTTTAGCTTCAGCATTCCAACATCAGGTAACTAACAGAGAATATATATACTGAGGATAAAGTCTGAAATGACAAGAAGAAAATAACCATATTTCAGTGTCATTAGTAAGAGACAAGGTTAGTGCATTTCAAAACCAGATCATATCAAACATAATTTATTCATTCAGCAGAATTATGATAGAGTTTGTAAATCACAGGAACCCACTGCATATCATAATTACAGGGCTGCATAAAAATATTCATCACAGAGCACAAAACCCTGCAGGCCAATTCTATATTTATTCTTGTGATGAAATTTCAGTTCCTCTCTTATAATCATGTGATTTATTCTCTTAATAGATAATTCAGTTATTTGTCTTATATTTTAAAATCTGGCACAGCAGAACTCTGCTTCTTAAATAGGCTAACCAAAAGCCTGAAAGATAAATTTGATAATTAAATCAGCATAAAGCTGCAATGTTAGGGATGCTTTAATATATGTGTAAAGAGGAACATAGAATAAAAAATATGAGCCATTTATTTATTTATTTATTTTACAAATAATTCAAGGCAGCGTACATATACAACACATCTTTCTACTCCTATTTTTTCCCTTAACAACAGTCTGTGAGGTTTATGGTGGGCAACCTTTTAGTAGCCACAAGCTGCACATCTGGGGGCTCTATAAGGTGGATGAGACCAAACATGTAGTTAAATGTGCTCAGAAAAGACATGGCTCTTTTAAGATGCTACAGCTAGATATATCAATTAAAATATCACATGGAAACAGTGGTGGGTTCCTCCCGGTTCCGCCAGGTTCCGCCAAGCTGGTAGCGGTGACGATATGACATCACCAAACAGTTCTGCCCCCCCGCCCCCCGCCCCTCCCCGCGTTATTCTTACCTTTTATTTGGCCCCACCCCCAATCTATTGCTGCCTCCTGAGTCCCAGCTGATTGGCTAGAAGGAACAAAACTGTTTAAACTCTTGCCGCGGGGCTTCAAAGGGCTGCCCTATAGCTGATCAGTGGTAAAAGGCAGTGTAGACTGATGCCTCCAAAAACAAATGAGTAGACCGGTGCCTGCAAAAGTAAATGGGTAGACTGATGCCTCCAAAAACAAATGAGTAGACCGGTACGGGCAAGCAGTTAAAAGCCTGGTAGACCAGTACCTCTGCTAAATCCTAAAGAATTGTCACATGACAATCAAGCCACGCCCACAAAATAAGGCACGCCCACAGAACCGGTAGTAAAAAAATTTAGAACCCACCCCTGCATGGATCCCCATTATGGATGTCTATTTAAGTATAGGATTATATGGATTCTCAAGATCCATATAATATGAATAAAAAGGGGTGGCAATTTATATAGCTATGACGAGCAGGTTGAGTTTTTGACCAATTCCCCGGGGACATCACTGCTTGGAATTTTTGCCTTATGCTATTTGAATGGTTTAAGGTATCCACGTAGATTAAGATGTGTATTACTTTCATGTGCAGAATGTTTTAAAGAGATGGGAATAACCATCTACCAAAAAGTTATTAGTAGATTTGAAAACTGTTAAATGTACAGAGGTTTGAATTTATGTGGACGAAATTCCAAAAAGAAGTCACCATGTGCTTCATTCATTACAAAAAGGCCTTTGATTGCATTGAGTGCATAAAACTGTGGAATGTACTGACAAAAATGAAAATCCCAGAATATTTCATTGTCTTCATGAGAAACTTATATACAGGTCAGAAAGCCACTGTATGAACACAGCGTGGTGAAGTGGATTGGGTCCATGTTGGCAAAGGAATATGACAAGTCTATATACCCTCCTCTTATTTAGTCAACCTATGTGCTGAATATATATTAATGGAAACTAGATTGGAATTAACATTGGATGAACCTGCATTATTTATTTATTTATTTATTTATTGGTTCGATTTATATGCTGCCCTTCTCCGGAGACTCAGGGCGGCTTACAATGCATTAAGCAATAGCCTTCATACTTTTGTACCTGCTTAGTAGGGCTTTCAGCCCCCACTAAGTGGTGTTTTTTTATAAAAAGTCAGCTTATTCCTCCCACAATCCGGGTCCTCATTTTACCTACCTCGGAAGGATGGAAGGCTGAGTCAACCTTGAGCCTGGTGAGATTTGAACTCGCAGTAATTGCAGGCAGCTGGCAGCTAAGTGCTACTTACAGCGCTTTAGTCCGCTGCTCCACCAAAGCTCTTGTTGTACCATTTTACCTACACTAACCTGGTAGCTAAAAATGCAAGGGATCTGCAAAAATTGGTAACAAAAGTAAAAGCGGGCAGTGAAAAAAATGGGACTAAAAATAAATATAAAGAAGCCGAAACTAATGATAATAACAGAAAAATCAGTCTCAGATAGGAAAATGAAGATATCAATGTAATGATAGTGTCTACATTTCCATCAATAAATATTGATAATTTACTTGAGATATGAAACAAAAAAGTGTCACAGTCTCACACATTAGTGGACTCACAAAGGATTGGCGTTGATGCCATATTACTATAATACAGGGGTGTGGAACTAGCAGCCTGCGGGCCAAATGCGTTTTGCGCAGGCCACGCCACCCCAGGGGAAAGCATCATGATACATCATGTGATGCCAATGTGATGCTGCAAGTTTGACACCTGTGCTGTAATATATACAATTTGGGCATGACATCTCCATTGAATTCAGATTTATCTGTTTATAAGAACTCAGGGTACATTTCACTTGGATAATTGAGAACACTAGAATTGGTTTTCTATCTATAAAATAGGCATATGGTTCTTGAGAGTTAAGGGTTATTTTGATCTTTAAAAATTGAGTTCCATGGTTTTTTAAAAAAATTCTTCCCAGTTTTTAATGTTTTTATTTGTATTTTGGTATTTCATAAATGTGTTTTTTATTTGTTGTGTTTTAAAAATAATACATCATGAGAGTTTTATTTTTTCAACTGTATATTGTGGCTGAAACATTTAAAACTGCATGCCATGAAGACACATATCCAATAAACTTGGGCAAAGCACAGGGACCAGACAATCCATAGCTGTTTCGGTTTTTATTGTCTAATCAATCTATTTTGAATCATCAGTTTGATTACCAAAAATTAATCTGACTTGATTCAGAATCTCAAATGAAGTAGTTTGACATTGGGCTGCTTTGATTTAAATTGATCTGGAGCTTAAAAGCTTGTGTTTCAATAAATGAAAAGCATTCAGACTGACTAGATTTAAAGGTGTCAGGTTCTATACAATGATTCATGCTGAACTGACACTTCCCTCAGTGGAAACTTGATCGATCTCTTTTGAACTGAATCTTCAGACTGAACACTCATATAGCCTTAATAAACAATATGCTCCCCCTCTCCTTATTATACCCCTGACCATTATGTTTCTGCGTATTTGTTCACTGTCTGACCAGTCCAGTGGTGGGTTTCAAATTTTTTTACTACCACTTCTGTGGGCGGGGCTTGGTGGGCATGGCAGGGGAAGAATACCATAAAATCTCCATTCCCACCCCACTCCAGGGGAAGGATACTGTAAAATCCCCATTCCTTCCCCACTCCAGGGGAAGGATACTGTAAAATCCCCATTCCTTCCCCACTCCAGGGGAAGGATACTGTAAAATCCCCATTCCCTCCCAAATCCAGGGGAAGGATACTGTAAAATCCCCATTCCCTCCCCAATCCAGGGGAAGGTACTGCAAAATCCCCATTTCCTCCCGATCAGCTGGGACTTGGGAGGCAGAGAATAGATGGGGATGGGGCCAGTCAGAATTTTTACTACCGGTTCTCTGAACTACTCAAAATTTCCGCTACCGGTTCTCCAGAACTGGTCAGAACCTGCTGAAACCCATCTCTGGACCAGTCGTGAGTGTTGCTTACTGACTCATTAGTATGCTACAGATTCTCATGACAAAACATCAGTGTCCCACTTCTAGGAGACAAATTGACTGTGCCTCACTATTATGATGATTTGATTTGAAAACAGATAGTTCTTTAGAAGAAAAAGGAACTGAAAGATTATGATAGTCAAATCCATCCACTTCTTCTTTTGTAACCTTGATACTGCTTTCTATAATACTAAGAAAACACATGAGTACTTACAAATTTCTTCAGTTACTGTACAGACTGAAAGGTTATGACTGAAACTGAGACCCCTAAGCTGCAAGGATGCAATGTAGATGGTGGAACGGGAGACATCATATCTGTGTCAGTTTACGGATTACATCATCATTGCTTAATGGCCTATGATGTCTACTACTTTTACATATCTTGTCTGCTTGGATGGGGTCTGAAGGAAGCAACTTGGATGTAGATAATGAAAGATAAAATAAAGAGGCAACCTTGAATATTGGAGGAAGGGGAGGTGGATAAAGACTGCTTGAAGATGATCAAGACAAGTGTTCCTCAACACTTGTCTTGATTTTGAACACTTAAAATTCCCCTGTGAAATCCACACACCTTAAAGAACTTAAATCTATATCAGGATGAGAAATACCAATACAGACAATATAACTGGCTCAGGATGCAGCTGTTGTGGTCCGCTAGCAGCCTGCGGAGCTGGCAGTGGAGTCGGACAATGAGGAGGCTGGGGAGGACCATGGACCAGTCCTGAAGTCTGGGGAAGGCTCGGACGAGGGCTCTGCATCAGAGGCAGAGAAAGGGCCATCTGGGAGGTACGTGCTGCCTCTGGAGCCTCCAGAGTTGGACCTCAGCGAGGCAGAGGAACAGAGGGAGCCTGTTCTCACTGCACGCACGCACAGAGCTGCCAGAAGACAAGAACAGCTAAAACAAAAGTGATGACTCGGGAGTAGGGCTGGGAGATGATTGGCCCCTCCCATAAAACTTAAAAGAGGAGCAAAGGCACGTGGGCCTTTGCAGGAAGCAACGTTTCTTCATTCTGTTCAGCTTAAAGCCTGAAGCTCTGTTTGATTCTGGACTCCGTGTGGCTTTGCCAATTAGGTCTTTGGCAGTGTGTCAAGGGAGCTAAAGGTGGGGGATTATCCCAAAGGACTTCTCCTGAAGGACTCTTTACAACTAATTGGGACTCATCTGTGAATGAACACAATTCACAGCTGTTGCAATAAAAGAGGTTTTTGGGATTACTCATGTGTTTTAATGACTCAGGAAGCCTAGGTCAGAACAGCAGCAGTGTTGATGGTATTATTATAAAGTTATCATGGGTGTTCACAGTTGATCAAAAAGTTAAGATGGTGGCCACAATCATGTGGTAAAACTCCACATACAGTATATATAAAAGAGAGTAGGATTTTAATTGCTTACTTGTGGCACTTTCTTGATTTTTTAATCCCTTCCAGGCAGACACCCCTGAAAATCCTGCAGATCCATTTATTGAAAAAATTGCACACATAACCTGTTGCTATTTAGACACAATCCAATGTATACATTATAGTGTATAAAACATATGTACCATATAGCTTTCAGCTCATATAGCTCATCACCTATTCTGAAAGCTTCCATGCTATGCAAAGATCTTTAAATAGGCAACTTTGTCATTAGCAGCATAAGTATATCTAACATTGATGGGTCTCTTTTTTCACGACACAACCTATGGTATATAAACAATACTGGCATTGATTGTTGTAAACAGTAATAGAAATAAATATTCCTACTTTGGAATAGATGATTCTGTCCAATTAACTACTGTGACTATGCAATATTGACAACTGTAATATCTAAAAAACGTTGTAATGGGAAGTACACACCTATTCATATTACTCTATTCCATTCTTCCTTCCATCTGATTTTTGGCCCCTTTTATTATCAGCAACCAATAATTACTATGTTGTTTTCTAAAAATACTGTATTTTATTTTTTGCAAAAAGTGGAACTCCCCTGAGTTTGCTAATAGCTTCCTCTTTCATGCACATTAAATTCTTTAAGGAACTGCAGAAAATTGATTGATAGAAAATATCTCCATGAATTTTGCTAATCTTTTTATAAACCTATGCAGAGCCATCAGTATAAATTTCATTAGGTGCCAGTGAATTCTGCAAACTAGTTATCATAATTGGAATAATTATTTCATTTTATCCTTCATCAGTCACTAACTTTGAGTTCTAATAAGTATAAGAATTAAAATGACTAAAGTGTGAACTAATGATTCCCAGGAAGAAATAGCTATTATATAAACATAAAACAACCATTCAGATTCAAGATTGCCTCATCTAGTATCTAGTTATTTATTTTTTATTTAGTTATTTAGTTTGTCAAGCATGTATGAGAAAACAAGTATAAGTATGACCATAACATATAAACATATAAATATAAACAGGTATAAGTATAAACATAAGAAATGCGTATGAATAAATGGGAACAGCAGGACAGGGACGGAAGGCATGCTGGTGCACTTATGCATTCCCCTTACAGACCTCTTAGGAGTTTGTATCTATTGTTTGCCCGTGTATTATTGCGGTTGAAGCTGAAGTAGTCATTGACAGGTAGGACATTGTAGCAGATGATTTTATGAGCTACGCTTAGGTCAGGCCGTAGGCAGCATAGTTCTAGGTTGTCCAGGTCTAAAATTTCAAGCCTGGTGGCATAAGGTTTTCTACTGCAAGCAGAGTTTGTTATTTGTTATTATTTGTTATTTATTTGTTTTTATTTGTTAATTCAGAAGATGGAAAAAATAACCCTTAAGTTTAAACTCTTGGGAATGTTTATATAGCTTTACATTAAAGTAGACAATTAATGGCTTCTGGGGGAGATCTGGTGAACTGAAAATGATTCTGTGAAAGTGAAGGCAATTGCCATGGCAAAGATCAAGAAACTGGTAAATAGACCTGTTCCTTGAAATCTGAGAGAAGATGCTAGATCACCCCCATGTACTCCTGACAACTGTGTCTTGCAAGCAGACTGCAGTGGGTTTCCATGTATATAAGTGCTGAAACATGATGGATTAGCCATCTTGTTCATAACTGTGTTGGAGACGTTTAAAGGACACTAAATTCTCAAACCTTACTTTCTAATTTCTTGCAGAAATTGCTCATTAACTAGTTCTAAGCCATTCAATATCTTTCGCAAGTTTGCAAATGCTGGGTGAGTATACCTTCAATCCTGAATGAAAGAAAGAAAAAATAACCATAATCAAAGAATTTAAAGAATCTGAAATAAAGAGCAAAAATAAATAAGATTTTTATCTTAGAAAGTTATAAATGGACTAAGGGCACAGATAAAAGTGCAATATTGAAACTTTTACAATAAGATTTTGGAATCAATTTATAAAGAACAAACAGCTTCTCATGGGAAATACATCCTGTTTTGTTTTTTCCAAGACATCATAAAGATAAGATGATTTAAAAAACTGGACACTAGAAGGGACTAAAGATTTTAGACAGAAGAAAGATATACAGGCCTGTAAAATGATGCAAACCATTTTGACAAAAAAAATACTGAAGGAGACTTTTGAAGAGTGGAATCAGAAAACAGTAGCCACAATATCAAGAATTTCAATAAAGATGTCTGCTTTTATGATAGATTATATCCAAAATATAACATTGAAGAAATGACAGATATAGAATATATTTTATCTGACAGTATGTTATTACTTCTGACAAATTTTTATGTACTTTTCATTGACACTAGGACTGAAAGGATGGCATTGCATGGATTGGTTTATAGATAAATGGGATAGGGAATGAAGAGAGAATTGTTTGTAATTTTAGAGACGATGAAGAATCACTAAATTTATTTATATTTTATTTATATCTGATGAAGATTGAAAGTCAGTTCTTCATTTCCCCCCCTTTCTTTATTATTCTTGCTTTTTTAATTTTTTCTTCTCTCTCTTTTCTTTTCTTATGTTTAGTTTGTATTAGATTTTGGTATTAAAATAAAATTTCTTAATATAAATTATTAAATAATGAATAAGCCTAATGCAAATTGAATTAAGGAAGCCTAATAAAAAGCAGAGACATCACCCTGCCAACAAAAGTGCCTATAGTCAAGGCTATGGCTTTCCCAGTTGCAATGTATGGCTGTGAAAGTTGGACCATAAGAAAGGCTGAGCGCCAAAGAATCGTGCCCTTTAACTATGGTGCTGGAGAAGACTCCTCCGAGTCCCTTGGACTGCAAGGTGATCAGACCCATCAGCCTTAGAGGAGATCAATCGTGACTGCTCTTTAGAAGGCCAGATCCTGAAGATGTAACTCAAATACTTTGGCCACCTAATGAGAAGGAAGAACTCACTGGAGAAGAGCCTAATGCTGGTCGATTGAGGGCAAAAGAAGAAGGGGATGACAGAGAATGAGGTGGATGGATGGAGTCACTGAAGCAGTCGGCATGAGCTTAAATGGAGTCCAGAGGATGGTAGAGGACAGGAAGGCCTGGAGGAACGTTGTCCATGGGGTTGCGATGGGTCGGACACGACTTCACAACTAACAACAACAACAACAACAACAAAATGCAAATTGAGGCTTCATTATTTGAGGATGCAAATTATTTTACAAGCATTCCAGCTATCTCTTTTTTCCACACTAAAGGCTATAAAAGTTTCCTGGAAGAATTGGAAGAAGCTTCTTGAATGAGAAGCGAAATGTCTTCCAGGAAAAACTCCACTTGCCTTTTGAGAAAGCACCTTTGGGATTCCCTTGCACAAGTTTCTTCACACAAAATATACACAAACCAATTTTCTGTGTGAATCTGCCGGGAGCTCTTATGTCAAAAATTAGAGAAAGATATTCTGGTAGAATATTGTAATCCACATCACCATCTTCAGTGCGGTGCCTAGTTCCGACTCTTTCAAAGAAAGACTCATTATACTGTATCATTCCTGCTTAAAAGCATTTAAGTGAGCTCCATTGCTCCATTGTTCATAGCACCGCATTATTATTTTATGTTCAACATCTCTATCCATATCTTCTGTGCTGTTTTCTATCCATTTGATCTGGGTTGCTTGAAACTCATTCAGAAATTATTTTTTTAAAGAAAAATCAGTGAAGAAATGGGGTTATTATTTTCTACAGTACTTTTTAAAGAACTGTTCATAATAAACGATGATATAATTCCTATGCAAATGTGACTGAAAACAGGGAAGGTACATGTGTTCTTCATATAGTGGGGACTAAGATAAATGGCCAGGTGTTTCTTATTCAAGTCAAGAAAAAAAATACCCTTATAACAGAGAGGATTTCCCGGTCCTATTTCAATACATATTACATGAACAACAATTTCTGATTATGAATTGTAAATAGCTTCTCAGATTCTTAATCTGGACTCAGAGTAATCCAGACAGCTAAGCCTGTAGTGTACAGGATATAGTATCCTAGTAAGAATGGGATGTTTAAAAAAAACAAAACAAGCTAAATATTTAATTTTAAAAGTTGCTACAGGTCACATTTTAAGCATATAAGATACACTGATACCTTTTAAAAACCCATGAGCATTAAGTTATGGTATGTCAAGAAAAGAAGCTCTTTTTAAAATTTCAATTGTTATATAAATTATTCTGCTCTTACATACTATTTTTCTAAACGATTTCACTTCCCAAATTTGCATATGCTGCGTTAAGCAAACTTCTTCCTTTTCCTCCCCCAAACAGATGTAGTTTAATGAAATCTGTGGGTGCCTGTTAGATGATTTCTCATTTTGGAACCTACTGGCAAAGGCATTTCAATTATCCCACTGTTTAAGTTTTGGAAAAGAAATAAAAAAGAACAGTAGAATAAAGCAAACAATCTGAACACAATCCCAACGTCTTGTCTTGTCTTGTCTTGTCTTGTCTTGTCTTGTCTTGTCTTGT
>WNWU01000007.1:29004614-29016916 GCA_012654045.1 Ptyas mucosa
TCTTTCTTTCTTTCTTTCTTTCTTTCTTTCTTTCTTTCTTTCTTTCTCTTTCTCTCTCTCTCTTTCTTTCTTTCTTTCTTTTTTTCCAAGATCTAAATACAGAATGCAAAATATGCCACCCAGTTCAGCTTCTTATATAGCCTATGGCACCGCTCCCCTTCAAATTGTCTTTATTGTCAAAATCAAAACAAAGTTCTTGCCTCTGTTTATATTTCACATGATCTTTTTTCTGACTTTCTCCATGGTCCTTCCCATTTTGTTTTTGGGCCTCCTAAATGGATAGTCGTGGCCCTACTCATTATTATTATTTTAAAAAAAATTATAGCCACCCAGCCAAAAAAAACTCCCTAAGGGAGACTGGAAGTTAGGAAATATGAAATATAAATAAATAAATAAATAAACAAACATCAAACATACAATTAAAAACAATTAAAAACTAACAAGGCATAGCAGCCTGGCTCCACTAAAGCTTTAATCCTAGGCTGGGAAGAGAGCCAAATCTTAAGTGCTTTCCGGAATCCTAGAAGAGTGGGTGTCATAGGTATCGCAGGGGGCACACCTTCCAAAGAGCAGTGTTTGAAGCAGAGAAGACACATTTCCTACATCCCATAACAGTGGTAGGTTTCACTTACCTTTGCTACCTGTTTGCTCACGTGCGTGTGTGCACTCGCTTCGCTCACACGCGCGCCACTTCTGCACATGTGCAGATCGTATTTGATGACGTCTGGGCAGGTGGGTGGAGCCTCCCGCCGCGGCTGCTACCAGTTCTCCTGATCTGAGGCGAACTGGTAGCAACCCAGTAGCAGTGGTAGCCACCCACCACTGTCCCGTAACATTACCTGAGAAGACTTGGCATATACCCACTTTTTGTGGACCTCTGCTTAACGCTCCAACTTAGCTGTCCGAGAAATTTGGCACGTCATATGTTAAGCAATGTTGTTCTAGGACAGTAGTTCTTAAAATATTTGGTTCAATTATTCCTTTTCCCAGTCTTGAATAAGGTCATTACCCCTCTCTCCCAATACAAAATAAACCATGTTGTTTTACATACTTTTGCACAAACATTTCAGTACAGGAAATCCCTCACTGGATGTTCAATTCAAAAGTAAGTAATTACAGATTGTTCTGGAGCCCTGGGGATAGCCATTTAGGGGTAATAAACATTTGTTTAAGAACTGCTACTCTAGTCTGGCTGTTCACTAGATATTACGCTTACAAGTATGAAGAAAATACTATATTTAGTTACTGGTGATTATATCACAATTTGCAGATGAACCAAAGGCCTTAAATGGTCTGTTGCTGACACTTACTGTCATCCTTGACACTTGTCATCTGTCTATTAATTTATAGGGGTGTTTATGAAAAAGAAAATCAATATAGTTTATCTGAGCGCTTGCAGTTTTACTGACATTTCTGAAGAGCCATTCTAGCATGTTATTTATACAAACAATTGATAGGAGCACCGTTCATGGTCAGTGTTCATTTGGAAAGGGAAAAAAAAAAGTTAAACCAATATCCAAATAGTAGTCATAGAAAAAAGACCATCTAAATCATGATAGCAATACCAATAGCAATAGCACTTATTTATATACCACTTCATAGTGCTTTTACAGCCCTCTCGAAACGGTTTACAGAGTCAGCATATTGCCCCCAACAATCTGGGTCCTCATTTTAGCTACCTCAGAAGGATGGAAGGCTGAGTCAACTAATGATGGAGGCATATGGTAATTACCTATAAAGCCCTACATGGCTTAGGCCCAGGGTACCTGGCGAACCATCTGCGGCCAGCGACAGCTCCCCATCGCCCGGTGCGCTCTCACAGGGAGGGCCTCCTTGGGGTCCCGTTGACCAGACAGTGACGGCTGGTGACTCCCAGAGAGCGGGCCTTCTCTGTGGGCGCGCCTACTCTCTGGAATCAGCTCCACTTGGAGTTCCGGATGGCCCCTGACCTTCGCTCTTTCCGCCGTGACCTCAAAACATGGCTCTTTGGCCTGGCCGGATTGGACTGAAGGGTTTTTTTTAAGGGGATTTTATTGGTTTTTATATAATTTTATGTGTTTTTATCGTTGTGAGCCACCCTGAGTCCTTTGGGAGAGAGGGCGGCATAAAAATTTAATAAAATAAATAAATAAATATTGAAAGTGATGTAATCTAAGAAAGTAATAATGATGCCTGCAGATGAATAAGAAGTATGTGGTGAGTGCAGACATACATATTTCCAGAAATGTGTGAAAAAATAGGCAGTCCCCATTCTTTCTTGCAGAGACACCCACCCTGAATTTTGATTCAGAACTAGCCAGCTTCAGCTATTCAGCATTCGCCATTGGTTTGAAAGATGGCTAAAAGAAGCCATTTATTTTAACATTGAGCCAGCCCTCTCTCAACTGGAGGAAGGGATCAGACACCATCTATCTCCTGTCTACAACAGAATACTTTCAGCAGTTCCAAGAAGATACCATCCCCATTTACACTCGGATACAAGTGATCCAGGGGTGGGTTCTAAATTTTTTTACTACCGGTTCTGTGGGCCTGGCTTATTTTATGGGCATGGCTTGATGGTCATGTGACAATTCTTTAGGATTTAGCAGAGGTACTGGTCTACCAGGCTTTTAACTGCTTGCAGAGCTGTACCGGTCTACTCATTTGTTTTTGGAGGCACCAGTCTACTCATTTGTTTTTGGAGGCACGGGTCTACCACCAAACTGCCTTTTACCACTGATCAGTTGTAGGGCGGCCCTTTGAAGCCCCACAGCAAGAGTTTAAACAGTTTTTTTTCCTTCTAGCCGATCAGCTGGGACTCAGGAGGCAGCAATAGATAAGCCAAATAAAAGGTAAGAATAACGCGGGGGGTACGGGGGGGGTGCAGGGGGGGCAGAACCAGTTCGGTGATGTCATATCATCACCACTACCAGCTCGGCAGAACCAGGCTGAACCAGGAGGAACCCACCACTGAAGTGATCCTGAGGGCACAGTTAAACCCCCGAACAACCTGAAGAGCTCTCAGTAGGAGTACTAATGACCAGATGATTGCAAAGAAATATGATCCTTCCACCACCTCCACCACCCATCCTGGGTGAGATCTAATCCTTCCATTGCCGCTCCCATCCTGCCAGAAGCGATGAAGCCTCTTGGATGAGAAGTGAAATGTCTTCCTCAAGGAAAAAAAACAGTACAGTTGCCCTTTGCAAAAGCACCTTTGAGATAACGATGTCCTGGATGACTGAGAGTTTCCACATTTAGCCAACTTGAGGTAACATTTCCAGCAGAGGGTAGAGATTCAATCTGAGAAATAAGATTTTCCTTGTGGGTTCTGGATGACTCATAAATGAAGTCCTCTGAATAAGAACACTGCAAGAATTCCAGCTGTGGGGTCCAGGAGAAGACCTTTCTTGGTCATTGTGTCTGCCTTCTGGAACATCGTGTCCCCTCAGAGTGAGATTGGTCCCAATCCTACTTACCTCCCTTAAGAACTTAAAGACCTGGCTCTACCAGGGGCTTGGGCTACAACAGAGGAGTTTCACATTGGAGGTGGTAGATACTGTAGACAACAGGTCCCACCCTCTTTCTTTCTTATCATATTCCCTACCTGTTCTGACCTAGGCATACCCAAACCACCACACAAACTCCTTGTGCCAACAAAAAACCCTTTTTATTAAGTTACTGTGAATTTCTCACATTCACATCCAACAAAGTCTTTCAAGAGAGCATTTACAGTCACAGACCTTATCTCAGGGGTGGGTTCTACTTACCTTTACTACCAGTTTGCATTGTGATATGATAATTGCTGCTGCTTGTATATCAGGGGTGAAATCCAGCAGGTTCTGACAGGTTCTGGAGAACCGGACATTTTGAGCAGTTTGGAAAACCGGTAGCGGAAATTTTGAGTAGTTCAGAAAACTGGCAAATACCACATCTGGCTGGCCGCAGAGTGGGGTGGGAATGGGGATTTTGCAGTATCCTTCCCCTGCAACGCCCACCAAGCCACACTCACCAAGCCACATCACGTCCACCAAGCCACGCCCACAGAACCAGTAGTAAAAAAATTCAGATTTCACCACTGATCTATATCTTCATTTTATTTTTTCTCAAACAGAAACATTGGAATTATTACATTCTTAAATAAAATATTTTCCCAAGTATAATAGATTTTAAATATAAGCACTGAATTAAAGCACTGTGATCTCATATAACAGAAGCAGCACATTTTAATAGGGTAAATAAGAATGAGACAGTAATTGAAAAACTTATTAACTTAGGGTTTTAGCTTAATATTCTTTGGAAATTACCATGCTTATATAATCAGATTATTACACAGAGCTTCTAGAATCTGCACTCATTACCAATTTTATTTGTAGTTAGAGGCTCATAGTCATGGCATTTAACTCTTTAGGAATCATAGATTGAACTACATCAGACACATCTATCTGAATCAGAATATATGGATGCCAATCATGTTCTAAAAGATGCTCTTTTAATTTGTTTATGTTTTGGTGCTTTTGAGTCAATGTTGACTCCTGGCAACTGCCTGGAGAAGTCCCTGCAGTTCTCTTGGCAAGATTTCAGAAATGGTTTGCCATTATTCCCTTTCTAGGGCTGATATAGAGTGACTGGCCCAAGGTCATCCCATTGACTATGTATCTTAAGGCAGGATTACATCTCACAGTATCCTTTTTTGCAGGGGTGGGTTCTACTTACCTTTACTACCGGTTCGCAACAGGGCCACGCTTCACTCGTGCGCATGTGCAGAAGCATTCTGATGATGTAGGGGTTGGTGGGTGGAGCCTTCCTCCGGTTTTACTACCGGTTCTATAGAACCAGTCCGAACCGGGGACAACCCACCACTGTTTTTTGCCTGAAACTACTATACCAAAAGAGGGATGTGGTGGCTCAGTGGCTAAGATGCTGAGCTTGTCGATCGAAAGTTGGCAGTTCAGCAGTTCGAATCCCTAGTGCTGCATAATGGGGTGAGCTCCCGTTACTTGTCCCAGCTTCTGCTAATCTAGCAGTTCGAAAGCATGTAAAAAATGCAAGTAGAAAAATAGGGACCACCTTTGGTGAGAAGGTAACAGCGTTCTGTGCCTCTTTGGCGGTTAGTCATTTCGGTCACATGACCACGGAGACATCTTTGGACAGCGCTGGCTCTTCGGCTTTGAAACGGAGATGAGCACTGCCCCCTAGTGTTGGGAAAGACTAGCACATATGTGTGAGGGGAACCTTTACCTTTATTATACCAAAGAGCTCTCAACTATCTATAACACAATGTTTTAATTTTATCACTTTATTTGCATAAAGAAAGGAATATTCCAAAGGACCAGGCATCTGGGATGCAATATCTGTTGAGGATTGTGAACATATGCATGTAAATGATTTGGATACTTCAATTATTTATTTCCTCACAGCTGGCCACACTTAATGCTTCCAGAGAAATATCTTCATCCTTGCTTTACCTTTACCTGATATCATAGTATCACAGGGCTGGAAGGAAACTTGAAGATCTTCTAGTTCAATCCCCTGACCAAGGAGAAGTCCTTATTCCATCCCAGACAAATGTTTATGCAAACTTATCTTAAAAATCTCCAGAAATGGAGCTCTCACAACTCTAGGAGGCAAACTGTTCCGTTGGCTAATTGTTGTCACTGTCAGGAAATTTCTCCTTAGTTCCAGATTGAATTTCCCTATGACAGGTTTTCACTCATTGCTTTTTGTCCTGCCTTCAGCCACATCGGAAAATAAACCGACCCCCTGTTCCCTGAGACAGCCTTCTATATATAGGAAGATGGCTATCATGTCTCATATCATATCATATCACCGCTTACAGTCTGATCTAAGCATAGGACACAAAATTGTCTGCTACAATGTCTTACCTGTCAACGAATTTCTTCAGCTTCAACCTCAATAATATACGGGCAAACGATCGATATAAACTCCAGGTAAACCGCTCCAAATTCGATTGCAGAAAATACGACTTCAGCAACAGAGTGGTCAATGCCTGGAATGCTCTACCCGACTCCGTTGTTACATCCTCAAACCCTCACAGCTTCAACCTTAAACTGTCTACCGTGGACCTCACCTCATTCCTAAGAGGTCCGTAAAGGGGGCGTGCATAAGCACACCAGCGTGCTTACCATCCCTGTCCTACTTTCCGCATTTATTTGTATTCATTTCCTTCGTTCATGTCCATGTCCATGTTCATATCTACTATCTTGTACATGTTTGACAAACTAATAAATAAATAAAATAAATAAATGTTCACCCTTATACCATCTCTTCATTAATCATGCCTAGTTCCCTTAGCTGTTCATCATACAGTTTAGCCTTATTGTCTTTGTTGCTCTTCTCTGAATTCTTTCTAGGGTCTCAGCATCTTTTTATACCCAATAAATATTCAGATATCTATCAGGTTCCAGAGCAAGTTTCTTTATTTGTTTTTCAAGGCACTGATGGCTGGTTCAGCTGAGGCCTTGGTTGCTGCCTGGAACGGAATACAACAAGATCTTTTGTATGGATTGTTCCTATGTAGCTTCTCACTGTGTGTTAGTTCCAGGATGCCCTTGGAAGAGATACTTAAAGTGCTGCTGGAGGAAGATCAAGAGTGAATCCAACCAAGCACCAATAAGAATCCATATTACAGATTATGTTGTGGTGATAAGAGAGATATGAATTGTATTGTTTTGTGTGTGCTGGTATTGCATCCTCAGATAGCAGCAATTTCAGAAGTGATTCATAATCTCCTGGGGGAGGGACAATTCACAATCATCTACAGAGCCACTGAAAGGAATATTCTAGCCAAAGAAAATTGCTTGGATTTGCTCATAGTTGACCTCCAGCTGGGCAAGTCCTGGCAAGCAGATGGAAGCAAGTTTTTGTATGGTTAGCTGCGATGATATTGCATCTGTAATTCTTGAAGCAGTAGATAGGATCCCAGTCTGTATTCATTTGAGCATATTTCTCCTAGTTCATGAAGGTCACCAATAAGATAAAATATGGCTGGGTACATGCTATAGTATCTGGTTCATTTATGAATAGGTTGGTTCCTGCTGCCTTGAACGAAGCATTGATGCAGCTCTTCCTCAAGGAGCCTTCACTGCACTAAATTGCATGGGCCAATTTCCATCCAGTCTCCAGCAATTCTTAGTTAGGGAAGCTTGCCAAGAAGACGGTTGGGCTGAAAATGCAGAGGGTTACCGTATTTTTCGGACTATAAGACACTCTGAAGTATAAGATGCACCTAGCTTTTGGGAGGAAAACAAGAAAAAAAACCTGCCTCTGCCTCCCAGCAATTTGCCTCCTTGCAGCAAACAGCAAACAGCGCAGTCAGCTTCAGCACAGCCTGATTTAGCACAAGCAGCTGATTGGCGGGTGGATTGGCCTCCTGGAATACCTCCTATCAGTTGTTCCAGGCTGCGGGGATCGCCACCACCGATCAGCACTGCTGCCTCCAAGCGCTCAATTTTTGGCCTCCGTGCATCCCATTTTCAGCCCATTCCAGGCGGTGGCGATCCCCGGGGATGCGTGGAGGCCAAAAATGGGGCACACGGAGGCTAAAAATGGGATGCGTGGAAGCAGCGTCGCTGATGGGCAGCAGCAATCCCGCAGCCTGGAACAGCAGATAGGAGGTATTCTGGGAGGCAGATCCAACCACCAATCAGCTGCTCGTGCTAAATCCGGCTATGCTGAAGCTGACCAGGATGTTTGCTGTTTGCTGCAAGGAGGCAAATTGCTGGGAGGCAGAGGCCAAAGGATGGGGGCTGGTGGGTGGGCGGGGCTTCAGCAACATTTGCTATAAAAGATGCACAGACATTTCCACCCACTTTTTTTGGAGGGGGAAGTGCGTCTTATACTCCAAAAAATACGGTATGTGGGCTTTTTTATAATTCAGATAGAAGAGAATATTTGGCACTGATGATATTACCTAGTTGGGTAATGAAATATCTGCAAGCAAACAACCAAGTCCAGACAGCACCAAGGAGTTCCATGTTTATAATTTCATCATTACATTATTCATCAGCCA
The DNA here is from genome assembly GCA_012654045.1 of Ptyas mucosa. NCBI lineage: Eukaryota > Metazoa > Chordata > Lepidosauria > Squamata > Colubridae > Ptyas > Ptyas mucosa. Next base: position 29,012,626 of record WNWU01000007.1, read on the forward strand.
AAGATTAAAAAAAAAAATTCCATAGCTATGAAGTTCACTGGTTAAGACTGAACAGGCTAGCATTTTTTAAGACTATATCGCTTCCTTCTTTACCATAAAGATCAATCAGAGAGATAAAAAGCATAAAGCATCTGCATATTTTTATATGGTACACGCCTTTCAATTGGTGTCCTCGGGCACAGGGAGACCAGCACTGAAGTGTAAATCACAATTTCGCAGATGTTTTGCCCTGCATTCCGGAAGGCTTCCTCCCAAAATGCTCTCGAATGGAGCATTACACTGCAGTATAGTATTTACATTCTGTATGGAGTTTGAATTCTGTGAGGTTGTTTGGTGAATAGATGCTTCATGGGAAGTACCTGTTAATTGGTTTCCAAGAAGCATCCAGTCACTAACCACCCCGACATTCAAATTCTAGAAGGTCTAGAGGTGGAGAAAAATTGTTTGGTTTGCATTTAAATAAGCACCAATCCAATTTGCATGTTTCAAACTCCTGCTAAAAGAAATACAATTATCCTTGAATTTCCATGCTTTTCTGAAATAGGCCATGCAGGTCCTAATCAAAAATGGCTGTGAAAATTAGTATATACATGGAAATTGTGCACAATAATATGTATATTAGGAAAAAACAATGTCAGAGTAGCATATATTAAGAGCAAGTGTATGTGTATTGGAGTAAAATATGCATACATTTTATGCACGCAGACTTTCAATATAGGTGACTCTGAAAGATTTTGTGCAGTAGTTTATGAGCAGTCAGGAAGACAAGTGTAAAATGTCTCCTTTCAGAACTGCCAATTTAGTGTAGAAAACCTAGGTAATGGCCTAACCTATAGGTAATACTCAAAAGACAACTGGGCATGATCAATATGCATCGATGCTGCTCTGGGCATTTAGTATTAGTTTCTATTAGATAATTCCCAGTGGTGAAATCCAAATTTTTTTACTACTGGTTCTGTGGGTGTGGCTTGGTGGCGTGGTGTGGCTTGGTGGGCATGGCAGGGGAAGGATACTGCAAAATCTCCATTCCTACCTCACTCCAAGGGAAGGATACTGCAAAATCTCCATTCCCTCCCCACTCCTAGGGGAAGGATTTTGCAAAATCTCCATTCCACCCTTTGCTCCCTGTTCCACCTAGGTTCTACCTAGCCTTTTTATTTTAGAAAATTAAATTAGAACACGGATCTCCAAACTTGGCAATTCTAAGACTTGTGGATTTCAACCCCCAGAATTCCCCAGCCATTCCCCATAGCTGGTTGAAGAATTCTGGGAGATGAAGTCAACAAGTCTTAAAGCTGCCAAATTTGGAGACCCCAAGATTGGAAGATAGCATACTTTGATTTACAAGAATGCTTCTACACCTGTCTTTGTCCCATTGTCCCAAGGCATAAAACGATATGTGGCTTCCATGCAGTGCTTTGTTTAGAAGTAGGTCCATTTGCCCGAAAATAACAACGACAACAACAACAACAGCACTAAGGGAAACTGACATAGTGCTGGAGAGCAACATCCCCAGTTCCATCAAGACCTTGGATGGTTTTGACTCTCTACATTTTTCATCAATGCCAAAATTTAGGGATTTCTGTTCTATCAGAAGATATTCCATCTTGAAAATAGATGGCTTGCCTAGTTTATGTTGACCAGATATCTATATAGTTGCTTTTCTGGTTTTAATTGAGACTTTATTGTACATACTGTAGTTTTTTAAAACTATATTTAATTTTGACTGCCTTTGTTTAAAGTGTTTAGCTCCAAGGAATGCTATCATTTGCTAACAAATATTCAGGTTTTCAAGCCCACCTTTGAGCTGAAAAGGAGTTAAGAATACATTGAATAATAAAACATGCACACACAGAGACACAAAATCGTGACTAACTAAAGAAATAAGATTTTTTTTTCTTCTTTCCTAAAGAGAAGTCATTACCGAGAAATACTGTGTTGGTTTCATATTGTCTCTGTGACCCCTGTCTTATATAGATGCAATGAACCCATTTTATTTCATTCTGACCTAATCAAATTCCAGCTGAAATCTCCAGGTATTCAAAGCTAATTCTTCCTTTATAGCCTTATAAATACTTGGTAATAAAAAAAAACCCACACATAATTTAAGGAAAGAACATTTTCTTTTACCTGGGTTATTAGGGAAAACAGATTCCAAGAAAGCTCACTGTGTGATCATAGTTATACATGTTGCCAAAAGGCAAGTGATAAAAATAAGATATGATTTTCTTCTCCTCGTCCCACACACACATACACACACAATCAAAAGACAGCATCAAAGACATCAGGAACAGCAGGAGGACTGAGAAATTTTGAAAGTGCTGGCGAGCAATTATTTATTTTTTAATTGTTTGATCTTGTGAAGAGACTGGGTTGTCAGCTCAGCTGCCTAAGGAAAGCAGCTATGAAACTCAATGTATTTTGAGCTCAAAAATATATTATTTTAAGTCTCCGTGAAATGTTTTTATTGAGATGCTTTAATTTTGCTGTTTTTATTCAATGAAAAGTGATAAGTGTTTGTACAGGTAGTCCTCGACTTATGACCACAATTGAGCCAACACTTCTGTTGCTAAATGAGACATTTGTTAAGTGAGTTTTGTTTCATTTTACAACCTTTCTTGCCATAGTTACAGTGGTGGGTTCCTCCTGGTTTGGCCCGGTTTGGCCGAGCCAGTAGCGGTGACGATATGGCGTCACCGAACTGGGAGCTGGGCCCTCCCACCCCCCCACGTTATTCTTACCTTTTATTTGGCCCCGCCCCCAATCTATTTGCTGCCTCCCGAGTCCCAGCTGATTGGCTAGAAGGAAAAAAAACTGTTTAAACTCTTGCCATGGGGCTTTAAAGAGCTGCCCTACAGCTGATCAGTGTTAAAAGGCAGTGTGGTGGTAGACCAGTGCGTTCCAAAAACAAATGGGTAGACTGGAACGCCCCAGTCTAAGAACAAATGGGTAGACCGGTACAGCTCTGCAAGCAGTTAAAAGCCTGGTAGACCAGTACCTCTGCTAAATCCTAAAGAATTGTCACATGACCATCAAACCACACCCACAAAATAAGTCACGCCCACAGAACCGGTACTAAAAAAATTTAGAACTCACCCCTGCACAGTTAGGGTTACGTCTCATGACTATGAATGCTATAAAGCTCTATGAATAGAGCTATAATTGCACTCAACAATGAACTAAAGGGCCACCATCAGTGAGCTGTTGGACAGTGTTATTTGGTCTGCTGTGTGAATGCTTGGGTGGTTGAGGGGTGGGGAAATTTTGGTGGGCGGGGTGGGGGGGGTGTCTGGGGATTGTCATGTGTGTTGGGCTTGCTCTCTGGGTGTTATGTGAATTTCATTGTATGGGTATACTGTTTATAAACGTACAATGACAATAAACTATTACAAATTACAAATTATTACAAATATTACAAATTATTAAGAGAATTGTTGTAGTTGTTAAGTTAGTAGCACAGTTTTCAAGTGAATCTGGCTTCCCCATTGACATTGCTTGTCAGAAGGTCACAAAAGGTGTATGCAGGATCCCGGGACACTGCAACTGTTATAAATATGAGTCTCTTACCAAGCATCTGAATTTTGATTACATGACCATGGGGATGCTATCATGGTTGTAAGTGTGAAAACCAGTCCTAAGTCACTTTTTTCAATGCTGCTGTAGCTTTGAATGGTCACTGAATGAATTGTAAGTTGAGGACTACCTGTACTGAAAAGTACATATGGAAAATTATCTGAAAAAGATGAGAGTTTCTGAAAAGCTATGTGTTAAATTGTCATAATAAGTTAATTATGCAAAAGTTTCAATTTGGTTGTTTTAGTACTATTCAAAGGGCAACAAAGATGATTAGGGGACTGGAGGCTAAAACATATGAAGAATGGTTGCTGGAATTGGGTATGTCTAGTTTGATGAAAAGAAGGACTAGGGGAGACATGATAGTGGTGTTCCAATATCTCAGAGGCTGCCACAAAGAAGGAGCAAAGCTATTCTCCAAAGCACCTGAGGGTAGGACAAGAAGCAATGAGTGGAAACTAATCAATGAGAGAAGCAACTTAGAACTAAGGAGAAATTTCCTGACAGTTAGAACAATTAATCAGTGGCATAACTTGCCTCCAGAAGCTGTGAATGCTCCAACACTGGAAGTTTTTAAGATGTTGGATAACCATTTGTCTGAAATGGTGTAGGGTTTCCTGCCTAAGCAGGGGGTTGGACTAGAAGACCTCCAAGGTTCTTTCCAACTGTTATTCTGTTCTGTTCTGTTCTGTTCTGTTCTGTTCTGTTCTGTTCTGTT
>WNWU01000007.1:29016926-29028439 GCA_012654045.1 Ptyas mucosa
TTCTGTTCTGTTCTGTTCTGTTCTGTTCTGTTCTGTTCTGTTCTGTTCTGTTCTGTGATATAGCATAAGAGTGATTTAAATAGTAAGATGGTTTGCTCATTATATCTGCTCTAGGTCTGGTGATCCAGAGAAGAAAGCTTCTGTCTTTCAATTCTGGAAGGAAATCATAGAGAAATGCTGAGTAACTTAAGAAATAAGAAAAATTTGCCACAGTATTTTGCTTTTCGTCTTCTTGTGACCCTCTGCAGTCATTTCTCTTCAGCGGCTGTGTGGTATTTACTTCTGACTCAACATTGGCACATGAAGCACTACTCTGAAGCTGTTTGTAGCTGGAAGCCCTGCAGCTTTGTAGTTTCGAAACAAGGCACAATCTCCGATGGAAGATACATTTTTCCTCGTCTCTCCTTGGACCCAGGTTTTATCCCTTACAAAATCTGATTTTGTAAGGGAAACGTTGGGTTGACAACGTTGAGTTTGTCTCTTAATAACCGAGGCAAGAAAATGAGTGAAATATTTTAAGTAACGTTCACCCTTCTCCTTGACCTAATGGGAATATCTGTAAAGATCCTTGGGTTTTATTCTTTTCTCCTCTTTTTCTATGAAGTGAGGGTGAGATTTTGTGGCTATAAGACATGCAGAACTGAGGGTGGTGCAGGGAACATTGTATTTAGTTTGCAGCATTTCTGCAAACATTTGGCAGAAGTGAAAATGATAGTGAGCAGCTTACCAGCTGGTTTTGAGGGATTGGAAAATGGAAATGGAAACAGGGTGGAAATGTCCTTAACAGGAAAGAGGCTTAAAAGATTCAAAACAAAAGAAGAGTTTCATACAATGTTTTCTTGTTAAAAGCTCTCCAAGTAGAACAGATCCTCTATAAGCAAGAAACCTAGTTTCTTTAATTTCTGTCGGATTGCTAGCTCTGAATCTGATTTTCAACCTGAATAACCTTGCTTACATTTATATAAAAACTTTCATCGAGTTTTGATATAAAACTTCAAACTTCATACTTGCTAAGTTGGCTGATTTTTTCCCTATCATTTCTATTTCTTCTATTCTAAGTAGCTCCTATATTTTCCCCCTATCTACCAACCTTTGATTTAAGAAACTCACAGCAGCCTCACAGTACATCAGCAAACATGTACGAGGATGAGTCATCATTCAGCTGCAATAAATACTGCAGTGTTACACCTTTAGGCTATCAGTACATTTCCCAGGTGACCAAAAGTCTAAGCCTTCAGATCTTTACAAACATACATTGCGTATGTAATAACAGTCTGTCAGTAAACAGCCCTTCAACAACCCTTGTTTGTTGAAGACAACGCAGGTCAGTAGGTGTGTGAGTGATCTCTCAGCTTTCTAAACATCTCCAAAAATGTACAGGTATTTATATCAGTTGAAATGAAAATTTAACTAGACTGCAGAATATAGAATAATAGAGTTGAAACGGATCTTGGAGATCTTCTAGTCCAGATCCTCAACCTTTCGGCTACCAGGGATTGGTTCTGTGGAGAGAGGTTTTCCATGGACCGGAAGGGGCATGGTTTCGTGTGCTGCCTGCATTTTGCACATTGGGCTTCGCTTTTTTGTGCAGTCCAGTTTCTGGCATGCTGTGGCCCAGTGCCAGTCCATGGACCGGGGACTGGAGATCCCTGTTGTAGTCCAACCCCCTGCTCAAGCAGAAGACCCAATATTCAAGTAATGCTTAATAGAAGGAACATTCAGGCACAGTAACTAATTAGAAATAGAATAGAAATAGAATAACAGAGTTGGAAAGGACCTTGGAGGTCTTCTAAACCAATCCCCTGCTTAGGCAGGAAAACCCAACACCACTTCCGACAAACGGTTATCCAATCTCTTCTTAAAAACTTCCAGTGTTGGAGCATTCACAACTTTTGGAGGCAAGTTGTTCCATTAATTGTTCTAACTGTCAGGAAATTTCTCTTAGTTCTAAGTTGCTTCTCTCCTTGATTAGTTTCCAGCCATTGCTTCTTGCCCAACTTTTGTTTTTTAGAGATTAGCTTGACTCCCTCTTCTTTGTGGCAGCCCCTGAGATATTGGAACACTGCAATCATGTCTCCCCTAGTCCTTCTTTTCATTACACTAGACATACCCAGTTCCTGCAACCGTTCTCCATATGTTTTAGCATCCAGTCCCTTAATGATTTTTGTTGCTCTTCTCTGCATTCTGCACATCTTTTTTATATCGTGGCAACCAAAATTTGATGCAGTATTCCAAGGGCGGTCTTACCAAGGCATTATAAAGTGGTATTAACACTTCATGTGATCTTGATTCTAGCCTTCTCTTTATGCAACCTAGAACTGTGTTGGTTTTTTTGGCAGCTGCAGTATAATGCTGGCTCATATTTAAATGTTTGTCCACTAGGACTCGAAGATCCCTCTCACAGTTACTACTATTGAGTTATATACCACATATACAATTAGAAATAATTTCTGGAATTCTCTGAAATAAACTAAACTAAACTGGTAACATTTTTCATTAACTGAGTTGGATAAGATTAAGAAATCTCTGATTTCAGGCTGGTGAAATACATATATAAGCCTTTCTTACAGTGGTGAAATGTAAAATTTGTTACTACTGGTTCTGTGGGCATGGCTTGGTGGGGGAGGGGTTAATGTGACTGGGTGGGCGTCACCAACTTTTTTTAAAAAAAAAGCATTTAAAAGCATTTAAAAGCTGAAGAGGTTGTAGAAAAAATGCTTTTAAAAGGCTCTGACGATCCCAGCTGAACTTTTTTTTTTACTTTTAAAAGCATTTTTTCAGCTGAAGAGGTTGTAGAAAAAAATGCTTTTAAAAGTAAAAAAACCCCAGCCTCTGATGATCGCGCGGCTCAGTTGGGCATGGGGGGTGGGCGCAGAGATTTTTGCTACCAGTTCTCCGAACCACCCACCGCCATTGCTACTGGATCGGGTGATCCGCTCCGAGCCGGGAGCATTTCACCCCTGCTTTCTTAACCTGGTGAAGATGCATTCAGAATTCAACTCCCCAAATCCCCAATTAAGTGTGGTCTTTTACTGAAGAATGCTGGCTGAAAATGCAGAGATTGGGGATAAGTCAATGTATGGTAATTTATTTTCTATTACTGGACAAGGAATCAGTTTTTATAATAAGCCTTTAAAAAGTCCTACTGGAGTTTTGCTAATATTTAAAATTGCAATCTTGTCATATATTTGGGTCATAGATGACTTACTTTGTAGAACAGGGAAAAAAATATGTGTTGTATTAACCTCGCCAGTGATGAGCACTGCAGTGCTGTAGCCATGCTCTATAAAAACAGGAAATAACAACAGCACCCATTATTTTCCTAAATGAAATTATTTTAGATTGCATGTTTTTACTATTTGTCCTTGCCATGTCATTTGTTTTACCTTGAAAATGATATTGAACTTGGACAGAGGGATAAATCAGTATATAAAGATGAATTGTCACTGTAGTTATTCAGAGCAGAGAGAGGCATGGGAAGATTTGTTATTGGTTTCTTTTTTTCCATTCCTGTCTAAAGTGTGGGCCCCCTTACCAGTATCATGTGGATTTGACATCAGTGCAGCATGGACGTTTGTAAACACGTTGTTTCCTCATCTGTACTATCTCATCCTTTTTAAAGTACAGCTCTGTAGTTGTTTTTACCAAGAACCTTTCTTAATCCAAAAAGTCAGTTTGGTACCCCCTCCCACTCAGTTAAAATCTGGCTTGGTTTTGTCTGCTTATGCAAGGAAAGTGTTTGTGAAAATCTGGTCATATTAGCATCTGGGCTTTAGGACTCAAGTAAACTATTACAGAGGTGGGATTCAGCCAGTTCGCACCGGTTCGGGCAAACCAGATGTTAATTTTAATCTGGTTTGCCAAACCGGTTGTTCAAAAGACTGGCTGACCCTGCCCACCCCACCCTGCCCTTCCCAGGAGGCTCCACATGACCCGTTTTGGATGCCAGGTAAGTGCAGGGTGCATGCAGAGGCTCTGGGAGGGTGAAAAATGGGCCTACTGGAAGTCTGGAAATGGAGGGCCTCAAGTGCCATGGGGAGGCCATTTTTGCCCTTCCGGAGGCTTAACGAAAGCATCCGGAGTCTGGGGAGGGTGAAAAATGGGCCTACTGGAAGTACCAGAAGTCCAGAAACAGGCCTGTTTCCTGCCTCTAGAGGGCCTCTGGTGCCTGGGGGAGACCGTTTTCACTCTCCTGGAGGCTCCAGGAAAGCCTCTGGAGCCTGGGGAGGACAAAAAACAGACCTACCAGAAATACAGTTAAGTCCAGAAATGGGCCCATTTCTGGCTTCGGGAGGGTGTGTGTGTGTGAAGCAACCAGTTGTTACAACCGGTGAATCCCACCAGTGATTATGCCCCTTCCCCCATGTAAATACAGGTTCAACTCTGCAGCCTACAAGCATGATTGCAATTACTAGAAACAAATCTTGGCTGAAAAAATTTGGCTGCGAAATTCCAAGATTATGTCATCGCCTCTAGTTTCAATAGGGATTTCTATGCAAATAGCAGAGATTTCTTACCAAACAGTTAAACACAACTCCACAGAAAACACAGATGAAGAAAGTTGCCATTTATCTTTCTCAAAGTATTAGGATGTTCTAGAACCTGCTATAGCTCTGAAGACGTGGAGCAGCTTTGTAATATTAATATGTAGTCCTGGCACTGCTGAAAGTATTCTAGCTATGACCAAATCAAAGATTTTCCCCAACTTTTGGGTTACTTGCTAATGCCCATGTGGCCAATTCTGGGACAAGAACATGACTCAAAATAAAGATCATGCTCAAAAATCAAACTTTGCAGTGGGTGATTTAGACATTATTTAGTATAAGAAATAAAGGTAAGAGGTCTGGTGGGGATGAAGGAAGCTCTAACAGAGGTAAATTGGTGCCGCACTCCAAGGATCAGTCAATAGATTGAAGAAAGGTATTATAGCAGTGATGGCTAACCTTTTTGCCATCGTGTGCCAGGAACGGGGAGGGGGTTTTTTCATGCAAACGGGAGTTGAAAATGGGCCGTTTCTGGCCTCCAAAAGACCTCCAGGGGAGTGGGAAAGGCCGTTTCTGCCCTCCCCAGACTCCTAGGAAGGCTCTGGAACCTGGGGAGAGAGAAAATCAGGCCTTCCCCAACACACCCCAAGGCCCTCCGGAGGCAGGAAACAACCTGTTTCCCTATTTCTGGTGGGACCAGAAGGCCTGAAAATCAGCTGGCTGGGATGCGCATGTGCACCGGAGCTGAGCTCGCATGCCCACCAATATGGCTACACATGCCACCTGTGGCATGGGTGCCACAGGTTTGCCATCACGGCATTTTAGTGTTGGCAGTTTTATTTTCAAACACTTTCCTAATAATCCCCAGCAATTTTTCTCCCCTTTTCACAGTAGCCACAGGTCATATTAATGTTTTCATTGACTGATGACTCCACTCACCAAAGATCTGTTTCTTATATAAACATAATTATCTGTAGTATTGAGAGGTGGTTAAAAAAATAAAACCTGATCTCCCTTTTGGATTTGAGATCTGCCTTAAATGATTGTTCTGCATTTTGTAGACTGATTGGCCCTTTTCGTGTGGGGAAGAAAGAGATATCATTGATCTGTCTGCCAAAATTATGTAGCAGGCTGAATATGGCCCAATAAAAGTTGATAAGAATGAATATCAGTCCTAAGATGTAGATGTGACATCAGAAGAATTTATCTTAAACTAAAACCTGCTTTAACATAATGCAGATTTTTAAAGTGTTCTATTACAGCTTTTGTTCTTTTTTAGTTTTTATCCTATCTGGATGCAGGCTTTGCTTTTTTTCCCACACTGCACTCACCTAGTTCTTACAGTGAAGCTCTCAATGCATAATGCAATGAAGAAATTTTTTTCAGCCAATTCGTTGCACTTCCTCAACCTGATTTGGGCTGAGAGAGATCAAGAGTCGTGGTTACGCAATGGTTAGAATGCAATATTGCAGGCTATCCCTAACTCCAACTCCAACTCTGTTATGTGACAGACGAATGCAAATCTAAGATTTACAAGACAACCATCCGCCCTATAGCTCTGTATGGCACTGAATGCTGGGCAGCAAAAACAGGGACCGAAAGGTATCTCCATGCCATTGAAATGCAAATGCTCTGTTGGATATTGGGCATCTCCCTTCTTGACCACATCACAAATGACACTATTCGACAACATTTTGGTGGGGCACTAATTATAGAGATGATGAGAGAAGGCCAAGCTCTGCTGGTATGGACATATCCAGAGAGCAGCACTTTCCACCATGGCCAAGACTTCCTAACAACTAGAAGTCAATGGCTGGCGATCTCGTGGGCATCCAAAACAGAGATTGCAAGACACCATCAACAAAGATATGCAAGCTGCAGCAGAGGTGAGTTTCAGCAGGTTCTGACCAGTTCTGGAGAACCGGTAGTGGAACTTTTGAGTAGTTTGGAGAACCAGTAGTAAAAATTCTGACTGGCCCCACTCCCATTGCCTCCCAAGTCCCAGCTGATTGGGAGAAAATGGGGATTTTGCAGTAACCTTCCCCTGCATTGGGGAGGGAATGGAGATTTTACAGTATCCTTCCCATGGAGTGGGTTGGGAATGGAGATTTTACAGTATCCTTCTCCTGCCATGCCCACCAAACCACGCCCACCAAGCCATGTCATGCCCACCATGCCACACCCTGCACCTGCAGGAATGTGCTAGGAAGAAGAAGAAGAAGCTAACTCTACTCACATTGCCAGGAGTTCAATTCCTTCAATCCTGACCGGCTCAAAGTTGACTCAGCCGTCCATCCTTCCAAGGTTGGTAAAATGAGGACCCAGATTATTGGGGGCAATATGCTGACTGTGTAAACCACTTAGAGAGGCCTGTAAAGCACTGTAAAGCAGTGTATAAATCTAAGTGCTATTGCTATTGCTATCACATAGTCACATTCTATGCATAAGGATGTGTTAGCCCTTCAGGTAGTCCAGACAAGAAGCCCAAGAATGAAGCCTAATTCCATATTTATTGTAAGATTAACAGAATCTTGCAAGAAAGCAAGTATTTCTCTCCTCCTTTCTTTTTAGTCTTGGGAAGAGTAGAGTCCATTCTTAAATGCTTCTCAACATTCCACTCCTTTGAGAATCGTTTATGTGCTTGTTGTCCAATATCCTGCTTCCCCCCCCATCTCCAAAGTCATTCCCACATACCATTACAGAGAGCACTAAATCTTGTATCTCTTTGCTTCTAGTTCAACATCTTAACTGCTATACCTGTTTTTGAACCTTTCCCAATCCTTGTAGTCTAAGTACAGCAAAATAAGACTTTTTAAAAAAACACCCATCAAAGTAAAGATTCTCCCAAGGTGATATGCCACTAAATAATTTGTCTCAGACTAAATCCAGTAAAGTAGGGTTGTTTTAATGGATTTTTTGAAGGAGAGAAACGTTTTAAAGCTTTGGGATAAGGCATTTTAAAATTTATTATGGAGACCACAATTAAAAAGGCCTACCACCTAGCTATGTTGCTCCAAATTGCCTGTAGAGTTCCCAGAAAATCTTCCCACAATGTTCTCACTGGAAAGGTAGCTTGAACTGTACTATGGTGGTGCCTGGTGAGTCCTGATACTATGACATATAAAGATGCATGAGCCTCGAGCCAAGCTTCAAAACACGTTCCTAAGTGAAGACAGCTCTGACCCTACATAATTTATGTCCCAATCATGACCCTGTTTCCCCTCTCCCCCCAGGGTATGTCATCAATCACATTCACCAATGGAGCAATTTCGCGGGTTGTAGAGATCACTCCCCTCCAGCCAGTGGTGAAATCCAATTTTTTTTTTACTACTGGTTCTGTGGACGTGGCTTGGTGGGAGTGGTGTGGCTTGGTGGGAGTGGCAGGGGAAAGATACTGCAAAATCTCCATTCTCACCCCACTCTAGGGGAAGGATACTGCAAAATCCTCATTCCCTCCCCATTCCTAGGAGAAGGATATAGCAAAATCTCCATTCCCACACCACTCTGGGGCCAGCCAGACGTGGTATTTGCCGGTTCTCCAAATTGCTCAAAATTTCCACTACCAGTTCTCCAGAACCTGTCAGAACCTACTGGATTTCACTTCTGCCTCTGGCCTCTGGGTAGCCCTGGGATACAGCCTTGAGAGAGATAAGTCTGGAATGTATATCTGTCTTTGGCTGCCATGCTGTTTTGCCGGTTTCCCATCTCCCCTGACTATGGCAACTCGAGAGCAGGCCAGGGATGCTTTGCAAGTTGACATAAGACTTTATAGGCAATGACCAGTATTATAATTGGGTGCCAAAGCCTACTTAATAACCAGTGTAGGATATTAAAAGTGGTGTTGCCTTGAACTGATGGGGATGGTAAATCAACAGTCAGTTTCCTGTAATGTGGAGCTGCAGGGTCTTGTTGTCTCCAAAGGTGGCCCAAAATAAGGACTCTTACAAGGGTGGTGATGAAGGATACCAAGTTATCTTAGTTTAGGTAGAGTCATAAATGATACACCATCTAAAGTTGGATGAAGACACCCCAGCCACAGTCTTCACCTCTTGTTTAAGCAGTGGCCATGAACCAGGGAGGACCTCCAGATCACAAACAAATGCATACAAGAAGTTTAAAATGCAATATAGCCAACAATAAATATTCACATAAACATGGATAGTATACTGTTAAAAAAGTAATGTCAAGGAATTGATGTTCTGTAGCAAATTCAGTGTCAGACCTAGAAGCCATCGTTTACCTGCCACAAATTCTCCTGTGGGAAATTGGGAGGGGGGATTGTGTGGACTGAAGATGATATGTAGTCAAAATAACATTCTTTCTAGAAAGTCAAGGCCGCTTTGTCCTGCAGCTGTGCTGAGAAGGCTGGGGAGGTATCTTCTGTTCCGGAGGGTACCTGCTTGGTTTGTGTGATGGACATATGGGTGATGGGCAAGGACTTGAACTTTCTTTTGGGTGAGGAAAACCCGGAAGCTCTCAGATTCGGGTTTTCCTAGATGTGCCAATATGACCTCTCTAATAAAAATCAGCTTTGAGGAAATTCAAGCCTTGGAGTTTGATTTCATTTGGGGGGGGGGGTGTTACTTGGAACCCTGACATTCAGTTTTTAACAAGCTTGGAGTCGAAATGCATAGGATATTGGTTATGTTGCACTGAAGATATTTGACTGCCAATATCATATGGTAGGATATTTTGTGGAGCTTTTCAAAATGTTCCCGCATTATTGCAACAAAGGACATTATGTCTTTTTTCAGTGTTAAAGAAAATCTGTTAAGAAATGTGCAATCTTCTGCACCTCCTTTCTTTCGTTGATCCCAACAATATTAGACATGCTTGGAACTGTGAATTAATAGGGAAAAAATATGACATTTCTGGATATTCACTTTGAAATATCAGTAATACCTCTTTGCCTACTTCCATTTTTAACGCCAATGCAGTTAACTGTATAAATTAATGCCTATCTGTGTATTAAAGAGAAAATCTTTGAATCCCACTTCTTTCTTTTTAATGTTTAAATTAAAGGCGGTAGTATGGTTCTGCTCATAAAAATGTATTTCTTTAAAAAATATGTAAAGTTTTATAAGCACTCCATAAGCTTTAAGAAAAAGAGTACAGTGTGGCTCAGTTTTCCAGTCTAATGGGCACAACTCAAAAGTAAAAGGGAATAACATAGAAAAACAAGGAAATTTGGGCATTAAGAGTCAAGCTACTGGTTTGCTTAATCCATTTTCTTTTGACTACTTAAAACTGTTGGGAAGGCTAATACTTATAGGAGACACAACAGATAAAGAGGGCAGGATTGTTAACAAACAATTCCAATTTTTATAGATGTATAGCAATTGCATTGTCCCAGGGTTTAAAGTAAGCTTTATTCTAAGCCAGATTCTCATAGCCTCTTGAAACAGGTTCAGATTCACACTATCTCAGTTCAGCTCTGGGGATCAGGATATAACAAAGGACTAATAGCCTATTGATGATATCTCACTCCAAAGTGACATATAACTTCTCCTATTGGCTTTACATCAATGTTTAATAATATAGGTCATAATAATATGACCTCAGAGGTCTAGTAGTCCAGGGGTCTTCAATCTTGACAACTTTAAGACGTGTGGACTTCAACTCCCAGAGTTCCTCAGCCAGCTTTGCTGGCTGAGGAACTCTGGGAGTTGAAGACCACACGTCTTAAAGTTGCCAAGGTTGGAGATCCCTGTTCTAGTTCAACCTCCTGCTCAAGGCAAGAGAATTTATATCATCCCAGTCAAGTGGTTGTCCAACCTATTCCTAAAAACCTCCAGTGGTGGAGTAATCACAATTCTAGATCCCTCATTTCACATATTTGTCAAATGCCTTATTGAAGTTGAAGTAAACTTATGCCCACAGCATTTCCCTGATCCACTAATTTATTCACTTTATCAAAGAAGGCAATTAGATTTGTCTGGCATGGCCTGTTTTTTTACAAACCGTGTCAGTTTCTTAATAATTGCCTTATTTCTTTCTAAGTGCTCACAAATTCTTCCCTTGATTATCTTTCCAAGAATTTTCCAAGGTATTGATATCAAGCTGATTGGTCTATAGTTTCCAGGATCCATTTTTTTGGTAGATTGGATCCACATTAGGTCTTTTCCAGTCTTCCGGTAAAATAATAACAGCGGAAAGCCTGTGATAACTCAACTGAGGCTTAAATGTTCATTCTGCATAGTAACTGATTGGGATTACTTATTCAGATAGGAGTAGAACTGCAAAACAATGACTGGGAGGAGAAACAAAAAGGAAGATATTAAAGGCAGGCTGTGAGCTGCATTCCTTAATTTTGATAGAATGAAATTTTCCTGTCCTAAATGGAATGACTGGTTTGGCACTGCTAAAAGAAACTAAGCTGTTTGTTTATTCTGAAAGCTCATGAAAAAAGGAAGAGTAACCAATTCCCTGGCAAATGTTAGCGTATGTCTGAAAATATTCCAAATGAAAGCATTGGAAGCACAAGACTATAATGTGCAGAAGGACATATCAGCTTTTACAAAAACTACAGAGTGATCCTGGGCACTAACAACTGAAAGACGCTTCGTTCTCAAAATGATAGTTTACAAAACAAACAAACAAACAAATGAACAATGGTTCCTGGAATTAGGTATGTCTAGTTTGATGAAAAGAAGGACTAGGGGTGACATGATAGTGGTATTCCAATTTCTCAGGGGCTGCCACAAAGAAGAAGGAGCAAAGCTATTCTCCAAAGCACCTGAGGGTAGGACAAGAAGCAATGAGTGGAAACTAATCAATGAGAGAAGCAACTTAGAACTAAGGAGAAATTTCCTGACAGTCAGAACAATTGATCAGTGGCACAACTTGCCTGCAGAAGTTGTGAATGCTCCAACACTGGAAGTTTTTAAGAAGATGTTGGATAACCATTTGTCTGAAATGGTGTAGGGTTTCCTACCTAGGCAGGGGGTTGGACTAGAAGACCTCCAAGGTCCTTCCAACTCTGCTATTCTATTCTATTCTATTCTATTCTATTCTATTCTATTCTATTCT
>WNWU01000007.1:29028449-29039779 GCA_012654045.1 Ptyas mucosa
TCTATTCTATTCTATTCTATTCTATTCTATTCTATTCTATTCTATTCCTTGCACCTTTAAAAATATTTTACAGCATATTATTTAGAAATATTAATTCAATCAATCAATCAAAAATAGGTCTCTGCAGGCTGGTTATATCTTCCCTGTCCCCAGCCTTCCCATTTTGAATGGCACAGTCTGAAAGGTGATTATATAGGACATTTTGCCTGATACATTTGCATATCCTTCAGACATATGTCCATGGCTCAGCCTGGCTATTCCTGGGCATTCTGAAAGTTGAGGTTCATGCATCTGGAAGGTACTTAGATTAAAAAGATTGAATTAGAATCACAAATCAACTGGAATATTCAATGGTCATCTGGTAGAATTTGAGTAGTAGCCTTCTTGCCATTCAGTAGGAAAAGTCAGGATTGAGGAGACTATCAACCATGGTCACATATCATTTACATGACTGCAAAAGTCTTGGTTTAAAAAGCCAAGCTAAGCACACGAGGGCAAAATCAGCTGGAAATCCTATTCATATTTCATTAGGTTAATAATAACATGACAGTACAGCCAAGGGTACCTCAATTATTTTCATAAGTCCTACATGGAAATTCTACTGCAGTTAGTCCTTGACTTACAACCACAGTCGAATCCTAAATTCATGTTGCTAAGTGAAACATTCGTTAAGTGGGTTTTGTCTCATTTTACAACCTTTCTTGCCACAATTGTTATCTGAATCATTGCGGATGTTAAGTTAGTAGCACCGTTGTTAAGTGAATCTGGCCTCCCCATTGACTTTGCTTGTCAGAAGGTCACAAAATCTGATCACATGACCCTTGGACACTTTAACTGTCATAAGTATGAACCAGTTGTCAAGCATCTGAATTTTGATCATATGACCAAAATGGGGATGCTACAACAGTCGTAATTGTGAAAAACAGTCATAAGTCATTTTTTTTAGTGCTGCTGTAGCTCTGAACGGTCACTAAATAAACGGTTGTAAATTGAGGACTACTTGTATTTTTGCCATTCTTTCTTTCTCTGATTCTAGAGTCTCAACTGTGGTAGCTCATGTGATTTTCTACTGAAGATGGGAGAATTAGCTACTACCATTTCAATACTTCCCTGCACCTGCTGAAACTTTCTTTACTTCTTTTCTTATTCACACATAATTTGTTCTCAAGCCAAAGATTTCCCAAAAGTCTATGCATAAAAACACACTGAATTCCCAATACTGAAAATTTCAACCAATCACATAAAACTGCATATAATTCTAATCTGTACATCTGCCCCCTTGTAAGGGAAGCACTGTTATTAAAAATATTTATTTCAAGGTGGTGGGTTTTTACCCCCGTGTTTTGTATCTTTTATATAAAGTCATTCTGTGCTGAAGCATTAAACAGAACATAAACTATAGCCCAATGGGCAAGTATGTTCTCACTTTGTCTTCAAAGAAAAAGTATAAACTATTAATATAAGAGGATATTCTCTGGAGATTGCTGTCTTAAAATAAAAAGAGTTTAGGCATATGCTGCAGTTAACGAAGTAATCAAGTAGGTGAAATGCAAAGCAAAATAAAACTAACCATAAACCTCATAAATGCTTCTGCTTCATTCTTCTTCTGATAAAACGAAGACTGTACTAGACATTCTTAAATAAATAATTTTATCCAGGGATAAAATTAAGAACACAACTATCAGTCACAAGAAACCAACTTGTGAGGTCCTCTGTTGCCCTACATTTGGATTTATTTTTATTCCCACTCTTTGCTCCAGACATCCAATTACTTCATTGTCCTTCTCCATGGTGGTGCAATGGTTAGAATGCAGTATTGCAGGCTATTTTTGTCAACTGCCAACAGTTCGATTCTGACTGGCTCAAGGTTTATTCAGCCTTCCATCTTTCTGGGATCAGATTGTTGGGGTCAATATGCTGACAATGTAAACCACTTAAACAGGCTGTAAAGCACTGTGAAGCAGTATATAAGTCTAAGTGCTATTGCTATTACTATCTCCAGATTCCGGTGTCCTCCCAGGGCCACGTAAGCTCATAGATAACAACAGGGCTTCAAAATTTTTAGCAAGGATTCTCTGCCTAGTTGCTGGGTGGGCATGGCCATGGTGGGCGTGGCCTCGTCAGCCTTCTGCACCATGGTGGGGGGGTCGTTTTTGCCCTCCCCAGGCTCCAAAGGCTTTCCTTAAGCCTCCAGGAGGGCAAAAGTGGCCTCCTCAGGCTCGGAGGCTCTCTGGATGGGCCCGTTTACGGCCTTCCCGAACTTCTGGTAGGCCCATTTTTGGCCCTCCCCGAGCATGCCCTGCACTTACCTGCATCCAAAACAGGCCATGTGGGTACTCCTGGGAGGGGCGGGGTGGGGTGGGCGGGCCAGCCAGAAGTGGGATTTGGGGGTTCTCCGAACTGCACAGAATCTTAGCTAAAGGTTATCCCGAATCCCTGCAAACCCCTAGCAGCCCACTCCTGGATGACAAGAATTCTCAAGCTATGCCACCTCTAGCTTTATCACCTAGCAATATGTGTTTCGGAACAAGCATATAATGTAGTACTGCAGCTTCTTTAAATTGCAAATTGCATTATTTGACAAGATGCCATTGTGCCGTGATAGTTTCTTCTCCTTCTCCCAAGTTTGCCCATCACCATCCCACCAAATGGATGGAGCAGAGCTTTTCTGGCATTTCTACTGTATAATTTCAGTGCACATTCATATCTTTGAAGAATCAGACTTTGGAGTTTGGTTAGCATATACAGTATGTTCTCTATGGAGAAGAGGCTAATTTTAGCAATAGCCAATGCAGTTACATGTAGTGGTGGAGATTTTGGGGTCTATTCCAGTGGTCTAATTGAGTTTGTTCCACCACATCCTTAGCTTTCAGCCAGCAGCAATCATTTTGCCTGACTGCAACACACAGAAAGGGAAATATTTTTTTTAAAAAAAAACAAACAGTTCCCTCTCCATCAGCTTGCCAGAAACACCAGCTCCATTGGCTCCTTCCCTCCTGTGAATTACTTTCATTCAAAATGATTGAATGAATTATAATCATTATAAGTCTTCATGGTTTCCTTTTCTTTCCCCAGCGTTTTATCTCAAGGGTTATACTGTTTGCTATTGATTTCTTTGCTGTTATGCCACTTTTTGTGGCTAAATAGTTATAAGTCCTGATTTATAAATATATATTTACTATTTTCTGTATCCCTCAACTACAAGATACATCTTTTAATTATAAAGTCTGATGTAAACTTGCAAATCTCTTGCAAGTATATAAAAACCATAATACAACCAGGGAAGGAATACTTTAAAATGTTAGCATCCCATCGTGAGAATTGGATTTCTTCCTGTGATGTGATGATTCCTTATGGTTTATAATAACTAAATAAATGCAGCTTTGTTATTTTTAAAGCTATTTTATATTTTGTACATTTCAGAGTTAACACTGCCTCAGAAAATTCAGTAGCATAGCAAACATTTTCCATCTTTTTTGGAGGAGAATAGTGGATTCAATTCTTCTGTATAGGTGCACATCATAAATATGTTCTAGGCTACTAGCAAAGAGTTCTGAATTTGAGAATGGTCTTACTGTTATTTTCTCTAAATTCTTTTTTTAAACCCTGCTGTGATCGGAAAGATCCTCTGAAGTTGTCTGTCATAAAATTATTCCAGTCCTGACTTCCCACTTATTCACCACCTTGGAGTTTATAGAAACCTTGGAGATCTATTTGTGTATGTCTTTGTTTTTTTCTGCAAAGAAATAATCTCTGAATCTACCAGAGCAAACTTTAGGAAGGTATTGATTAGGACAAAATCTGCTTTGGATAAATTCTGCTTTGTGCAGCAAATGTATAATGACTAGCTTTCAGATCCAGCCTATCAGAAATGTATCTCTTTATTTAATCGTTAACTTCTTCTGAAGGAAGTCTGCAATGGGAGCACATAAAAAGTTTGAAACTGAATATATTGCAGTTTTCAAATTATTCCAAATATTCAGGAGATAAAAAATGATTACAATATGCAAAATAATATATGTTTTTCCGTGGTACCTCAGATGTTATGTGGGAGTCTGATAATATTATTTCGGTATGTGACATATTTATAAAATATTGTACTTCAGTCAACATTAAAAAGAATAAAGGCTTTTTTAAGATCATGATTTAATAATGGTATTACCATTTGGGGTCCATATATTCCTGGGATGGGCTACTGGGGGTTCACAGGGGTTCGGGAGAACTTCTAGCTAAGATTCTGTGCAGTTCGGAGAACCCCCAAATCGCACCCCTGGCTGGCCCCGGCCACTTCACCCTGCCCCTCCCAGGAGTCCCCATGCAGCCCATTTTGGATGCAGGTAAGTGCAGGGGAAGGCGAAAAACAGCCCTAAATTTGAGAAGGCTGGAAACGGGTCTGTTTCTGGTCTCCAGAGGACCTCTGGAGCCCGGGAAGGCCATTTTCGCCCTCCTGGAGGCCCAAGATAAACCTCTGGAGCCCAGGGAGGGCAAAAATGCCCCCCTGCCATGGTGCAGGAGGCTGACTAGGCCATGCCCATCATAGCCATGACCACCCAGCAACTGGGAAGAGAACCTCTTGCTAAATTTTTTGAAGCCCACTCCTGATATATTCTCAGAGTACTGTTGAGAAAATTTGGTATGTTAAAGCCAAAGATTAAATACAAAATCCTCCAAAATGTGAAGGAATGGGAATGATAGGAATTGCCAGATTTTAAATTGTAGTTTTCAGTCTGCTGTTTAGTTTGGATGAAAGACTGGATTCTGCTCAGAAATAAAGTAATTTTAGGATTTGAAGAGCACAAGATGAGGTTTGGATGGCATGGTTTTCTATGTTACAATGATGATGGTGGTGGTGATGATTAGTGTATCGTGTTGTTGTATTAGCCAGAAGACTAATTCTCTAAAACAGAGTATAATTTGGGTGCCAATTTACTAGCTCTGTTGTGATACACACTTGGGTGCTTCCTAAGGTGCACCACAGGAGGGCAAGCAAGCTTCCCACCAGAAAGAGAGATGAGTGACTGTTCCTGTAGGTCATCCAAGAAACTCCACTGGAGCTGCCTCACAAATGGGCATTGCAACCAGGAAGGTTCGTGGCCAGCAGGAATCGAATTAGCTGCATGAAGCACCAGCCCATCTCCACACCAAAATGGTACTTATTTATCTACTTGCATACAACATGCTTTTGAACTGCTAGGTCATGGGTGTCAAACCCATATTTCATTGAGGGCCACATCAGGGTTGTGTTTGACCTTGGGGTGGCCAGGATGGGCATGGCCAGGGTGGGTGTAGCCAGCTCAATGTCACTCATGTCAGGGGCACTTATTGTGGACTGAACACTCTGCAAGAAAAAATGGGCTCCTCAGTTTCAGTTATGATTTCCTCCTGCAACCCTCTGCCAGAATAAACAGAGCTGGGTGTGCTGCCCACATCCCTCACAAGCTTCATTTTCAGCTGTGATGGCTCCGTTTTCACTGGCAGAGGCACCGCGGGCCAGTCCTTCGCTGTTTCCAGGGCAGTCCCACGGGCCAGATCTAAGTAATCCATGGGCTAGATCAGACATCCCTGAGCTACATGGACAGAAGCTGAGGCAAGTGATGGAAGCTCACCCTATCACTCAGTGCTAGAGCTTGAACCATTGGAGCAAAGACCATCTCCACTATCATTAAGCCACTTAGGATATGATAAAGTTAAGGTTAATATAGAGTTCAAAAATAATTATGTTAGAAATGCCAGATGGAGAATATGAATAGGTATAAACCCAGAACTGGGCCTGAAAATGCATTTATGGGTCTCTGAGCATGAAGCATTTATAGGGAAAAAACAGCAGGTAGAGATAAATGATTAATCTATTGAGAGTTGTCAGAACAAGCAAGTAGAGAATATAAGATGAAATAAAGAGAGCAACTGGCTTCAGAGAGATTTAGTTTGCAAGAGCCTTGGATAGTACAGTGGTCTAAAGCACCCTGTTATTAACACCAGCTGCCTGCAATTATTGCAGGTTCGAATCTCATCAAGGCTCAAGGTTGACTCAGCCCTCCATCCTTTCTAAGGTAGGTAAATTGAGGACCCAGTTTGTGGGGGCAATAAGCTGATTTTGTATAAATATACAAAAGTATGAAGGCTATTGCTTAGCGCATTGTAAGCTGCACTGAGTCTCCGGAGAAGGGCGGCATATAAATCAAATTAAAAAAAAAATAGTTAAGACAGAAAACAGGATATTTGGAAATGAACAACAGAATACAGAATTTGAAGTTCAATTATGTACAAATGATGAACATCAAATTGCCCAAATGTGTACTTTCTGAAATTTGAAATGGAGGATGGACAGTAAAAATGTGCATGGTAAAATGGACTAAGAATTTTGGACATAATGTATTATTGGATCAATGGTTCAACATGGTTGAAAGGATAAAAAGTTATGTTATTTTATAATCTAATAGAGAATATTTAATAAAATGATGAATTATGGTACATGATTCCATAAAAATTATCTAGAATGTACAGTATAAAGGTACTTCTAATTTATGTTGTAAATGTGGGCAACACAAAGGGCTATTTTACCATGTTTAATGGACTGATAAAAAAGGCAGAACATTTTGAAATCTAATATATATACTGATATAAAGAATTTTAAAGTCTAAGATTGAGCTGAAACTAGAACATTTTTTTAAATGGACAGCCAACTAGGAAAAAAAATACATGGCAGATCAGTGCTGCAAGGCAGTGAAGAAAAATGAGAAAAAAATGGAAAGGTTCAGAAATACCCACAACAGAGGAAAGGTTGATGAAGATGATGGATCTAGCGGAGATGGCAAATTTGATTTGTTTGCTTAGAGAAAGATCAATAAATTATATTTATTAGCTCTTGGAAACCCTTTATAGACTTTTGATGGAAAAAGAAAAAAGTGAACTGATGATTTATGGACTTCACGATTAGAAAGAAGGAAACTTTGATGTAACTTTGGAGAGAAAGGGCAAAATGTAAAAGTACTTATAGCTGCTGTTAAGAACACTGGAAGATGAGATTCTGACTTCTAAGGAAGAAATGGAAAACCAAAGATGGCTCCATTAAAAACACAGCAGATGACTGAAATGAATGAAGAGCTTGCAAGTAGACTGATTCTTTGTAATTCCTTTCTGGACAAGAAGATGATTTCAGATGACCCACAAGTGCTCCATCTAGTTGCTCCTGATAAGGAGACTGCAAGATAGCAGTCTTTGGTGGGTTCTAAAATTCTGAGAGATGGGGAAATAGTCACCTTGCTAAAACCACAGTCAGCAAAGGAAGTAAAGGTTATAATTAAAAGAGAAAAACATTTAAATTTGACTTACTAATGAAACAAAACAATTTAACATTGTACATATTGAAAGATATTTCTGAACAATGGACTCCAAAGTTAATTTTAGGAGTGTCAAAGTGTATCGACTTTGTTTAAAATATTTATGGAAAGGGAACACTTTTTTTCCCAGATAAGATTAAGACTGATTTGAAAGTGTATTTCAGCGAAAGTAAAAGTGAAAGGCTACAAGAATGATATAGAAAAGGGTGCTATATAGGACATACAAAAGAAACCAGCTGATGCCTTAATAATTAAAAACGGGATATACAAACAACAAACCAAGAAAGTGAGGTGGATAATTTTCCTATATAGAGTTTACAAAAGAGACTTGTTAAACTTTTGAAGAACTTTGAGATGGGAAAAAGGAAGATGAAAAGAAATCAAGTTCTATGACATTATTTGAAGGGAATAACAATCAAGATTGTTAAAAGTAAAAGACGGGAATATAAAGTTGATTTATTTAATCAAGGTTAAAATAGATATGTTGTTATCTCTGTTAATCCTTAATGGAATTTTGCTGATCACTACTGAAACAATGAGGCTTTAAGGATTTGCTTATCGATAAGAGATGGGATATCAGAAAAAGAGATCATTGGTTGTATTTTAAAAAAAGTTGCTAAGTTATTAAAATTGTACTTGTGATCAAGACTGAAGTAATTTCTTTACATATATATCTATTTCTTTATTCTTATGTTCTATTTTTTAATTTTCTGTACTTTCAGTTTTTTGCTGGAAAGCGATTTCTTTATTAATCTTACTTTTTTCTTTTTCTTTTTTCCTGCATCTCTTTCACTTATATATTACTTGTCTCCGTTTCGCTTAACTTTAACTCAAAATGTGTATTGTTTTTCGTCTGTGAGAAAACTTCTTAATCAAAATTATACAAACACACACACGCACACGTGAAAAATCGGTATTTGAAATCAATAAACATCAATGTATATTTGTGAAATGAGAATCTGACCATCATGATAAATGTGAAAGAAAAGCAATTTGGATTTCCTGTGTCTCTCTTTTGCTTATGAAGAAATAGAATAAAAAAGCAATAACTCTTTTTGTTTTAGTCAGCTATTAAGTATGGCACTTTGATATTTGAAGCATCTCAGAAACTGATCAGTTTGGAATTTATTTAACTTTTTTTAATTTAAAAACTTAACCATTCTATAACCAAAGAACGGTTTTACAAGTACCAGTAGTTACTATGTAGTCTGCAGTATTGCATTTTAACCACTGCACCACCACAGCTCTATATAGAAATATATATGAAAGATATATGGAAGGAAAAAATAATCACTAAAACTTTTATAATTTTGAACCAAACAAATAGCTACACAGAGATTTTGTAATCTGGGGTGCTTTAATTTTTTTGTTCTTTTTAGTTCCAGTGTTCATTGTTGAGATTCATATTAGATTTTATGGATTTGTTTATATATAAGAGATAGGATATGGGATGAAGACATAAATGTTTGTATTTGTAACCTCAGAGGCTGAAGAGTTACTAAATTTTTTTATACATGATGAAGGTTGGAAGTCACTTCTTTATATATTTCTTTTTCTTTATTATATTCTTATTTTTCTCTTCTTTATTTTTTATTGTACCTTTTACTCCTTTCTGTTCTGATGTCTTTCCTTAAGTTTATTTTGTATTTGATTTTACTAGAATAATATATAATAATTATATTATATATCATATTAAATATATACAGGTAATCCTCAACTTACAACAGTTCATTTAGTGACTGTTCGAAGTTACAACGGCACTGAAAAAACTGACTTATGACCATTTTTCACACTTATGACCGTTGCAGCATCCCTTGGGTCATGTGATTTACATTCAGATGCTTGTCATATTTATGACAATTACAGTGTCCTGGGGTCATGTGATCCCTTTTTGCGACCTTCTGACAAGCAAAGTCAATGGGGAAGCCAGATTCACTTAACAACCATGTGACTAATTTAACAACTGCAGTAATTCACTTAATAAATGTAGAAAGAAAAGTCATAAAATGGGGCAAAATTCACTTAACAAATTTCTCACTTAGCAACATAAATTCTGGGCTCAACTGTGGTCATAAGTCGAGGACTCCCTATATTTATGTTCAATAATTTCTGCTTTTTTTGTAAAGGCAGGCAGGAATTATATGTCTATCTTTTTATTAGCTTCAAGCTAAGAAAAATATTTCTTAAGGTTAAAGTGGAAAGGAGAGACAATATTGTATCTTGCATGGCAAATTACAGCTAGAACACTTTTCTTTTTACTAGTATGGTGTAAACAGAAAATGATTTATTGACTATCAATCAATATATTTTAATAACTGATCTTTAATGGGTCTTTTAACCAGCATGATTCAACTCTTTGTTTCATATTAATGGAAACTGGTAACACTTATCAATGGGAGATGAAAAATTATGAATAGGTGTCTTTCATATCGGTTCTATACCAGGAAAATTTTTCAAGTGGAAGGAATTTTCCAGAACTAAACAAAGATGGCAAAATCTCCAAGGGCAGATTCCAATAAGATATAGTACAGCAATTCAGAAACCCAATTTTGGTCAGCCAAAATCTAGTAAAGCAGATTTTAGCAAGGCAAAATTCAAAATTGGTCTCAAATCACTAATAAGGAATTCCATATTAATGCTTGATAGGATTGCAGCTTCAAATAGCATTCCCTTTGTGGACCTGTTCAGTTCAAGAGTGGATTAATAAGGAAGGAAGAGCCAAGTTCTACTGTAGCTCTCTGGTTTTGAATTTGAGAATTGCAATGTCAGATATTGCCTACGTATGATGCCCCAGGCACCAGAAGGGGTTAAGTCTTCTAAGTCTACAGATATCCCATGTGACTGTATAAACCAATGAACTCCCTTATTGGAGTCATACCCACAAATCAATTGGATATCTTCCCTAATTTCTTCCCATCCATCTCAGCAAGACAGAAGTGAACTTCTCTCCCTCTCAACCTCTGAGCCATACAGTTAGGGTAATAAATGCAGCAGGACACCCTGTTCATTATTGTATATTTGTAAATAATAAAATAACTTTTAAACCTGAAACTGTATGGCCTAAATAACTTCCACATAGACTGAATGAGCACGACCATCAGTATATATCTGACATGCAATCTCTTCTGTTCGAACTGGAGAGGTAACAGCAAAATCCCCCTTGATACAGCTTCAGGGACAATGGGAGCCATGGTGGCACAGTTGTTAAAATGCACTTTTTCAGGTTAACTCTGTCCACAGCTAGGAGTTTGATTCTGACCAACTCAAGGTTGACTTCCGAGGTAAAATGATGACCTAGATTGTTGGGGGCAACATACTAACATTGTAAACCTTCCAGAGACTGTTGTAAAGCATTGTGGAGCAGTATAACTGTCTGGTTTGGTTCTGCAACCCAACAGGACAGACACAGGCTTCAGAGGATAATTAGAACTGCAGAAAAAACAATTGCTACCAACCTGCCTTCCATTGAGGACCTGTATACTGCACTAGTCAAAAAGAGGGCTGTGAAAATATTTACAGACTCCTCACATCCTGGACATAAACTGTTTCAACTCCTACCCTCAAAACAACGCTATAGAGCACTGCGTACCAGAGCAACTAGACACAAGAACAATTTTTTCCCGAATGCCATCACTCTGCTAAACAAATAATCCCCTCCACACTGTCAAACTATTTACTAAGTCTGCACTACTATTAATCTTCTCATCGTTTCTATCACCCATCTCCTTCCACTAATGACTGTATGACTGTAACTTTGTTGCTTGTATCCTTACAATTTATATTGACTGTTTCCTAATATAATTTGATTGCTTATTTGTACCCTATGACTATCATTAAGTGTTGTACCTTATGATTCTTGACGAATGTATCTTTTCTTTTATGTACACTGAGAGCATAGGCACCAAGACAAATTCCTTGTGTGTCCAATCACACTTGGCCAATACTATTCTATTCTATTCTATTCTATTCTATTCTATTCTATTCTATTCT
>WNWU01000007.1:29050010-29083435 GCA_012654045.1 Ptyas mucosa
CTGTTGGAAGATGTGAAGATAAGAAGATTAGCAACTGGTTTAATCTAGTATGAAGAATTTAAATGTTTGATATAGCTATTAAATGATGTTTTTAGTTGATTTGTTAATATGTATTGATAAATTAATAAGAGGTTTGATTATTATTTTTTAGTTAGAAAAAAAATTATTAAGTGTTTTAATTATAATTGGACCTTGATAGTTTAAAAGTGGAGGATGGAAGAGTTTATATAGTATTTTATTTTAAATTTGGGGTTTTTGAATGAGGTTTTTTTCTTTTGGTTTTTTTTTTTTTGTTTTAAATGAAAGAAGTTATAAAATATCTTGTTAAATTGTATAGACCTAATAATTTGTTAAGTATCTAATAGCTAAATTGAGTAATGATAGGTTTGATTAGGTAATACTTAATAGTTTTATTAACTGCTGTAATTATAAATGGATACTAATTTTGTTGAATTAGATGGAATAAGAAGAAAGAAGACTTGCTTTCCTTTTATCTATTTGTTTAATGATTATGATAAGTGAGAAATGGAGTTGAATTTAGGGAATTTGAGCTGTATTTTATATTTTGTATTTGCTCTGGAAAGTCGGGGGGGTGGTTGGGGAGGGGGGAGAAAATGTATGTAAAACTTTTAAAACTTTTTCAATAAAAAAAAAGAAAATTGGAAAGGGTGGATATGAATTTGAATATAACTTTTTAGATCTGTTGTTGAAATGGATTTGACAACATCATGGAATTTACATCTTGATTTAGGCATCTGAATTGCTCTGGATGCAATCTCAGCCTAAAATTAGGTAGGGCGATAGGGAGGTAGAGATCAGACATTAGGATATGTATAATGGTGATGTACATGTTATTTTGGTATCGTTGTGATTTGCTGCTCAAACTTCAGGATGGAATTCCGAGGTCATTTAATTGATGTTTCCGAGGCTGTAGCTGTAACAATCTACTTGCATGCTTGACACCCTGCTGTTTGCTAAGATTAGACAGTCAGGCCAAATTATCTATGGTCATGCTTCTTAGACTCTCATACTGATAATATCAGCTAGAAGAGAACATTTTGTGAAAAACCAAATGCATACTTAGGGCACATAATTATTTAACCCTTCTTATGGATCTGTCTCTCATAAATCTAGTTTTATCATGGGTTACACATTTTGCTTTTGTCATTCCTACCAAAGTATGGTTTCATGACAAAAGCTCGCCAGGGAAAAATCCTATATCTGGCATAGCTGAAATCAATAAATTCACTTTGAACAGCTTCATACTGTCCTTCCCACACTTAATTTTTTCCCCTCCTTTCCAGGAGACTTTCAGATACTTTCAATTTGTTGCAATTTAGCAGTGGGAATCTGTCTTCCATACATTATTGAAAGCATGTTTTTTTTGCAGTCAACCAAAGCCAAGGGTAAACTAAAACTAAGACAAACTAACAATCTTAGCTAATTGCTTCCCATATATTATGTAATTTAGGACAGGCTAGTGTGTTTAGTCTATTTATACTCAGGACCTGAGTAGTTCATTTTTTACTTAAACAAATAAGATGTGCTTACAAGTAGAGCAGAGGCATTTGTGATACATATACATATACATATACATATACATATACATATACATATACACGTACACGTACACGTACACGTACACGTACACGTACACGTACACATACACATACACATACACATAAACATATGAAGAGATAGACATTGCGATCTCCGGAACTTTAAAATATATTATCCACATAGCTTTCATTAGCTTCTGCTAATATTGTCAGAGTGTAAAAACTACCATTGAGGAGATATTTGCCTTTATGCATCAATGATCAATTTGGCCATTGCACGTGTGATAGGCCTATCCACCCACTTCCCATCTATAATTAGGTCTGTCATTTTTACCTCAGACATGTTAATCGATGGAGGCTTTGCTCTTGTTGCTTCCTCCCCTATCGCGCACCGCTTGGGCTGCCCATCCCCAGGGAATGATGCTGAGCTGTCAGATATTGCTTTAACGGCTAATACAATATTCATCTTAAACAATTTAGTTGCTCTTCTATCATTTCATCTCCCTTGTTTTACAACAACCCTTCTTCTCCCTCTCCTCTCTTTCCTTTCCATCCCTTATGTATGTTAGATAAGAAATTGTACATTTAAGATATGTTTATGAGAAGAAGAAAAAACTTTTTAAAAAAAGATACTGCTTTAACGGCATTCTCTTTGTCCCCTTCCCACACACCACCACTCCTCCGCCTCACAGGCACATTTGATATATCAACCAAATTCATTTGTTGTTTTGCCCGTGATCTTGTAACGGGCCCGGCTCGTTCCTCATTATACATGTCTATTTTGGCTTGAAGCTGCTCTGCTAGGCTCCTCAGAATTTGGCCCGGGCTGGCTATGCCTCCACAGGACAAATCTACATGCCCAAAGGAGGGTGGGTTGGAGCCGTCGATCTCTACTCCCTGATAGAAATCAGTCTCTACTTATCCTGCAGGATCCCTCCCAGTGCCTCAATGCTTGATAAGCTGGTAGCAGATCGATATGCCTATTGATGGAGTTATTGTTGGAAAACCAGGCTTCTTTCAATAGACACATTGACCTGCTACCGGCTTACCAAGCATTGAGGCACCGGGAAGGATCTCATCAAGGTTATGATACATGGGCAAAGGATGACTTGATGTAATGGTTTGTGAGAATATCCCTAAGAGACAGGAGGAGGAGCTGCAGACTATCCAATGGTCACATAAGTGCAGTTAAGCCTACAGAGGTAATGGGGAATTAGTAAAGGTCTTAGAAAGGACTTTCCCTAGTTTCTTGAACTATAAAGATGACGGGAGGGGGAGGGGAGAAGCCTTTCAAGTTTCTATTACTGTAACCTTACAATAAAGGTAGTTGGTGCAATAAACTCATGGCTGGTGCTTCTTGTCTGGACTACATCAAAAAGTTGACACTAGCTGAAAGGATAGCCTGTGTGTTTGGATGTCACCCAGGGCAGTGTTTTTCAATCTCAGCAACTTTAAGAGGTGTGGACTCCCAGAATTCACAGCTATAGAACCTTGTTTGGTTCTGCAACCCAACAAGGCAAACACAGACTTCAGAGGATAATTAGAACTGCAGAAAAAACAATTGCTACCAACCTGCCTTCCATTGAGGACCTGTATACTGCACGAGTCAAAAAGAGGGCTGTGAAAATATTTACAGACCCCTACCCCTGTTTCAATTCCTACCCTCAAAATGACGCTATAGAACACTGCACACCAGAACAACTAGACACAAGAACAGTTTTTCCCTGGACGCCATCAACAAATAATCCCCTCAACACTGTCGAACTATTTACTAAGTCTGCACTACTATTAATCTTCTCATCATTCCTATCACCCTTTTCATCCCACTTATGACTGAATGACTATAACCTTGTTGCTGGTATCCTTAAGATTTATATTGACTGTTTCCTAATATAATTTTATTGCTTATTTGTACCCTATGACTATCATTAAATGTTGTACCTTATGATTCTTGACGAATGTGTCTTGTCTTTTTATGTACACTGAGGGCATATGCACCAAGACAAATTCCTTGTGTGTCCAATCACACTTGGCCAATAAAAAATTCTATTCTATCTATTCTATTCAAATAATTGGAAGTGAATTGGGTGATGATAAACAGGACCAGCATCAACACCTGGGTTACTCCTGAGTATTGAATCCCGAGAGAAACGATGTTATCATGATCCAATCTTCACCATAGCATCTCATAGTTCATTGCCTTTTTATATTATACTTCTCCCAGGGGCTGTTTACAAGACAACAGTGATCTAGACACCAAGCAGGTGTCTGGGCATCTCTATAATAAGCAATAATCATTTCATTATTATTTTCCATTACAAAATGATAAATGCATATCTCTCCCCCACCACCCCCAGAAATCTACTTGAGGTTTTAATTGCTTGTTTACAATATTTTCTCCAGCAGTTCAAATCTGAGACTGAGTGGGCTGGACATCATTTTTGCATTCAGTTGAGTTTTTAAAGGGAGGGGGGGCATTGTGCTAACACTCTGGGGTTGAAGTTTCCACCTGAATCTGTGAAGAGTGATCTTTTACTCCAATTCTGTTCATCCACGCCAGGTTTACATTTCATTATATAGTGATGGATAAGTTATATGACATGATTGGGAGAACTACAGTATATTTCTCCCTTCAATAAAATTTCCGGGGCAGTTTACAAAATTGAATACTCAATAAAACCAGTATAAAACACGCATCTTAGAAAATAGTTCAAAACACCAACCAGAAAACTTTTAACTGCCTTTTGAGATGGGAAGAGTTCAGGGACAGAGAACCGTTAAGCAGGAAACGGGTGAAGCGAGGACTTTATTTCTGGAACCAACTTCATATCTCTGTGACACTTCAACAGCATAGTATCCTATTTTGAACTGCAGTGACCTGCTCAGCAGGAGAACAGTTCCTGTCCATCTCTAATTACTTGGAGACCTTGCTGAACATCAAGTCACTGTGTTGCTAGTTTAGTTTCCCTCTTATCAAACATATTGTGCCAAAAGAAAGGTTGGAAGCCAGAGACACCTGCAGGCTCAACTCAAACTGATCTTTGTCTTCTTAAATCCATTTGCCATTTACGTCATAATCCAGAGGGCTAGTATTTAGCTTTTGATTTCATCAGGTCAGCTCATACACTTTGGGAAAGGGCAGATTCCTTTGGAGCCAAACAGCATTCCTAAGGAATGAGTCACATTACTTCTTCAGCTTCTCCTAACCCTATCAATGCCCCTGGCTGTCTCTTTCTCCTTCGATCTCTTATGCTTGTGCGTTTTAAAGAGAAAAGGCCTCGGTCAGTATTCAGCTAATGTCTCTTGCAATCAACACTAAATAGCTGCTGAAAACACAATGGATTGCTGTTTCAGAGTGTGTATGGTTTATTGTGTCTTCCAAATTCCTTGATGTCTCTTTCCTTATCAGACTCACTCTTTGTTATTTATTACAACTGAGATTTGATAATCTGTGAACTGTCCCTTAAATATTTTAAAATCACGAATAGGTGAGATCTAGGAGACTGACATTGTTTAAAGTGGGTTTTATTGTAAAATGAAAAAGAAGTGTGTGATTTTGAGCAACTTGAATAATTCCTTTGCTGGTTTGGTTAGATACAGTCCAGAATTGCTCTCTGGATATTAAGAACCCCTTTGTAGGAGGATGGTTATCAGAATTAATTATTTTAGTATTTAATGCTACATGGAAGCAGTTCACTTACCAAAGGTAAGTTATGGGCAGTGGTGGGTTTCAAATATTTTTACTACCGGTTCTGTGGGTGTGGGTTGGCAGGCGTGGCAGGGGAAGGATACTGTAAAATCTCCATTCCCTCCCCAATCCAAGGGAAGGTTACTGCAAAATCCCCATTTCCTCCCAATCAGCTGGGACTTGGGAGGCAGAGAATAGATGGGGCCAGGGCCAGTCAGAATTTTTACTACTGGTTCTCTGAACTACTCAAAATTTCCACTACCGGTTCTCCAGAACTGGTCAGAACCTGCTGAAACCCACCTCTGGTTATGGGGGGGGGGGGGGGGAAGTTATGGAGAAATTCCTCCCCTGGGAATTTTTTAGGGTCAGGAAACAAAATTGTTTAGGATCAGGAAACAAAATAGTGGCAACTTCAGCTTGATGGGGAGATGGATAAAATATACTACAAAAACAGCAATAACCAAGTATGGTGTGTATATATCCTACTTTTATTATTTTTACAGACAACTCACGGCAGCGAATATATCCAATACATTTTCCTCCTATTTTTCCCACAATAACAACAACCACCCTGTAAGGTGCGTTGGGGTGAAAGGGAGTGGCTGCCCAAACTCACTAGGCCAGCTTTCATGCCTAAATTGAGACTAGAACTCACAGTCTTCCATTTTGTAGCCTGTGCCTTAACCACTAGATCAAAGTGGGTATGTTATATCTACATTAAAAGTAGGCTGTACTCTTTTTGAAGCAATTAACAGTAAGCTGAAAATGCGAAAATAAATGGTAAGGAAATGTTTTAAAAGCTCTAAGGTAGCAAAATAGAATTTTGGGAGGTAACTAGGACAGATTTTAGCAATGTATTATAATTTTCCATCTTTAGTATTTAACTCATAACAGGAGAGTTTTAACTCCTTGAAGACCAACTTTCATATATCGCATATACCTCTAGCATTGTACTGTATTTATCTCAACAGAGCCTTGAGATCCCTTAATCTTGCCAAATATGAGAATGAAAGAAAGGATTACCAATTGGAATGAATAATATCCAATATCTCTGTAATACATTTTTTTATTGATCTGCAAGTATGATAGAATGGAAACACTTGAAGAAAATGGCTTAATTAGTATTAAAGGAAAAAACTGCAATTCATAGTGATTTACCTTTATTTCACTGTTGCTAAAATAATGTTCTACCTCTTCCTTTCTTTTTTTTTCCAGAAGGCACAGGGATGAGTAATAAGAAAACATTGGCTTCCCAAACTAGCTCTCCTAGTCATAAAATATTTTAAAGAAAGGAAGCCAAGTGTTTAATTAAAAAAAGTTTTATTGCAGAAAAATCAGATCATGGAATTTCTTAATGGTATTAATGCTCACACACCTTACTGAATATAAATACTGGGATATGTGTACTTCTGAAAATATGTTTAGCTCACATTCCAAGTTCTAACAATCTTCCTATGGTAGTAAAACAAGATATTTATTGTTACTCTTAAAACTGAAACATGCATTAGATTTAGAAAATCAAGTTCAGAGTCCTAAAGTAAGGAATAATAAGAAACCAAATCTAATTCAGACTCTACAGAAGTTGCAAAAGGGGAGAAATAATGAACTAGAAACTATATCAACTTGTTAGTCACACTGGAAGCATCCAATCAAAACTACTGACATATGCAATGAACTAAGAAATCAAGGCCTCGGCATTTTAAAATCTGAGTGAAAAGTGTAAGGCATAATACAAAACTGACCACTGATGCATCAGTTTTGTTCAGATACTCATTTTAGGCAACATATTTATTCCATCTAGTTTCCTTATTAGATTGAACTAGGAATGGTACAGTTTTCTATAGATGTATTCTAATGATATACATTTTACATTCGGAAGATGAAATCATTGTATTTTGCAAATAGCCAGAACAATCAACTATCTGTCACTCCCCTTGAGAATCAAAGTGTTTTTAAAATGGCCGAACTTACTCATTGCTGTCAGCCAGGGCTGTCAAACTTGTGGGCAGTGGGCCAGATGCGTCACGCACTGGCCACGTCCACGCCCGGTTTAGCGGAGGGGGGAAAAGTTCCAATACATCATGTGATGCCTCCATGATAACACGGGTTTGACACCCGTGCTGTAAGCTATTAAATAAGGTACAATTGGCTGAATTCCGAAAAGAATAAACCTTAGTTTACTAATAGTAATAGCTAGGTTCATGCAACATATTAGGCCAATTCCTGCAAAACACACTATCATCATCATTTCTATTGCATATTTGTATAACTAAGTGCATCGCCGAGCTAGATTTTAATGAAACAGAGCTGTTCAATTTTTATCTGATGACAACAATATGGAATCAAGGATTCCATTCTTGTAATTCAAATTGTTTTAGCATATGGCTCTTTTTTAAAGCCATTTGTCCCCTTTCAAAAATGAAGCATGTCTTACATATAAAATCTTCTTAAAATAGTCTGGTT
This sequence comes from Ptyas mucosa, assembly GCA_012654045.1. Taxonomy (NCBI): domain Eukaryota; kingdom Metazoa; phylum Chordata; class Lepidosauria; order Squamata; family Colubridae; genus Ptyas; species Ptyas mucosa. The sequence goes on from WNWU01000007.1 coordinate 29,057,721, forward strand.
TTCTGGGGAGTTAATAATCAACATGGTAAGGAATGAATGCAAGAAAAATAAATGTAAAAGGAAAATGGTAATGGCATACAATCCAGCAATGTCTTTCTAATCACTACCTGCAGGGGGCCAAATATCTAAAATTTCTAATCACATGACATATGAGTAATAGCATCAGCTATAAATTTCTTCAGTTTTTATTTGGGAACTAGAAATGTAGTGTAAAATACAGTACTTCATTATAAAGTCATCTAGGGACTGCTTTATTATAAATAATTCTGATTTAAATTGTCTCTGACTAATTTTAAAAATCAGACACTGTGTTTGGTAAACATACTGTTCTCTTTATACTTCTCACCAACATTCATAGCTGCTACCCATATATTTCAGTTATGGGTAATCAGCTCCCTAAAACAGGATTCTCCTATTTAATGAAATGCATTTATTTAAAAGAATGAACTTGTGTTATTTATCTTATGAATGAAACTAAATAATGAAGACTAAACAATAAATAATTGTTGTCAGCTAACTGGCGGATGGTTTATACATGCTAGCTATTCTAAAAACTCTCTTCTCTCCCATTGGCAAGGCAAGCTGTTATAACAATGCTGAAGGATATTTTGATAGAACTCGTATTTTGCTTGTCCTAGATCAGTGATGGCTAACCTTTTTGCCATCGTGTGCCAAAACTGGGGGGAGCGTGGTGGGGTCACACGCATGTGTGCCCACATCCCTAATTCTATACGCCTCGCCCCCCCGTGCTCCCCCTGCTTTTGGCACGTGATGGCACAGTAGGCCTGTTTTTTGCTCTGCCCAGGCTCCAGAGCCTTTCTAGGAGCCTGGGGAGGGCAAAAATGGCCTCCCCCTTCCCTAGAGGCTCTCTGGAGGCCGGGAACAGTGTGTTTCCTGACTTCTTATGGGCCCAGAAGGCCCGAAAATCAGCTGGCTGGCGCATGCATGCGTGCCGGAGCTGAGCTTGTGTGCCCACCGATATGGCTCCGCGTGCCACCTGTGGCACCCATGCCATAGGTTCGCCATCACGGTCCTAGATCGATCAGGATTCTTTTTCTCTTTAAATTGTAATCCCTCTCTTGCTGCAGGCTGCTCCAAGGGATCACAGTTTGAAAACCCTTCCCTGAAAAGATCTTGGAATACATTGTTGATTGTTACTTTGAAGCACTAAAAAGGTCCATTGGGACAAAATATAGTTTAGCAGTTCTTAAATAGTATTGTAAATTATGAATGAAATGATGTTACAGTATTATCATATGTCCCTTAAAGAGAGCCAGTTTGTTATAAGGCATAGCACTTAGCAATAGCACTTAGACTTATATACCGCTTCACAGTGCTTTTCAGCCCTCTCTAAGCGGTTTACAGAATCAGCATATTGCCCCCCAACAATCTGGATCTTCATTTTACTGACCTTGGAAGGATGGAAGGCTTAGTCAACCTTGAGCCGGTGAGACTCGAACTGTCGAACGGCTGACAGTCACTAATCAGCAGAATTAACTGAATTAGCCTGCAATACTGCATTCTAACCACTGCGCCACCATGGCTATTGTAGCATAAGGCTAGAAACTAAGACAATGTGAGTTCTAGCCCTACCTGATGTACAAAGGCAGTTGGGTAATCTTGAGCCATCATTTTCTCTCAGCTCTAGAAAGAAGGCAATGGAAAATCATTTCTGCAATCCTTTGGAAATGCTGTATATTGCAATAATGCACCTTGATTATTGATTTTTCATCTTTAGCTTTAGAACAGGGGTGTCAAACTGGATTTCTTCGAGGGCTGGATTAGTATTGTAGTTCTCCTCCATGGACTGGGTTGTGGTGGTGGTGGGGAGATTGGATGAATGCCTCCTACAGCATCCTGCCAACCAAAATGGGGCGCAGGGAGGCCAGGGGGCCACGTGCATCCCTGCACCCTGTTCGGCTGCCAGAGGCATCACAGGTCAGTCCTTTGCTATTTCCAAGCCCGCCCAGTGGGCCAGATTTAAGCACCTTACAGGCCGGATGCGGCCTAGGGGTCTTGAGTTTGATACCCCTGCTTTAGAGTAATATCAAGACTAGAGTCAAGTCTTGAATTTTGCTTTAGCATTATTTCATCTTGATGCCAACAGATAGCTTATTCCCAAGTGTCCATTTCCACCCCACTTGACTTCTTTCCTGCAAGCATTCACACGAAACCTATCCATGTCTTCAAGAGGCCAATGACATATGGATGAATTTGATTTCAGCTGGGTTGAACACCTAAATAAGTCTGATGACTCAAACGCATGAAATCAGTCTTGCCCAACAGACAACTGAAGCCTGAAAATATTCACATTCTACCATTTAGAGGGTAAGGGTTTTAAATAAATAAATCGATCTGCTACCCATCACTTTCTCTGTGGAAGTCTCCCGTAGCATAGGTTTCCTGCTAGACTCACTAAATGGGAAGAGAAGGGTGTTTTAGACCATGTTTTGAGATTCTTAAATTTCTGAGTTGTACATTCTGTAGATGCATGGATGTAGAAATACACATTTAGAAGGACAGATACATATCTTAAAGTTTCAGCCTTAGTTAGGATTGTCACTTAACTCATAACTATAAAAGGAACACAAATATGCATAAACTAATTTATCTGTATAAGTGCATACTTAGGAATAAGTATATTTTTAGTCTAACGAGTGGGTAGCAAACAGGTCAAGGATCAAAATGCTTGAAACCTTTCAGATGGAGAATATAATACTTTGATAGAGTTAAAAATACTTGATTAGTTACACATTTTATAAATTAAGAACTCTAATGTTTGTATATTTCTATTTTTTCCTCTGAAATGTTTGTCTTTGTTCCTCTAATAATGGATCACAGAAACCTTCTCTTTAGAAGGAGCATCCCATTCTAAGTGAAATTAGAGAGATGTTCTTCTGTTGCTTGTCATCTGCAGAATTTCTCTGATCTGTATCAAATATTTCTAGAAGATGACCAATTATTTGGACAAATGTGCATTTTAAAATGTATTCATCTATCAAGAAATCAATTAAATGCTGAAGTGCTAAACAGAGCTATCAGAATATGTGAAACAGCTTACAAAAACAGGTTACAAAAATGATGTGAAGAAAGTAATGTTATGCTAAGAAAATGCATCATTCTTACAAATTAAGCTGTCAGAAATGTGACAGAAGAATAATAATTAACTTCCCTACATATAACCCTCTGGATTCTATTTAAATGGATGTTTGATGCCAAAGTATGATATCGAATCATCAGCTGATGCAACTCTTGTATCTCATCAAACATATTGATGCTCTGTCTGTAGGCTTCCATATTGGCATCTGAATTAAGCTTTATTTTTTTAAAAAAAAAACCACATTCCTCTTTGCTCCAATTATACAGTGGTACTTTGGATCATGTTACCATTTGTCAAATGTTTTCTAATAAGACTCAAGGCTCATCTGATCAAGGCACTGATATTTTCACTTTCCTAACTGGAAATTATTTGTTGACTTTCAGTGAATTAAGTGCAGGGCAAAGAAGAAATCACATTATAATCCTGTAAGAAGTTTCAAAGAGCAGAGTAAGCTTAGTCTGGATAAGGAATCCTTAAGTGATGATATAATAGCCTCTGTAAAGATGTGCAGAGTTCATGCATAGATAATGGACAAAGCTGTTTTATAGCTAAGAGAACTTCAAATAAAATTTCAATTACAAGCAGAGAATTCTGACTCATCTTTATGAAGAAAAAATTCCCAATGGCATTAAATATTTCACACTAGAATTATCAGTTTTCTGTAACATCTAGGATTGCACTGTACCTTAAACCTGTTAGCGGCTTTGCTGCCACGTTTTGCATCAACTGTAATTTCTATATATTTTTCAAGGGTAGCTCCAAATAAACTAACTGCATGGACAGGTATAACAAAAGTGAACTGTAGATAATGATTGCAAAGCCCTACCTTCTCAGGGTCTGCAAGTCAATGGGAATAATCAAGTAGGAAGGAAAAGGACCAGATAAGTAGATGGGGATCCTCACTTCCTCCAAATATATTTTGTTTATTTGCTAAAAAAATTTATAGGGCTGCGCAACTCACTTACCGTGACTCTAGAAGGCTTACAGAAGTAAAATCCCAAGTACAAAATCTAGTAAATCTCCACCCCGGCAACAAAAATCAAACATATTACTTGATGGGCTCCATATCACCCTGGAATCCCTGGGCCGGTTGTAAAACCATGTATTCAGGGACTTTTGAAAGAGTATCAAGGTGGAGTTCAATCATATCTCTAAAGGGATGGTGTTTCACAGGGAGGGAGCCACGTTGGTCCCATTAGATGGACCTCTTTAAGAGAGAGGGCCTCTAATATTGCCTTCTCAATCCGGTGGGTCATGTGAATGTAATTAGGAAAAGACACTCCTTGAAATAACCTGGCCACAAGCCATGTAGGGCTTTTAAGGTGACAACCAGCATCTTGAATTGGCCCCCAAAGCAAATTGGCAATCAATGCAGCTCCCGCAAGAGAGGTGACATATGTATAAATCTATACTTGCATAAAACCATGCAGATCACTGCATTTTGAACAAATGGAAGCTTCCTGATATTTTTCAAAGGCAGTTCCATGTACTACTCCATTGTGTAGTTAAGACAGGAGATGATTAGGGTATGGGTGATTGTGAACAAGGTTTGTTGGTCCAGGAAAGAAAGTAACTGATGCAGAACCATGCAGTTGCATAAAAGCCCTACTCCAGTGATGGCTAACCTTTTTGCCATCGCGTGCCAAAATCGGGGGGAGCGTGGGGGGTTGCAGGTCTGTGTGCCCACATCCATAATTCAATGTGCCCCACCCTCACGCGCATGCGCACATGACCCCCCCACACTTCCCCCTGCTTTTGGCATGCAATGGCCCGGTGGGCCCGTTTTCCCCCCTCCCCAGGCTCCAAAGGCTTTCTAGGAGCCTGGGGAGGGCAACAACAGCCTTCCCCATCCCCCTGGAGGCCAGAAACAGCCAGTTTCCCAACTTCCGGTGGGACCGGAATGCCTGAAAATCAGTTGGCTGATGCACGCTGGAGCTGAGCTAGGGCAACTCGCGTGCCCACCAATATGGCTCCGCGTGCCACCTGTGGCACCCGTGCCATAGGTTCGCCATCACGGCCCTACTCCATAGTTCCATAGCTGCCACCATAGGGAGTCGTGAATCCAGCAGAACCCTCAGGTTATGCATTTGGTCCATCTGGGGCAGTGCAACCCCATCCAAGACCATAGATGCAATTCTGCATGGAAAAAAGAATCCCAAACCCAGAGCCATTCCATCTTGCCAGGGTTCAGCTTTAGCCGATTGCTCCTCATGCCGCCCTTAACAACCTCCAGACACAGCTAGAGGGAGGTCACAGCATTGCTGTGGGCTGAGATATACAGTTTGGTAACTTCAGCATATTGATAACTCAGTGTGTGGTGATGGATGATGGATGATGGGAGCCCAGAGGTTTCATGTAGATACTAAACAGAAGTGGAGAATGTACTGAATGCTGTGGGACTCCCCAACAGGTGGTATTTAGCCGCTTCGCACTGGTTCAGGCAAACCAGTAGCGGCAATCACAAGTGGGCCTGCCCCCGCCCCCACCCCAGCTCCAAGTCGTGCTATTTAGGCATGTTTTTGAGGCCAGGCGCATGCACGGGATGCGCACAAGTGAGCAAAGCGCATGAGCAGAAGGCCAGGAGCATGCGCAGACAGTGTGCATGCACGCAAAGTGAGTGTGTGCACCAGAGGTCGGTTTCAGCAGGTTCTGACCAGTTCTGGAGAACCGGTAGCAGAAATTTTGCGTAGTTTGGAGAACCGGTAGTAAAAATTCTGACTGGCCCCGCCCCCATCTATTCTCTGCCTCCCAAGTCTCAGCTGATCAGGAGGAAATGGGGATTTTACAGTATCCTTCCCCTGCCATGCCCACCAAGCCATGCCACGCCCACCAAGCCACACCACAGAGCCGGTAGTAAAAAAATTTGAAACCCACCACTGGTGTGCACGCAGGACGAACTGGTGGTAAAAGTAAGTGAAACCCACCCTGGACTCCCCACTAGGCAGGGGATAAAGGCCAGACCTCTTGCTTCCTATCTGTTGAATATTAATGAAGGAGAAGTCGTGACGTATGACTTCCCCCTCATTGGCCCAGGCTCCAAGGTGGGAGAGAGGGCCGACGTGAGTGGCTGAAGCGCTGGACAGCTCTGGGGGTTTAAAAGGCGCTGCCAGTGTGTCTGCTGTGCTCTTTAAAACTAAGGAATAAACTATTTTACTCACCATACCGCGTCCTGCCTCCTCACTCTGACCCAACATCTAACACATCAATACTGACTGAAAATGGCACAGAGGGAGGAAGTGAACCAGGACAACACAGTGCCTCTCCCTTTCAACTTCTGAAACTGCCTACAGAAGGATACCCTGGTTGAGGATATTGAAGGCTGCTGAGAGTTCAAATAGAGTGAAGATGAATGCAATAACTCCGCCATGCTCCCACCAGCGATCATCAAAAAGCTTGGCCAACGGCCATCAAAAAGCTATGGAGAAGGACTCAATATTCTTAAGATTGAAATATAGGCAGGAGCTTCTAGTCAGTGAGGTGAACATCCTTTAAACTGCTTCTATACCACCTCCTCATCCTTCAAGCCTATCTTCTTCCATCACAGAATATCAAGGCAGATAGAGCTGACAATATCTCCTTTCTTTCTCTGCCCTCTGTTGCATGGCAGCTCATCACTTTCTTTGAAGATAAAGTCCAGACAATACATGTTTTACCAACCACTGACCTGGCATTAAAAATCAAGACCTTTCGGTTGATGGTGCATTTCTTTTTTTGCTGTCATTTTTGCTTATTTTCTTTGTTTCTTTGTTTCTTTGTTTCTTTATTGGTTCAATTTATATGCCGCCCTTCTCCGGAGACTCAGGGTGGCTTACAATGCGTTAAGCAATAGCCTTCATACTTTTGTATATACCTGCTTAGTAGGGCTTTCGCCCCCCCCCCCCCAAAGCGGTGTTCTTTTTTATACAAAGTCAGCTTATTGGCCCCACAATCCGGGTCCTCATTTTACCTACCATCAAGGCTCTTTGTTGCATTCTCTTATTATAAAACCTTGGCAGAAATTTGCAAACGTGCTATTTAGCATGGCCTAGTTGGCTAAGCTGCTAGGCTGGAACTCAGCTAGACGTTTTCAGACGCACAACATATTAGGATAAGAATCGTTACTGCATGTGAGGATGAAGCATCATAAAATAGTGAATTGCCCTCTGCCAGATCAAGAATGCAAATTCCCTCTAACATTTTAGGCAGTTCAAAGTTGATGCATTTCCTTCCTGCTAGATTTCTTTTCCAGGGTGATTTGCATTTTATTGGATTGCTTCGATCCATATAGAATATACAAATGGAACAATGAGAGAAACTGTGGTAGAAAAAAATTGAAATTTACACTTTAAGACTTTAAGAATTTTAAGACTTGTGGACTTCAGCTCCCAGAATTCTGCAGCCAGGAAAGCAAAGCTGGGTGAGGAATTCTGGGAGTTGCAGTCCATGAGTCTTAAAGTTGCCAAGGTTGGAGACCCCTGCTTTAAGGAGCCATGGTGGCGTAGTGGTTAGAATGCAGTACTGCAAGCTACTTCTGCTGACTGCTGGCTGCCTGCAATGTGGCAGTTCGAATCTCACCAGGCTCAAGGTTGATTCAGCTTTCCATCCTTCTGAAAGGTTTTTTTTAAAAAATTTGATTTATATGCTGCCCTTCTCCGGAGACTCAGGGCGGCTTACAATGAGTTAAGCAATAGCAATAGCCTTCATACTTTTGTATATATTTATAAAAAGTCAGCTTATTGCCCCCACAGTCTGGCTCCTCATTTTACCTACCTTTGAAAGGATGAAAGGCTGAGTCAACCTTGAGCCTGGTGAGATTTGAACTTGCAGTAATTGCAGGCAGCTGATGTTAATAACAGTGCTTTAGTCTGCTGCGCCACCAGGGCTGACCAGGTTGATAAAATGAAGATCCAGATTGTTGGGGGAAAATATGCTGACTCTGTAAACCTCTCAGAGAGGGCTGTGAAGCGGTATATAAGTCTAAGTGCTATTGCTATTGCTATTAAAATCTTAAAGATAAATTTTATAAAATGAAATATTGTTGGTATTTATCACTGGAAAGTTGTCTCAGGTATATAAAGATATTTCAAATGTATGCTGTGAACAACAGGAAGATACTTTTTTATCATGTTTAATGGACATGTAAAAAAGCTAAAAAAATTGATTCAAATACGTACATTAATTTAGAATATCTTAAAGACTCATATGTAATTGAAACTAGAGATATTCTTTTGGGATTGATGGGCAAGTAAATGGAAGAATAACTCTTGGAACATTGTTTTTATATATTTACAGCAGTGAGACTTTTATATGCATAATAGGGAAAGATATTGACTTTGCCTAAAATGGAAGAATGGATGGTGAACTTGATGGAGTTGCCCAAAATGGCTAAGCTGACAGCTTTAATTAGAGAAATGACATTCATTAATTTGAATGCTGATTGGAAGTCCCTTCTGGATTTTTTATATGAAACACAAAATAAAATAAAATTATGATGTATTGATTGATGATTAGAAAAAATAGTAGACGCTAGGAAAAATGAAAGTTATATTGTAAACTTAGAGTAAGAACTAATATAAATTTATACTTATTTTTCTTTCTTTCTTGCCTGCTACATTTCAAAGAATTTTAGCTGGGTGCTTCATGGCCTTGAAATTGAGTGGTTATTGATTGTTTACACAACTGACATTCAATTAACCCATGACAGTAAGCGTGGTTAGCATAACCTGTGGAATAAACCCAGATATTCTGTGCTTTGCCAACCCCAAATTATCACTAAGTTATGTGAACCAAGCCATAGTGGTTTATTTAGGAAAAAAAATGTAATTTAAAAACATGGCTCTGCACAATTGTAAATCCAAACAATTATAGCTCATAATATTTTGGAATATGAATTTTAAGACATCACTGGAGTGATACACAAGCTCTCTTTCCGCCATTCTCTTCCATAGTTCAGGTTTCAAAACATGTTGTTATTTAACTGGCATTGTTAAAAAGGAAGCAACTGAGGTCAATGCAGAATGTTTGAATCACCTTTTCTCTGGAAACCTTCTACATAGTTTGCATGCCACTTTGTGACTGAGTTGTTGAAAACAGTTGTTGATAAGCTTGCCACTGCATACCGTATAGCCATATTTTTAATCAATCTCCTGGTAAAATACCACCTACACATCACAGAGTGTCATTGTGACATTCATGTATCAGCACCCAAGGAACAGAATTTGGCAGGCCTGGCTTCACAGACAACCCGAGCAGTTGCTTAGGGCAACAATATATTTAAGGGTGCCAGGGAAACAGTATGCAGCCTAAGACAATGACTCCTATCCTCTTCTTAAAAAACCAATTTTACCTTGCTTCACTAAAAGGCTCTTCAGAGTAATTCTCTGAAAATGTTGATGTTAATTATTCATCAGATGCTTTCCAGATATTTCACAGTGATTTATAGTTTACATCCCACGTTAGACTCTCCATTAAAATCCATTCAGAAACAAACTTCTGGGAAAATATCTCCTAGGAATGTTTTCCATTTCCACTTCTTTGAAATGTTATCTTGCACCAGTGGTGGGTTGCCCCCGGTTTGCACCAGTTCTATAGAACCGGTAGTAAAACCGGCAGGAGGCTCCCACCCACCAACCACAATGTCATCAGAATGCTTCTGCGCATGTGCAGAAGAGCACACATGCACATGAGCGAAGCAAGCAAGCGTGTGCGGCCCCGTTGCAAACCGGTAGTAAAGGTAAGTGGAACCCACCCCTGTCTTGCACCCTTGAAAACATAGCAGGTGAATGTAGACATGCACACCGTGGAAAGCTAGAGACTTAGCATAGCAAGCCACCATATAGCAAGCCTCTGTAGCAGCACCCAAAGATGCTTTTCCAAAAGGCAACTGGGCTTTCTTTGTTTTTGCTTGAAGATGTTTTGCTTCTCATCCAAGAAGCTTCTTCAGCTCTGACTGAATGGTGGAGAATGTAAGGATTTATATTCCTTGCAGTCATCTGGTTGTTAGTACTCTTTCTGAGTGCTATTTGCACTATTCAGGATATCCTGAGGGCCCTGATGAACCTCCAAGTGGCCTCAATGACTCTCAGAAAGAGTCTTTGCACCTAGCAATTTAATTTCGGAAGCAAAGCAGTGTAGGTACCCAAATATTTCTAGCCTCAGGTTCAGTGGTGGGTTGCCCCCAATTCGGGATGGTTCGCAAGAACTGGTAGTAAAACCGGCGGGAGGCCCTGCCCACCGCCCTGGATGTCATCATCGGCGATCTGCGCATGCGCGATCCTGTTGCAAACCAGTAGTAAAGGTAAGTAGAACCCACCCCTGCTCAGGTTCATAAGATGTGAACATAGTCAATTGTGGTACTTGAATCTAAATAGTATTTCCTTTTTATTTTAAGACTGCTAGTGCACATGTTCTACCCATCCCCAGCAAACGTCAGGCAAATGTTTGCTTCTTAAACCTAAGAACGTTAAGAACTTCAGAGTTTGAGTTTTCAGTTCTGAATCATATTCCCAAGTTCCACATAAGAGATTGTACCTGCAACTGATACAATAGTGCAAGGTATGACAATCAAAAGTTAAATTTGAAACATCCACGAAGAAATTGAATGCAAGTGGCATTTATTTTTGTATAACAGTTTTGAAATTAGATATTTCAGAAATAGCTATTTTTTAATAAAGTTTTTCTTGTAATAAAAAAAAACCTCAGCATAAAAAAAAACATCATGGCACAAAAGGAAATATCCAATAGCTTATTTGAAGGATGCAATTATATTTAATAATCTGAAACACCTTACTCATATCATGGATTTTAGATAGTTGGAGAGATTTTGAATTTTATTTAGCTACCTTTTCATATAAAGGTACAATGAGGGTGATGTCATTTATTACGGCTCTGTATAGCTTGGAAGAGTGATTTGATTCAAATGAGAACTCATAAAAGTTATTGAATATTATTGATATACTTAGAATTCTTTTTGGTAGATGGCAGCTATATAAATTTGTTAAATAAATAAATCAAAGGGCTGTAGGAGGCCGTCACAGCTGAAAACAGAGCCTGGGAGGGCCGCACGCAGCCCTCCCGAGTTCCATTTTTGCTGGCAGAGGCACTGCGGGCCGGTCCTTCACTGTTTCCCAAGCGGTCCCACGGGAGAGATCTAAGCACCCTGTGGGCCAGGATCCAGCCCATGGTCCTTGAGTTTGACACCCCTGTTTTAGAGATTTGCAGATCCTTATTGAGTCCGTGGCTTCCATCCATTCATTCAATGATCATTTGAACTTGCAATGGTGCTGAACGAGGAGGTCTTATGACTGCTCCTCAGAGTTCCAGCCATCACAGCATCCCATGGTCATGTGATCAAGATTTCCAACAATCCCTGCTAACTTCCCATAACCTATGGGTGTCAAACTCGCCACGTCACGTTGCCACAACATATTGCAACTTTTTTTTCTTCCCCTTTATGGAGCTGGGGTGGCAGTGGCCTGTGCGTGACACATCCGGCCCACAGGCTGCCAGTTTGACATCCTTGCCACAAGCAAAGTCAACGGAGAAGATGGCAGGATGTTGGAAATGGTGGCCACATGAAGTCCTTTCTTAATTATTTGTGATAATTGTGATATGTGATATTTAACAGTAGTAATGGGGGATTGCTGGAACAATTGTGGCTAAGGGTGCAGTCATGCAACATTGTGTTCATCTGAGATCAGTGGTAGGTTGCTCCTGGTTCTGTCCAGTTCTTGAGAACCAGTAGTAAAAGCGGCAGGAGGTTCCGCCCATCCGCCCTGATGTCATATTTGGCAATCTGTGCAGAAGCGCGCACACGCGAGCAAAGCAAGTACATGCGTGCTCCCGTTGCAAACCAGTAGTAAAGGTAAATAGAACCCACCCCTGTCTGAGATCCTTCTCCAGCTGCCTCTAGACCAGTGAGGCAAGGACATTAACATACGGTACGAGAAAGAGAACCCTAATCATTGAATGACCTTCCCAAACAGGCCCATTTTAGGGTTTCTCCGATGACAATTTTTTCAGCTTACACATGCCCTCCCAAAAGAGAGTAAATGTTAATGATTGCACAATCTTTTATCTGCAGAATCTTGCTGTTGTTGTTTTTATTATATTATATTATAGGCTTTTAACAGATTTCTCCATTTCCAGAAAACTGAGATAGTTAGCTTGTTTAGGAATATAATACTTCAGTTCATTTTCCAGTAAATAAATCAAGTGTACTTTCAGTCTAACAATGGCCTGCCAGAAGGAAGCAAGCTGCCGCCTCTTATGTGTCCTAGGCTTAACCTACAGTACTCTATGTCTCCGGCCTCTGAGCCAATATTTGTAGGCTGCCTTTCATGTGGGAAAAAATAAATATCATTGAAACCTAGCAAGAGCTATTCAAGCAGTAACATATATATATTTTTTCACCATATGAATGAGATTTTCATAGCATCCTAAAGGATACTGGAGTCGTTTCTTATCTTCTGGGTGTGTTTTGCTGGCAACATTTTAAATTGCCCTCAATTCTTCATTAGAACAATAGTGTTTTCTTGCTTGAGGATAAATTCCAAAGAGAATAACTCTGAAATTTTTTAAACTCTTGGTCAAAAGTTCTTATTATATACCTGGACTGCTGCTACAGCCATGTGTTCTACAGCAGGGGTCTCCAACTTTGGCAACTTTAAGCCTGGTGGACTTCAACTCCCAGAATTCCCCAGCCAACTTTGCTTTGCTTTGCTTTGCTGGCTGGGGAATTCTGGGAGCTGAAGTCTGCCAGGCTTAAAGTTGCCAAGCTTGGAGACCCCTGCTCTATAGCACCACAAAGAAATGAGATTTTAAGGAGATTGTGATAAAGTTCAGCGGACTTGAGTTCTCTTACTAACTGCTATCCCCAACTGAGGTTATTTACTGTTTTCTATCAGATATTCTTAGTTAATGTGGAGAGAATAAAATGGAAAAGATGTGATCAGTGAAGACTTTCTTGGTTCTCCATTCAAATATATTAATTTGCACATTTCAAAAAGCTGTAATTGTCCCTCTCATGAAACATACTGTCATACTATATAAAAGTTCATGTTGCAATGCATTTGTTAACCTTTAAATGCCATAGAGCTTAGTTGCTTTTTTACAGTATAAAAGTTAAGAGATTATTCACTTACTAAAAATTTATGATGATTGTATTAGCACGGATAATCATTAGTTCCAGTATAGTACCTTTAACTGAACCCTAATTTGCATCACCTATTATATTATCACTTTTTTTTCCTGAATGCAAGCTTCCCATTTCTATGATATTGGCAAACAGGCAATATGTTCCCTTATCCTCTTCTGCCAGGGTATAAGTAAATGTAGACAGTATAAAAGCATTTTTTTATTTTGTCTATATATGTTTATACTAGAGAGTTTCATGATTTTAATTGGTCTAGGTCTCAGAGCAGCGATGGTTAATCTTTTTGCCATCACATGCCAGGAAGGGAGGGGCAGGGGAGGTTCGCGCACACACGTACCCACACCCATAATTCTATGCACCCAGCGCATGCGCATATGACCCCCCTCCCCCCTGCTCCTGGCATGCAATGGCCCGGTAGGCCCGTTTTTCTCTCTCACCTGGCTCCAGATCCTCTCTATGCGTCTGGAGAGGGCGAAAACAGCCTTCCCCACCTCCTCGGAGGCCCTCCAGAGGGCCAAAACGGCCCATTTCCCAACTTCCAGTTGGACAGGAAGTGACATTTTTTGCTGTCCCCAGCCTCCAGAGCTGGGTTTCTGGAGTCTGGGGACAGCAAAAAAAGTCACTTCCTTTCCAACTGGAAGTATAGAGAGGATCTGGAGCCAGGTGAGAAAGAAAAATGGGCCTTCCCCCCCACCTCCAGGCCCACCAGAAGCAGGAAACAGTCTGTTTCCCTACTTCTGGTGGGCCCTGAAAATCAGCTGGCCGGAGCATGCATGTGTGCCAGAGCTGAGCTGAGCTGACGTGCCCACTGATACAGCTATGCGTGCCACCTGTGGCACGTGTGCCATAGGTTTGCCATCATGGCGCTAGAGGCTTTAAGATTGCTTCCCTTTAAAGAGGATAAGCGTCCCAATACAGATGAAAATCAGTCTATTGGATAAAGGCAATCCAGTGTATAAAATCTGTATATTCAATATACCGAATGGAAGTTTCAGCATTCCTTTAAACTGTATATTGTACCTATGAAACATTTGGGCCCCCGAACATTATATTACTATTATTGTTATTATCTGTTTAAAGGAAAAGAAGTATTGATACACTAGTATGGACCATGCTGGAGATATGCAGGAGTCATTGTCAAACTGGTGACCTACGGGCCGGATGCATCACGCGCAGGCCACGCCTACCACAGCTCAGTGAAGGGGAAAAATGTCACAATAGATCACATGATGGCAACGTGACACCCCGAATTTGATACCCATAGCCTAGACCAGGGCTGAGCAAATGTGGCTCTTTTACAACCTGTGGACTTCAACTCCCAGAATTCCTGAGACAGCCAAGCCACAGGTTGTAAAAGAGCCACATTTTGTCCTGGCCTGGACAAAAGGGTCTGAAGCATTATTTAATTCAGAACAGTTAGATAACATTCAGAAGTGGCTCGGGCAGACACATTCTAAATTTACTGAACTATAAGAAGGAGAAGGAGGTAGAGCATAATTAGACTTGGAAGATAGCCAATCTCAATAAATGTAGCTTTAGCCTGGTTAATGCTGGTTAATAGCAGCAATAAACTTGAGCTGAGTTGAGTTGAGATAAGTTAAGTTAGCCTTCCTGTGGAGAGTATTGTGTGGCCTGATCCATCAAATAGGGTTGACATCCAGTCACCATAAAGGTGGTTGGAACCCTAACAGCAAACCATTATTGTTTCAGTTTGGACTTGTTATCTAACATGAGTAAGTGGCTTACCCATAGTTGATATTAATTTTGGCTTAGGATATAATTGAACTTACTCTGTGTTTCTATCCTATAAATACACTTTTATCCCCATAGAATACCATAATGTGTTATCATTTGTTTCTTTTGACTCATAATCTGTTTGTTAGATGTGTAGAAAGTGTTTTACCTTTTAAGATAGGAACTGTTTAATTATTCCATTTAGTTTAGTTTATTAGGTCAAGGCCATAAAACAAATTGGGGTGTGTGTTATCATTCCCCAGCTGTTCTCTTCTGGCAATCTAATAACAATCTATTAGACAACAATAACAATATGGGGCTGCCCTTGAAGACCACTCAAAGGCTTCAGCTGGTGCAGAATGTGGCCGCATGGGTTGTGATGGGAGCATCCCAACACTTCCATCTCCTGCGCGGCTTGCATTGGCTACCGGTTGTCCTTTGGGTGAGGTTCAAGATGCTGGTTATCACCTATAAAGCCCTTCATGGCCTAGGCCCAGGATATTTATCAGACCCCCTGCAGCCAGCGACGATCCCCAATCGCCCGGTGCGTTCCCACAGACAGGGCCTCCTCAGGGTGCCGTTGGCCAGACAGTGTTGGCTGACGACCCCCGGGGCGAGAACTTTCTCTGTGGGCGCACCCACCCTCTGGAACCAACTTCCTTTGGAGCTCCGGATGGCCCCTGACCTTCGCTCGTTCCTCCGCGAGTTGAAGACCTGGTTGTTCCGAAGCCTGGACTGATGGGGGGGGGGGTTATTTGAATTTTAAATTGTTTTAAATTGGATTTTAATTTTATAATGTTTTTAATAAGGAATTATGCATTTTACCATTGTGAGCCGCCCTGAGTCTTCAGTGATAGGGCGGCATAAAATAAATAAAATAAATAAATAAATGTCTATAGTGATATTTTGTTAACGAACCAGGAAACGATGCAAGAACGAAATGGTATGGTGATAAGACTGTAGTACTTTCCATGTACTGTATATAACCAAATGCTTGTGTTGGGGTGTTTTGCTGTAATAAGTAAGCGTTGACAGCTATTTATCTCAGGCTCATTTAAATTTGCAAACAGAACTTGACAAAACTAAAGCAAGTGTCAAGAGGTTAATCAACACTTTGCTACACTACATAATGTGATATGAAGACATTTCAGAAAAGTTTAACGTGATAAGGAAAAATGGTGTGTTTGTTGGCCAAAAAGCCAGATCATCTTGAATCAACACAACTGACATGACATTTAAGGATTTCCTGCTTTAAGGGTAGAATGGAAGCATCAAGAGTAGTCAATTTAGAAAACTGCCAGAATTTCATTAAAAAAAAGTTGCAATCAGCTAGAAGGAGAAATTGAATAATTATATCTCTAATGAAAGAATAAAGTTTAATGTTGGTTTCCCAGGTAAAAGAAAATAATGGTCATACTGTACATTTCTATCTAGTGACTTAGCTTGATTAAGGTTCATATATATGCAAAGAAATATTATGTAAGTTATTAAAAACGATAAAAATAATTAGAACTGAATAATTTTGCATTAGGAAAGACATGATTCTGCATTAATCATAATTTTACAACAAACATAATTGATATTCCAAATTAATGACTATCCTTATATGCCCATTTACTAACTTTATACAATTATTCTGCTTTCATTACCAAAGAAACCGTAAGGATCTTTTTTAAAAGATGTCACTTTCATTTTTCTATATATTTTTTTATTAAAACTTTTAAACAAGAAGATACAAACTGATACTAACTAGCAAAAGTAAGGAAGAAAAAAGAAAAAATGAAAGAAAAATACAAAGTACAAGTAAAGAAAAAAATTGAAAAATAGAAAACAGAAAAGAGATAAATAACTTTTGAAATTCTTCACAGCAGTTGTTATAAATGTATTTTAACCTCTCTCTTTAAAGTGACATCATGCTACTCTTCATACTATAATCTATCCTATGTAATTGTCAAACTATAAATCACAAGTTGATTTTTTAATTTTTAAACAAAAAGTCCATAAGAGGATTCCAGTCATCAGAAAGATCTGAATTTCTGATATTTTAACAAGCATAATAGTTTAATTATCACCACCTCTAAAGGAAAGAAATTCTCCACTGAATAATCTCAGTTTAAAGAACAGATGGGGATTATCACAGTGGTGAAATCCAATTTTTTTTACTACCGGTTCTGTGGGCGTGGCTTGGTGGGCGTGGCAGGAGAAGGATACTGCAAAATCCCCATTCCCTCCCCACTCCTGGGTGAAGGATATTGCAAAATCTTCATTCCCACCCCACTCGGGCCAGCCAGAGGTGGTATTTGCCGGTTCTCTGAACTGCTCAAAATTTCCGCTACCGGTTCTCCAGAACCTGTCAGAACCTGCTGGATTTCACCCCTGGATTATCATGATAGGGAATATAAACAGCCAAGGATTGACATATTGGTTTGTGGAGGTTCTCTTAGATTAGTTTTCATTTGCAGACATTTCGTTAACTACCAAGGATATCATCTTCAGTGTTGTGCTGTTGGAGAAATGAAGTGCAATATATAATGCCTGTCGTACCCAGTTTTGTATATAATTGGATGACTATGCTATTGGGTGTGTTCTCTATGGGGCTGTCACATTGTTATCAGTTTCTTTTTATACTCCTGATTATCTGGGTGTTAAAAAATACTTGGAAGGTAAAGAGGAAATGGTGTATCATCTGGGCTGTGGTTTCCTTCTGTTTGACCTTTGGGCATGTCTTTTGAATGGTCCATAGATGGTATCTCCTATCTTTCCTTTAATATACACAGATTTTAAAATCCCTTCATTCATCTTCCTATCTTTAGTAAACATTCTGCCAAGTTCATCTAGGTGCTCATATTTTGCCACTCATATGTAACTTGCAATTATCTACTCCATTTTCTCTGTCAGACATAATCTTGCATTTTGATACATTAGTTTTCAAATCATACTCCTTGTTGGATTATACAATCTATCTGACATTCAGTCCAATTCATTCAGGTTCTTTGCCAACAATACAGCAAAAGTACATGTATATTATCATTTCCAGTCAACCAGTCTCTAACATCACCATCAATACTCCTTATACTTTTATGCAATCAAGGGCCATGAACTTCTTTGTCTTACTCCCTATTCAGGACTGAACCACTTGCTAAATCTTCCACTTATTTTCATGCATATTTTCTTTTATCATATTATGCTCTAATACTATTTAGCAAGTATAAAATTTCAGCTCACATTCAAACAAAATATTCTATAATTCAAGCTTATTCATTTTTATGAGATGCTTTCTCTAAAGGAATAAATCTATAATAAAATTTTCTTTTCACGTTCATTCATTTCTTGATGACCTGCTGAAGAATTCAGGATAAAACTGCATTTATTCTGCATTTATGTAAAGTAGGTTTTATATATTGTCCCTTCCTGCATTCTCTGAATCAGAACTCTGATTCAGAACTCTGTCCAACACTTTCAAAGACACCCTTAAGAATCACTCTGTAGTTTTTGCATTCCAGTTTACTACCTTTCCCTTTTAATAGTGGAAAACAGTGGAAAAATACAGATTTCTAGTCATCAAACACAAATGTGGTCTTATGCACAGATTAAACAAGTTGTCCAGCTACTCTGTAACAAACTAAATTGATACTTTAATTTCCACAGTTACATCTCCAGAGTTACTATTTTTCAATATTGTGTTAATATTCAAATTTTCCCATGGACATTAATATTTATAAAATTTGCTTCAATTTCTACTATTTGCATATGACTATTATTCTCATAACAATATCTAAAATGCTCCTTCCAACATTTTCTCTCTTCAGAATGCTTCATAATTTCATGTTTTATGGGTTTTTTAAAAAAAAATTCACATACTCTTTGAGTTCCTTGTTTAGTTCTCATCATCTGTTTCCAAAATAATTTATTCCCATGGCATCCTTTTGATTATTGCCATTAGCAGAACCTTTAGGATGTTGTTACATAATTCTTATCACTCTGTTCCAAACAGCTTCCACATCCGTTTTCCTTAATCTACTTTCCATTCATTCTTTGGGGAGAATAATCCTTCTTAAGAAAGAAAAATGGAATGTCAAAGGAAACAAAGCATGTTTGCACAATCAAACCACAGTTGCAATTTGATGATTCATTCCCTTTGAGATGGTTTAACCAGGCAAAACTACCCCAGAACTCTTGCCAGATCACCTGGCAGTATTTTCCCCGAGAAGTCAAACCAGCTAAGCAAGCAGGCTAATCATACTTGTAGATCCTGTTTCTCTTATTCAATTCCCACTTGTCTCAACACTTCTTTTCTCTCTCTCTAAATATCAGTTACACCCAGTAGTTCTCCCTTCTAGCCTTCATAATAACTGAAGTTAAAACTGTACCACTAAACAAATGTAGCAGAAGGAATCTACAGTGTATTTCTTCATAGATCACATCTTGGGACCCTACCAATTTTTAAATGGAAAGCTCAATTCTAAGTCCAGAACACTCATTCAAAAATGACGATAAAATAAATTAATGCTGGATTCCCTTTTTGATATTGATTATAAATGAACGAAGATATATTTGTACAGAAAAAAAGACAACAAGGACACAAACAAAGGCAAGAGCAGCAATAACAAAAAGCCTAATTAACTGATAGTAACATTGAGACATCAAAATGTCACAAAATGAGCCTTGGAATGACTAACGGAAAGCAACTAACAATGCATAGGAGGAGGACGGGGAGACAAGGAAGATCGGAAAAGCAAGAAGTAACCTGCCTCTTCCTGCCGTCCCCACCACAACCACAACAGCAAGTGACTCCTGATACATGAGATCAGTGGTGGGATTCAAGTAATTTAACAACCGGTTCTCTGCCCTAATGATTTCTTCCAACAACCAGTTTGCCAAACTGCTCAGAAAGTTAACAACCGGTTCTCCCGAAGTGGTGCGAACTGGCTGAATCCCACCACTTCATGAGACTATCCAGGTAATGGGAATCTCCATCTTTAATTTTAAGGAAGTTCACACTTCTCCAAATAGGACTGGTATGCAATGCGGGGATTTTGGGGGGACTTTCAGCTCCTGCTCAAAGAGCAGATGGTAGCTGTATCCAAGAAGGCCCTTCCACACATTAGTCCTATGTACCAAATATGTGCTCATTCCTGGATTGAGAGGCCCTTAGAAGTCACTCATCCCCTGGTCACCTTGTATATGCACTGTACTACTGCAATGCTCTCAAGATAGAACTCCTCTTGAAAACCACTAGGAAGCTTCAGGGGGACCAAAATGGGGTGACAACATGTTCTTGGAAGCATGCTTCAGTATCTAAGTAACACATTTGCTATTTAAGTTACCTGGATTGCAATAGGCTTCTAAGTACTTACAAAGCCCTAGCTGATGTAGGACATAATTATTTGAGAAGTTGTCTTTCTCCCACTGTTTCCATGGAGTTCTTGGTGTCATCTTAGCATGGTGCTTTTTTTGACTGATGATGTTACCTAGTTTGGTAATGAAGCATCTGCAAGGAAACCACCAAGCAAGGACCCAACAGTTCAACTCTGAGCTACAAATATTCTCTTCTATTGGTCCATTGTTTCTGCTACATTAGGTAAGATCATACAGAACCGGCATGCTCAGGTCTTAACTATTTAAGGGGAAATGAAATGGATACCTTTCCTATCAGAGCACCTGCCTTCTGGAATAGCATCCTCCCAAGGGATTTGAACAGCGCTGACTTTGCTTTTATTAAATGAACCTTAAAGATCTGACTCTTCCTGCCAGTCCTTTGCTAGGAATTCAGGTGTGGGCTTTCCGCGCGAGGGTTATATAAATTGTTAAATGGATGTTTTGTTCCTCTGGTCTTTTGGCCTTCTTCCTCCTCCTCTCAAATTGTCCACTCTTCTCTCATAAATTTGTTTTATATTCCATCCTCACCCATTCTCTCTATATGATTAAACTATTTCAAAGCAAGTCTTTCATATAGCCACTTACTTTTGTATTCAATCCATATTCACTCAGCATTCATTCATGCTTGAGTTATCTCTTCTTTTATTATACACACTTCTCAACAATCACATTCAGATTACTTTTATATCTCTTGATAGATCCAAGGGAATGAAGCTCATTCAATGAGCCCTAACTAAGAACAGCACTTAGCTATGTTGAGCACTCAGTGCTAAACAAGACTTAAGGAACATTTTAATCTTGGAATTCTTGATTTCGAAACAGGAAGCCAAGAAGCAACGTTAAAAAGCAACAGAAGTACAATGCACAAAGAAAGGAGACTAAGCTTCACTAAAACAGTTGATAACTGGATCTTACTTTTCCATTTGAACTAAATGCTGTTGGAACTGTAGCCATTGCTTTAAGGCTGGAAAGGCAGAGGGGGAAAAATAATCCTTGCCAAAGTTAAAACTGTAAAATACGGAAAAATTTGCTGAGCAGCTGAGTACAACAGATGGAATGATCTTAAGGGAAATAAACAAAGTTTGGGAACGCAAGCAACATGTTCTAGCAGTCTTCAATAATTTCACAGATTTTTCAAAATCAGAAATATAATAGAAGCTTCCCAATGCTAAATATTTGGCAGTAGCATCCTACAGGAAAGAAATACGCAACTAGAATGCATGAAATGGAAATTGGAGCCATGGTGTACAGAGGAGGCAAGGTGCATTTTTGAGTAGGAAAGATGAGTGCCACAAGTTAAGAGTTTTGGAAGAAACATAACAGTATATTTTACCTTAATACCAAAGCGGTCATAAGGAGTCAGGTAATGGAGGGCTAAATATTATTCTAGAGCGGCATTGTTTCCTCAATCTGAAGAGTTCTGAAAAAATCCTGAAGATTGGTGTTGTTGGACATATGCTGCTTTTTGGGGGAAACTGAAATTGAGAACTGTCACTTATGTGACAGCAGGATTTCAGGAAAAATTAATAGTATGTACAAGCATCTTTGTGTATGGATGAATTAATGTGAAAGGGTTCTGATAATCTAAGAAACAAAATGTAACCTTTAAAATTGTTAAGGGCAAACACTGCTTATCTACAAGAGGCTCATATGGAACAGGATAAATCTTTATTAATGACCTTCTTCAGCTTATTTCTAAATCTCGCGCTAGTATTCCAAAGTCAGTAAATGACAAATACTTTTACTAAAATAGCAGGATGTTCTGTCAATTGGTATAATTGGATTGGGTGGACAGATTTAACTTCACAGATACTTTGACAAAAGCAAAAGGCTTGGCCGTTTTGGTTCAGAAGCGATGTTCAATTGATGTAAAACAGATTATTATTATTGACCTTATTTTTTATTTAATTGTATGTGCTAAAATATTAAGGAGTGCAATAGCTTTGGTTAATGTTTGTGGACCAAATTTAGATACTCCTATTACATTTTAAGCATGTTTTTGATACCCGAATGAGTGTATTTATGACAAAGTGGTAATATGAGAAGATTTTAATGAAATACTAGAACCTGAGCTTGATAGAAATTCACCAGCATGACACCAATCATTAGTGGGAGAAATAATTATAGGGAAGAATTTAATAGGCCTCTAGCATTTGATATATGCAACCAAAATAGAATATACATTTTAACATCACTGACTTTATATCATCAAATTCTAGAATGTAATACAATATGATATTTCTTATGCATCAGTTCATAGTGCAATAACTTTGAAATGTTCACTTCTGAAACTGGTCCAGGTGTTGAGAAATTGGTATTTCAATGTCTCCTTATTGGATAATAAAGAATTTGTACAACAAATGTGGGTAGAGATCTTACAACAGTGTGACTGGAGTTCAGAAATATCAAGTGCTCACATTTTTGAATGGGAAGCATATAAAACCTACATCAAAATCGAATTATTGCTCATGCATCATGCAAAAGTAAGATTAAAAATAAAAGGGAAAATAATTTGAAAGGTGAACTGAAAGGTTACGGGCACAGATGGTTACATGCACATCTATTACTTTGTACAAAAAAACACAAAAAAGAAATGTGAACTAAATACTATAATATCGCACCAGACATACGGTAATTCATCTAATGTGGTTATAACAGAGACTCTTGAGAGAACAGGGAACTCACTAATCACTTAAAACAAAAGAAAGGTACAGCAATGATTCCAATTATTAGAGGGGAAAGAGATCAGTGGTGGTATTCAACTGGTTCTATCCGGTTCAGGTAAACCAATAGCGGCGGCTGCGGGAGGCTCCACCCACCCGCCTGGACATCATCACATCCTGTTTTTGACACTCTATGCATGCATGAGAGGCCCTGCGCATGCACGGAGATGTGCATGCTCGCATTTGCGAACCGTTAGCAAAGGTAAGTGAATACCACCCAGAAAGAGATGAAATGTACAAAATGGGGAAGACCAGAATTATATTCAGAATTATATAGCAAATCAAAGAATATATCAGAGAAGATATAGAGGTCTTTCTACCTAAAATTACCTGAGGAAGAGATTTAAAAATAGCAAGTGGTAAAACACCAAGATTGGATGGATTCTCTATAGAGCCATATAAAATATTTATAGATCTTTTGGAACCAAAACTTTGTCAATTGAACGATGAGATATTTGATAAGGGAATTTTATCAGCAGCATTTAATCAGTTCGTATTATTATTATACCAGAGCAGGTAAAGACCTTGTGCTAATTATCGTCCAATTGTACATTGTGCTAATTATTGTCCAATCTCTGATTTATGTTGATACAAAGATCTGAACAGTAGTGTTAGCAAATAGATTACAGCAAGTAGTATCATTTGTTATTAAGGATGATCAAGCAGTTTTGTAAAAAAATCAGGCAAACAGCAGACAAATTAGGTTAATTGTACACTTAACAGACCACTTGAAAAAAGATCAATTTGTAATTTTATCATTAGATGCTGGAAAAACCTTTGACAAAATATATAAAAAGTACATGTTGGCTGAACTAAAGAGGTTAGGGCTTCCTTTTGAATTCATAAAATGGATCAAGATATGAGTTGTTTATATAGAGAGTAAAGGTTAACATAATGTTCTCTGCTATTTCCCCATTATTTAGAGGAACAAAGATGTTCATTTTCAGCCTGTTTTTTAATATCTACCTGGAACCTTTGGTTTATGCTACCAGACAGTCTAGGACAGTGATGGCTAACCTTTTTGCCGTCATGTGCCAAAAGCGGGGGGAGTGTGGGGAGGTCGCCACATGTGTGCCCACACCCATAATTCAATGCACTCCATGCATGTGCGCACACCTCCCTCCCGCTTTTAACACGCGATGGCACGGTGGGCCTGGTAGGCCTGTTTTTCACCCTCCCCAGGCTCCAGAGGCTTTCTAGGAGCCTGGGGAGGGCAAAAACGGCCTTCCTCACCTACCTCAGAGGTCCTCTGGAGGTGGGAAACAGCTCATTTCCCAACTTCCGGCAGAACCGGAAGGCCCAAAAATATGCTGGCCAGCGCACGCATGCGCACTGAGCTACGGCAATGCTCTCATGTCCACTGATATGGTTCCGTGTGCCACCTGTGGCACCCGTGGTATAGGTTCGCCATCACGGGTCTAGGAATATTTGTGGACTTGTATCTAATTGAGTTGAATACAAATTGATTTTATTTGCAAATGACCTTCTTCATTTCTAAATTCCACACTAGTATTCCAATGTTACAAATGACAAATACTTTAAGTAAAATAGCAGTTAATTGGTCTAAAATGAAATTGATGCCGGTGGATGAATCATTAAGGAATGTTAATTCCGTATGTATACCAAATTCATTAAATATCTAGGCATGTGCATACCTAAGGCTATAATTTAGTTAATAACAAACTAATTCAGTTAGTAATATATAATATAATGTTAATAATAATAATTATGATTCAGTCAGCCAGATATTCAGACTGAATTTGACATTTTTATCCACCTATCATGTCCTTCCCATGGACCTGGGATAGGAAGATGTTGATACCTGATGATGTTAAACATATTGTCACAGGAAGTAAGATGTTCTGAGTAAGAAGAAGAGAATATATATGGCTAGAGGAAATATGAGATAAAGAGATTTTTGGTTGAAATCTTAGAGAAGGTGATAAGCTTCTAAATTTGTTTGTTCATGTCTTGATGAAGAGGGAAGTCATTTCTTTATATTTTTCTTTATATTTTTTCCTTTCCCCCTTTTTTCTGTCTGCATTTTTTGTTATATTTATCTTTGTATTTTTAAACTTTAAAAAAAATTACTACATAAAGCAAGGAATTGGTAACTAGAGTACAAATCCCACAGTATAAATAAAGTATATATATTTAATGCATATACATATACATACATACATACATATATACATACATATACATAAATGTATACATATACATACATTTATACATATACATATAAGGTAAAGGTTCCCCTTGCACATAAGTGCTAGTTGTTCCTGACTCTAGGGGGCAGTGCTCATCTCCATTTCAAAGCCGAAGAGCCAGCACTGTCCGAAGATGTCTCTGTGGTCATGTGGCCGGCATGACTAAACACCAAAGGCGCACAGAACTCTGTTACCTTTCCACCAAAGATGGTCCCTATTTTTCTACTTGCATTTTTTACGTACTTTCGAACTGCTACATTGGCAGAAGCTGGGACAAGTAACAGGCGCTCATCCCGTTAGGCGGCACTAGGGATTCGAATCGCTGAACTGCTGACCTTTCGATCAACAAGCTTAGCCACTGAGCCACTGTGTACATATACATATACATATACATATACATATACATATACATATACATATACATATACATATACATA
>WNWU01000007.1:29083445-29148500 GCA_012654045.1 Ptyas mucosa
ACATATACATATACATATACATATACATATACATATACATATACATACACATACACATACACATATACATATACATTAAAGAAAAGAAACAGCAGTGAAGAACTTGTGTCACGTTTGATTTATTGCAACTTGGAGTCTGTCATCAGATCTTTGTTGGGGAAAATGTTCCTGTATGACCTGAGAAGCATAAGGTGTTTTTTTTTTTAAATGGTTCATCCTAAAAGATATTTCCAAGTGATGCATTTATTAAAAGGTAGATAGTCGCAAGAAAAACTATTAAGCCATAGACCAAAGCAAACATAGACCAAGTTGAATTGACCCTGGGAGAAAAAGTCTGAGATCTCCAAACTTTTACTACAAAGGCTTACACACACACGCCCGCATGCAACCACACAGAAGCCTATGGACAAGAAGCCTTGACAGTTGCAGTTATAATTAGTTAATTAAATACAAAGTACAAAAGTTTTTACAAAAACAAGAATTTTCTCTTAACCACTTGCTTAAGAGAAAATTCTTGTTGGTGTATAAAATATTTGTACTTCATATTTAATTAACTAATTATATTATACTAGCCACTGGCAACATAATAACTGAAACTGCAGCCTATAAATGGTATATTTAAAAACATAAATAAGTAAAAACATTGTAGAAGCAAAGGTACTTTTTTTTTTCAAAAGGAAACTGGACTTCCCCCCCCCCGAACACCTTTTGCTTCTTACCCAAGAAGCTTCTTCAGTTCTGACTGAATGATGGAGATTAGAAGGATTTAGTCAGAACTGAAGAAGCTTCTGGAAGAGAAGCAAAATGTCTTCAAGGTGTTTCAAGTTTCAAGTTCAGTTGCCCTTAGGAAAAAAAAAAACATATAGATGTACATACACACACAGAGAGATACATATATAAAACACACATACACACCAGTGGTGGGTTGCTACCGGTTCTACCCGGATCAGCGAACTGGTAGCGGTGGGAAGTTCCACCCATCTGCACCGGACGCTTTTGTCCGCATCGCGCACGAGTGAGCACACATGAGCACACGAGCGAACTGGTAGCGACGGGTTTTGCAACCCACTACTGACACACACACACACACATAAATATGCACACACATTCACATACACACATATATATATATACATATATACACATACATATATATATATGTAGGTCCTTGGTTATTAGGGTTTTCTCCCGCGTAAAATTGGAAGTGTCTTGGCAACGTTTCGACGAAGTCTCATTCGTCATCTTCAGGCTGGTGTTCTCGGCTTCGTGCTTCCAGGAGCAATGTGTGATTGCAGCTGTTTCTTCCTTTTACGCAAGAGAAAACCCGAATAACCAAGGACCTACATACAAATACCTGCAAAAACCTCAGAAAACACACACACACACACACACACACACACACATATATTTCATCAAGAGGAGCAGGTTTGGGAATATATATATGTGTGTGTATGTGTATTATGTGTGTGTGTGTGCATGTGTGTATGTCTTTGGTTATTCGGGTTTTCTCCAGCGTAAAATTAGCAGTGTCTTGGCGACGTTTCGACGAAGTCTCATTCGTCATCTTCAGGCTGGTGTTTTCGGCCAAAAAACAACAGCCTGAAGATGACGAATGAGACTTTGTTGAAACGTCGCCAAGACACTGCCAATTTTACGTGGGAGAAAACCCAAATAACCAAAGACCTACATACAAACACCCGAGAAAACCTCAGAATATATATATAGTGTTTTTCTATCAAGACACCTGGTCTACCCCAGCATGTGGGAGGGAGCGTACTGCATCCCTTTCGCCTTTCAGCTCCAATCTAGGAGCCCTCAAGCAGTCGCATTTACGACAAACCATTTTATACCAAATTTATATTTCTCTGATAAAGAAATAAAGGGAGACTTTCAAGCTATTTAGCTCTCATCAGCTAGCCATACCCTTACTTGGATTCAAGCTTGGGCTGTCTGCATGTTAGGCAGTTGTATTAACCACTGAGCCACAAGTTCTTCTCCCTTCATTCAACTTGAGCCAGGGGAGAGATTAAGTGTTTTTCTATCGAGACACCTGGTCTACCCCAGCATGTGGGAGGGAGCATACTGCATCCCTTTCGCCTTTCAGCTCCAATCCAGGAGCCCTCAAGCAGTCGCATTTCGAAACCTGCTCCTCTTGATGAAAAATATGAGACAGCTTGTATCGCAAAGCTGTATTTTTTTCTTTTACTGTTGCATTCTATCACCGTGTTTAGATGTTTTACACATTTTACCACTGGCACAATTCATATTATTACACATCATTTGTATTTATATGGAGAAATGGTTAGCAAGTGCACAGAAGAGTGGAACTTTTTTGTACTGAACCATCAATCTAAGGAGCATGATATTTGCCTTTGTAAATGTGACTCGGCCAGCATTCCAAGGCACAAGAAGACAGTGCATGAAGTCGGGGCATGGATTCCATTACCTTTTTGAGTATGGCTTTGGGATAAAGGGCCCGTCAAGGGAGGGACAGCTCGTCTCCAATCTGTGTAGCTAGTATCAAAACTTCTTTTACTAGAACATATTCAAAAGATAGTTGAGTCTGACAAAGAACATTATAATAGGCATGTTTCAAATCAATTATATTCATTAAAACCTTTTAGACTTGACAATAACCTTCAAGGTTCAGCGTGTTGCTTTGTAAATATTTGACTTTTATGGGAACAGATTGAGATCTAGCTGTTCCAGCATTTATTTTCCATTACAAGGTACTTTGAAAAGTCTGCCCGGGGGTGTGTGGGGAGGAGGAGAAGTCATTTATTAGAATATATACAGCAATTCATTAATAACTCTTATAATTTAAATAAGGTTAACTTTTTAAATCTTGGGTGATCATAAAACTGGCACACTACTTTGCTAACTACATAGTGTTACTTGATTATGAACACCCATGCACAGACATATCCTGAAGGCTATAACTATTTTATTTTAGCAGATATTCAAAATGGATACTAAGGTATGTATAATTCAATATGCAAAATAAACATGTCATACAGCATTACTTTCAATTTCCCATAATTGGCAATTCTTTCTTGAATGAACTCATCCTTGTAAGGTAGCTTTGTCTTTACATACATCTGATTTGCATGTAATGACCTGGTTGGTTTGAGCTTTGCGTGATGTATGAATCTATTGGTTATGGTTTGTTGTTAAACACAAATCAGTTTATCAAGGCTTGATTAATTAACTAAAGAGAAAACGATCCTCCTTTTCTTTGAATTCAGCAATGTGGTTTGCCAGCGTAGCATATCCTAGAACAGGGGTGTCAGACTGAAGGTTGGCCTGAAGGTTGCTTAGATCTGGCCCATGGGGCACCCTGGAAACAGTGAAGGACCGTCCCGCGGTGCCTCTGCCAGCAAAGACGGACCTCCATTTTAGCTGGCAGAGGGTTGCAGGAAACCATCACAGCCGAAAATAGAACTCAGGAGCCTGTTTTCGCTGGCAGAGCACTCGGGCCACAAGTGCCCTGACACCAGTCACGTCAAGCTGGCCATGCCCATCCTGGCCACTCCCACCTCGCCCTCCCAAGGTCAAACACAACCCTGATGCGGCCCTCAATGAAATCAAGTTTGACATTTCTGCTCTAGAATGTGTTGATTATGGATACTGAGAATCGAGCTCAGTGTGTTTTGTGAATACACTAAAAAAAAAACATGATTAGCAAACTACAGCTGGCATTTTGACTGAACTCAGCAGATACTACCTTCCATATTACACTTATTTAGCCATCCTGAACATGATTATTTCACAAGTGATTCATTGGCATCCACCCAGCTTTCCCCTACTGACTCAATATTCAAAAGAAACAAAACAAACATTAACACACAAAACTCCTACACACAGCCCAAATCGTTATTACTCAAAACATTAGGAAGCTTAAAACTCTTACTTCGATGTGCCTTGTTGGGTAATGCACTAACAGAAGCAGTCTGTTAGAAAAATAATTGCTGGTCTGTAGAAGTAAACGGGACTATATATGGCAGCAACAAGGCAAGGATAAAACTAAGCTAGCAAGTCAGTTAACTGAACTTGCTATATAAGAGAGACATTATAAAAACAACAGAAGTTTGTTTGGGCAGTAAAACTCAAAACTTTCAGAGCTGTCACAAACGTGCGAGGCAAAGATAATATATAATGCAAGAGCTGACTGTGCGCCTGATGGAGCATAACGCTCATTTACAAGAGTTGCATGGAAAGGAATCCTATCTCACAGAGCTTTGTTAATCTATCTGGGTCATGCTGTTCCATGTTCTTAGCATGCCTCTCTGGAGCGCAACAATCTTTCTTTAGCCAATCCTTCTGGTTCCATGTTGCACTTCTGTACTGTAAACCAAACCACAGCAGGTAACACTCACAGGGAATCTTGAAACACGGAATCCCTTTGCATCCTTCCCGTTTCACAATGTGTCATTAAAATATTAGAATGTGCAGAAATGGATAGGCTAACACTTACAATTAAGGAAAAGAAAGAAACTGAATACTTTTTGACCTGGCACTTATTTTATCAATGGTTAGCTGACAAAAACAGGAGTTAGAAACAGGGAAAGATAAGGAAAGGATCAATGATTTAAGGGAGGTATGTTAAAATGGTTAAGTAAACATCATCATCATTATTAATATTATTATAATCAATAATAATGATTTGATTGCTTATTAGTAACCTATGACTATCACTAAGTGCTGTATCTTATGATTACTATCACCTCCCCCTCATGACTATAACCATGTCGCTTGTATTTTTACAATTTATATTGTTGTGTTTGATTCCTAGTATGATTTGATTGCTTATTAGTATGACTATCAGTAAGTGTTGTATCTTATGATTCTTGATGAATGTATCTTGTCTTTTTATGTACATTGAGAGCATTTGCACCAAAGACAAATTCTTTGTGTGTCCATCACACTTGGCCAATAAAGAATACTGTTCTGTTCTGTTCTGTTCTGTTCTGTTCTGTTCTGTTCTATTCTATTCTATTCTATTCTATTCTATTCTATTCTGTAATGAACACTGTTGTAAATATTTTGATTACTATTTCCTAAAACTATTTGTACCCAGACAACACATTGTTTAATTGAAAATGGAATTTTTATATGTTATAAAATAAAAAACTTGGTGGGAAAAAATGTGTCACTGAATTTCACAGCAGCTGTCCAGATGAAGTCAGAAACGTTGACAGAAACTTGTAGTCTTTTATATAAATATGTTTAATATTCAAATTTACAGCAGTCTTTGTCATCATCCAGAAAAATATAAGGTAGTCAGGAACACAGTAACATCATGAGGTAAATCCCAAACAGTATACAGAACACACAGAAAAAAGGAGGGGGGAAGGGGGAAACTCCCCCTTTATACTTCCAATAACCAATTGTAGCGTAGATTGCCTCACGCATGAGTCAGCACTCTCTTAACTAATCAAGTACAACTGTGTGTTCTGGCCTATTGTGCACTTTTCTGTTCCAGCTACTAAATTCATTATCCTAACACAATGATGCTAATTTATTTCCCGCTCATAGGGGGTCTACTTGAAATCTCTGGAAATACACTTGGTTGAAGGATGAGATGTTGTAGATCTGAGGAATGTCTCCATTGGCAGGAAATCTTGATCCCACCATGCTTCCCTGCTTCTTGAGTCTAGTCGCTATTTCACAGTGCTGCTTGATGATTATTCGGTTCCACCTTCATAGAAACCGCTAAAGGTCTTTGCAGATGGTCAGATAAATAAATGCAATGTGAAGTAAGGATGGCAGTGGATGGATTTTTTTTGTAAACTCCCTTCCTTTTGCATGCAGTAGTATAGGAAGATTTTCTTTTCTGCAGCAGCTGTGATGCATCAGTGCTGGGCAATTATTTTTGCTTCTTTTTCTCAGAAAGGCAATGTTGTAGAAGTGAAGACAAGCTGTTTTTAAAGAATTTGGAAGTGAAAGCATTGCAGTGTGGAAGAATCCACCCAAATCAGTTGAGGTTCCCACCCACTTCCAACCCAGGGGTGGGTTCTAAAATATTTTACTACCGGCTTATTTTGTGGGCGTGGCTTGATGGTCATGTGACAATTATTTAGGTTTTAGCAGAGGTACTGGTCTACCAGGCTTTTAACTGCTTGCAGAGCTGTACCGATCTACCCATTTATTTTTTGCAGGCACTGATCTACCCATTTATTTTTTGCAGGCACTGATCTACTCATTTGTTTTCTTTTAACACTGATCAGCTGTAGGGCAGCCCTTTGAAGCCCCACAGCAAGAGTTTAAACAATTTTTTTTCCCTCTAGCCATCAGCTGGGACTCAGGAGGCAACAATAGATTGGGGGTGGGCCCAAATAAAAGGTAAGAATAACGCAGGGGTGGGTGGGTGGGGCATGGGGGGGGGGCAGAACCGGTTTGGTGATGTCATATCATCACCGCTACCGGCTTGGGAGAACCGGGCCGAACCAGGAGGAACCCACCACTGCCCCAACCCACATCAAATAGCATGGACACACTCAGGAAGAAATAACAAGCAGCAAATTATACATTTGCTGATGTCATCACACAAATGATCAATTTATGTACTTAGATCTGATGTTAGGATGCTAATATGTACTGGTGGCATTTATGTGATGGCGTAGTCCATTGTGACCTATCATTTTGGTGGAGTAGTTTGCTGCAGATGCCACTGGGTAATTGTATTGGGTTGTTGTTTTTAAGAAAAGAGCTAATGCGGTTAATTTTTAGCAATTGGAAATAACTCAATTTAATCTTAGATGAGTTATTATCAAATTTCACCCCAGCTTTCTTCCCTGGTCTACTGTGCATGTAGGAACAATTGTAAGAATCTGCAACAGCTGTATTTTATGTAGGAATCAGGCCAGAAATGTGCATTTTCCAGGTCATATGCAAAAGAAATCAGATCATATACAAAAGTTACAGTAAAGGGATTCTTCAAAATGATGAGACCAGAGGGTTTTTTTTTTTTTACCTTTGAACAAAATGCTAAACCAACTGGCACTTGAAATCCAGAATGTGAGGCAAGATTTCTTGCCAAAGGGAAACATATCCCAAAAATTCTGCAGAATTTCATGACTACCAATAGAAAGCACTCCCCCCCCGCCCCGATAGATATAAGTACTCATGATTCTTTGTCAGTTAGTACCAGGGTTACCTTGATCTTTTGAATGAAAACCATTGAGTTCATTGTGGGTTGATAATATGACTTCCAGGATCATAGAATTTCTAGGCAAATTCAGAAAAGATCTTACAAGAGAGAAATTATCTCCTGCTTCTCTGATAGACTTGGTGAAACACTTCAGGTTTTCTGGTTTCTAAGCCAGAAAACACTAATTATAGAGGGCCACCAAAGGACAGAAATGTAGATTAATGGGAAGAGAGTTGGATCCAAGGAACAATTTAAGGGGCAGTTGCATGTGGAAATAATAAATAATTGAAAAAAAAATCAATTGAAACATTAAACATATATTTGCACATATATTTCTGAAACCTTATCTTTGTAACATTAAACTTTGAGATGGGATTTGATGTGTATACTGTATATATACATGCAGCTATGCATAAAGGTAAAGGTTCCCCTTGCACATATGTGCTAGTCGTTCCTGACTCTAGGGGGCGGTGCTCATCTCTGTTTCAAAGCTGAAGAGCCAGCGCTGTCCGAAGACCTCTCCAGGGTCATGTGGCCGGCATGACTAAACATCAAAGTCGCACAGAACGCTGTTACCTTCCCACCAAAGGTGGTTCCTATTTTTCTACTTGCATTTTTTACATGCTTTCAAACTGCTAGATTGGCAGAAGCTGGGACAAATAACAGGAGCTCATCCCGTTACACGGTACTCGGGATTCTGAACCTTTTGATCGACAAGCGCAGCGTTTTAGCCACTGAGCCGCCGCGTCCCTTCACCTATGCATATATGCATCTAAAGCCAATCTTCCAGGCTTACTGGGAATTGAAGAAGTCTGTAATATCTGAAGACATCTCTGGAATGTCACGTTTTGTAATCCTACTTGCTGCTGTTCTACTTTTTTTTAAAAAAAGGATTAATTAGTAGCTGAGGACCACACATTGCAAATACTAAGAAAAAAAAATCTTATTTTTGTCTCTGCCAACAGAACACACAGCCCTCATTTACTGCTATCCCTAAGGTATAGATCTGAAAGCCAGAACACTTTGAACACATTTGTCTTGGATACTAATGCACTGGGATGCTGCATCCATGCTCTTGGGAAGAACATCACAGCAAGAAATGACCAACCAAGTCCAAGAAGCTGTTTCTGCCATCTGCGAAACCTAATCACCAGTACAAGTCAAACAATAGGAAAGATTGCATCTAAAATACAAAAAAAAAATCCAGCTTTTCAATTACTGCTTCTTTCCTCTGTACGAACAGATCTTTTCCCTTCATTCCCTATCTTTTACATGTCTTGCCACTTATGAGCATAGGAAAAGCTCCTAGCTTTCTTTTTTAAAAAAATTATGTGAACTTCTTTTCGTAAACAATGGGCCCTTTCATGCCACCGCTTTCACTTACCAAATCCTCCAAAGCAGTTTGAAAATGACCAGCAATTGCCTTCTTGAATGCTGCCTTAAAATGCAGGGAACATGCTGAGAAAATCACTGGCCAATCTTTGCTCCGTCCAGTTGACCAGTACAAAGGTGTGTGTGGGAGGGGGGGGAAGGCTCAATCAGCGTCCTGCCCTTTTGTTGCAGTTCCTGAGGAACTGAAAAATCCCCTGCTTCATTCAGCTTTTCAACACAAAAAAGGAAATAAATTGCTAACCCCCGTGAAAAGCTGTATGAGGGTGTCCTGTTAAAAAAATAAATAAATAAACACACTAAAAGAAGCATTTAAGCTGCTGTACTACCGTCACCACACCGTGCATAAAAGCAGCTGAAGGTCTAATACCATCTTTGCACTTTTCCACCTATAACTACTACTAGTTGTATTGGGTATTTTGTGCCAACCATGGCAGTTTCTTAAAAGGCCACCAGATGGGAGCAAAGAGGCGCCTTTGATCCCACTGGTGGGTCAAGGGGCTCTGGTCCCTGCAGCACCATTGGGGAGAGTTAATGGCCCTCCATCCCCCCCACACTCATTGGTAACGGAGGGGCCAGGGGCCCCCATAAGAACCCCTGCACAGGGGCTGCCCTTCGGCTCTTGTTCTAGCTTCCTACGGGACTGATCCATGGGCTCAATCCAGGCATGGATGCCTCCATGCCAGGGAACTCATTTTCTCTACTTCATTCCTAAATAAAGATTCAACTTGATTGCATCCTTGCGTGCTGCCTTTTTCTTGAAAGCGCCTCAACGAACCATCAACCTTTGTGAGATATCTCTCACAAGTTGCAGCTTCTAATATTTCAAATCAGTTGCCTTTCACCATAGTGGCTGGAGAAAGGGAAAGAAGAAAAGTCTTAAACCAGTAGACAGAATCCAAAAGATTCATTTTAAAATGCAGCTGAGATTGAGATCCAGACTATTTACAATTCCTCCTATAGGCGCAATACCCATAGTCTTCGATTTATAATGACCATTTGAAGTTACAATGGCACTGAAAAAGTGATTGATGATCATTTTTCACACAACCATTGCAGCATCCCCATGGTCACTTGATTAAAATTCAGATGCTTGGCAACTGCTTCACATTGATGATAAGTATCCCAGGGTCATGGGATCACCTTTTGTGACCTTCTGACAAACAAGGTCAATGGAGGAGTCAGATTCACTTAACAAACATGTTACTAACTTAACAATTGTAGTGATTCACTTAACAACCGTGGCACAAAAGGTGGTAAAATGGGGGCCAAATTCACTTAACAACTATCTCACTTAGCAACAGAAATTTTAGGGAGCTTCCAGTGGGACAGCGACATCGCCAGACGCTTCTTTTTGAAGCGCCAGCCCAGGGCTCTGTAGAACCGCAAAGAACAGCGACTATCAGCTGTCTTGCGGTTTGAAAACTTTCCCCCTGGTATGAGGGGGGAAAGTGAGTAGACGGGTGGGGTAGAGCTCCCTGAAAGTGCCGGATTTCACACATAATCTGGCGCTTGAAGATGAGAGCTCCCCATTAAGCCTGTCAGTACTCCGGACCCTGGATGCCTCTGCTTTGCAGAGCTAGATGTCGTTAACCATTCCAGCACCAACTTTAAACAGATATTTTTTGAATTGAGCTGGCGGAGCACAAGCAGTATGAATCAAACAGCAAGTTTTTTTTTTCCTTTTAACTCCAAAGATTTACTTTCTTTAAAAGATTCTTCCTAAACTGAAAGTGAAAGCAAGATGGCGTTTGAGTTTCAACGGGGCGTGAAGAAGTGAAAGCTAAAAGTAATTATTGACAAGCCCCTGTTTGAAACGTAAAACTCCTTTTTGAAAAGTGGATGTAATAAGAAAGGAATAATAATAATTGAAGCAGCAATACAAATTACAAATTGTAAAGGATTCCCTTTTTTTTTCTTCTTGAAACTTTTTTTTTCTTTTCTCTTCCCCCTTTTTTTTCTGTCCTTCTGGAAGGGAAGGAAGAAGGGGGGCAAGATGGCTGGGCTTTTTGAAAGCAAAGGAGGGTTATTTAACCCTCAATGGTCTGAATTTGAGGAAGCTTTGAGTTCAATTACCTCTGCTTTATTGAAAAGAATTGATACTATATTTCAAGTTTCTCAAGCTGGAAATAATGAAATACATGGAAATACTGAGTTGCAATCTAGCAGTGGGGGATTGAATGAAGAGTTGGGAGATGCAAAAAAACAACAACAGATTATAGCAGATTTTACTGAGGAGAGAAAGATGAATGTTGTGCAAAATAAGGGGCAAGAAGTGTTGCAAGCTGATGAAATTTTGGTTTCACGAATTTTTTTTCATAAAACTCAATCTGCACTTAAAGAGTTGTTTCCAGAAGAAGCTACATTTCTGCAAAAATTTTATAATATGCAATCCCAAAAACCGCAAAATTTTACTGGAGCTAAAAAAGGCAGAGGGATCAAAGTTAAGAAGAAAGTTCGTAAAAAGGAAAAGAAGAAAGACTGGAGAAATGGAAAATAACCCTGCTTGATGAGATGATGGTCCTTAAAAAGTACTGTTTAACTGTTTAAAGGTTTTGAATTTTTTGGAAAAAGAAAAAAAAAACAGACAGCAGTTTAATGCCAGTTAACTAAGCGATGAGCGACGATGAGGAGGCAACTTACAGCTGTATTGGAATATTTGAGAAGAATAAACAGATCACAGCAATGCTGGTGTATTGGGTTGTGAAATATGCCCTGACTTGAATGATTTGGATTATTTTATTAAGGACTGAAACAAATTTGGACTTAATTGCAATCGCAGAAGTTCTACTGAATATAGCAAATTGAAGTTTCCTGCTTGATGGTAATGAATACAAGGCAAAAGGACTATGGACCTAGGGCAATTGCAGTTGATCTGGTGGTTTCCCTAATATGTCTGACGAATTTATTAATCTAATTTTTGACTGGATTTGATGGATATCATTTCAAATATAATTACAATTACAAAGTCACTCGGGGGGCTTTTTTTTTTATATACAGAAGCAATTTTTATTTAGGGGAGTAGACGTAAATGAAGATATCTTATATGCTGTTGGAAGATGTGAAGACAAGAAGATTAGCAATTGGTTCAATCTAGTATGAAGAATTTAAAGGATTGATAAAGTTCTTAAATGATGTTCTTAGTTGATTTGTTAATATGTATTGATATAAGAGGTTTGATTATTAATTTAAAAATTATTGTTAATATTATTTCTTATTAAGTGTTTTGATTATAATTGGACCTTGATGGTTTAAAAGTGAAGGACGGAAGAGTTTATATAGTAATTTTTTTTTAAAATCGGAGGTTTTTTGAGTGAGGGTTTCCTTTTTTTTCTTTCTTTTTGTTGTTGTTGTTGTTGTTGTTGTTGTTTTGTTTTAAATGAAAGAAGTTATAAAATATTTTGTTAAATTGTATAGACCTAATAATTTGTTAAGTAACAATTAGCCAAATTGAGTAATGATAGGTTTGATTAGATAATACTTAATTGTTTTAATTGCTGTAATTATAAATGGAGATAATTTTGTTGAATTAGATGGAATAAGGAGAAAAAAAGACTTGCTTTCCTTTTATCTATTTGTTTAATGATCATGATTATAATAAGTGTGAAATGGAGTTTAATTTAGAGAATTTAAGCTGTATTTTATTTTGTACTTGCTCTGGGAAGTCGGGGGAGGTGGTTGGGGAGGGGGGGAGAAAATGTATGTAAAACTTTTAAAACTTTTTCAATTAAAAAAAAAAGAAATTTTAGGCTGAATTGTAGTCTAAGTTGAGGACTACCTATAATCAGTGGTGGGCTGCAACCAGTTTAACAACTGGTTCTCTGAGCGTGCCTAACATGCGTGCATACAGCGTTCAAAATACAGCAATTTGAAGCTCAGCTGATTACTTTCTATGGCAGCCCTGGTAAGTAGAATAGTGGAGGCATGGAAATCAGCTGTGTAGCGCGAATCAGCTGAGCCAGAAAGAAGGAAATATAGGACAGGATAGAGTGGCGGCAGGTGGGCAGGGCCAGCTGATCGTTGGAACTACCGGTTCATCCGAACTGGCCGAACTGGCAGCAGCCCACCTCTGTAGGGGCGGGTTTCAAAACCCGTCACTACTGGTTTGCTCGCTTGTGCGTGTGACGCTTCTGCGCATAAGCTTCTGTGCATGCACAGAAGTGTCTGGGAAGGTGGGTGGAGCCTCTCGCCACCACCACTACCAGTTTGCCCGATCCAGGGTGAATCGGTAGCACCCCACCACTGCACCTCTGCCTATAATCCAGACAAGAGGAAGAGATGAAATTGACAAGAGGTCTGTCTCTTTCCTCCTTGAATTCTTAGACAACAGGGCCTGCCTACAAACTGTCAGGCTGTTGATTTTGATTATAACTTTTGCTTCATATTATAGTTCAATATTTTTTAATCTATTTAAATTGTGTATCTTTTCTTGCTGTAAGATTATGAAACCAATGCAAAATGGAACCCAAAGGAGCCCTCTAGTGGCTAAGGCATCAGGCAAGACACCAGGAGACTGGGAGTTCTAGTCCCACTTTAGGCAGGAAAGCCACTTGGGTGATCTTAGGCCAATCACTCTCTCAGTCCAAGCCCCGTCCCCAGGATTGTTATTGTGGGGAAAATAGAAGAAAGATTATTAGATATGTCTTCAGTTACTTATAAAATAATAAAGGCAGAATAAAAAATAAATAAATAATAAAGATAAGAGTCTTTGTTGAGAAAACTACACAACTACAGTACACAGCTTTAGCAGTGCATTTGTACACCACCCTTTTTCTAAGATTATATATACTCTTCTGACAGATACAGCTGTTTTTCCTTCCACATCAAAGGCGTACTTGTTTTTCATCTCTTGTTCTCAAGAGAGGCAAAATCCCTCCTGGTGGTTTGTAACATCTTCTAGTCATCCAGACATCCTTTGGCTCTCCTGAAAGTTGAGTGATGTACAAATTTAAGCAAATAAATAAATAAAAACACAGACTTTAAATTGTTTAGAAAATGGTTGGATGATACTAAAATATGCCAAAAGTCACTGGTTGGGATATGGCCAGAAAGAAAACTAATTTAATAAGAGATATTATATTTTCAAATTAATAAGAGTTGTTCAGGAAATTTGGAGATATGACTTAATACCTTCATGTCCTTGAAATAATCAGCAAATCAAAATGAACTCAACCATGTGTTTGTGTTCTCTATTACAATGGAGTAGAATCAGGGGTGAAATCCAGCAAATTCTGACAGGTTCTGCAGAACCGGTCATGGAAATTTTGAGCAGTTCGGAGAACCAGAGTGGCCCCAGAGTGGGGTGGGAATGGAGATTTTGCAGTATCCTTCCCCTGGAGTGGGGTGGGAATGGAGATTTTGCAGTATCCTTCCCCTGCCATGCCCACCAAGCCACGCTCACCAAGCCATGCCCATAGAACCAGTAGTAAAAAAAAATTGGATTTCACCACTGAGTAGAATGCAGCAGAAATACAAGTTCTAATCTGATTTATATTAGATTTATGGTCACATGAAACCATAGTGTGGGTCTGGTAGGCTAGCCATTGAGCTGTATGAACTTAATTTATCAGGTTGTTGGTTCCTCGCCTAAATTCTTGTTCTGAGAAGAGGAAAATATGCAAATCATTTTTACTGGGCTTGGTTCTGCTTATATAGAATTATTTGGCAATGATATGGTTCCAGGTCTTGTTGGGTTCTGAAAATGTGAGTTCTTAAAATCCTGCTATACTAAAGATATACTAGATCTTTTATTCTTTCTTTTTTTTAAAAGAAGAAAGTCTAAAATCTAGATAAGGATTCCACCAGAGTATGTATACATGTAAGCGTGAGAACCTCTGCATATATAATATAGAATTTTATGAACCAAAAGTAAATTTATTATGGAACTAGGGTCTAAAGTCCACTTTGATTAGAAACATGATTTGTTATTCTCAGTTGGCAGATATATAATAAACAAATAGTGCAGAACAGTAAATAAATTCTGCAGTGATTATATATGCAAAGCAAGCATAGCAACCAATCACTCCAGAAATATTTTGGGGGGGGGGAGATATTGATATCACTGAGCTATCCGCCAAGATCCCTTTTCCAATCAGTCAGTGGTGGGTTCAAGTCATACCAGTGCACAATAGATGTGAAGGCAGAAATCTTTTCTATCAACATGCATCGCTTGCAATGGTTTCACTGAAATTTGATATTTTAAGACTAGGATTGGATGAATACATATTTGCAATGTTATTAAAAATACCCTTTTAATCTTACTATACCAAGCGGTTTAATGCAGTGGTGAAATCCATATTTTTTTACTACCGGTTCTGTGGGTGTGGCTTGGTGGGTGTGGTGTGGCTTGGTGGGCGTGGCAGGGGAAGGATACTGCAAAATCCCCATTCCCTCCACACTTTTGGGGGAAGGATATTGCAAAATCTCCATTCCCACCCCACTCTGGGGCCAGCCAGAGGTGGTATTTGTCGGTTCTCCGAACTGCTTAAAATTTCTGCTACCAGTTCTCCAGAACCTGTCAGAACCTGCTGGATTTCACCCCTGGTTTAATGTCAGCAGCAAACATTCTTTAATGATCAATGAACTATCTGCCAGTCTGGGTCTCAGAAGCAAACCTGACTGCTTAATCCCCAGATAGTTCATAAGCAAATTTAAAAATATTGCTCTTAAAAACCGACTTTGAAATGAACATTGCCCATTTATTCTTATTTTTCTGTTCTTTGTTCTTTAACCACTTCCCTATCCATGACCGACACCTCCTCTTATCTGTCAGTTTGCGTGGAAGATTTTAGTCATAAATTTTGCTGAAGGCTTTTCAAGGTCCAGTACATGTTTGTTAACAGCTTCAAAAATAAAAAATAAAAAGTCTAAAAGGTTAGTCAGTCAAGATTTACTGTTGCAGGAACCCTGCTGGTTCCATTTCACCAAAGCTTATTCTCCTCCATGTTTGTTTGTTTGTTTGTTTGTTTAAAAAAATATGTTTTCACATGTTACCAAGAACCAACATTAAGCTAAAAGGTGTGTAATTTCCTGCATCTTTCTGATCTTCTTTTTAAACTTCCCTCCCTACACCTACAAACAAAAACTGTGAAGTTAAAATGTCTACTTTCTAATCGTTTAAAACTCCCTTTTTACGATCCGGTGATGCCTTAATTCAGGGTAGAGTCGGGGCGACTGGATGGAGCTGAGTATTTACTGGCTGGCTGATTGCACATTTTTGTGGCAAAATGGTACGGTATATTTTAATTCTTTAAGAATAGATAAAAGTATCAACAAATAAAAATACCGGGTGCTCTCTTGAGTTTGGTTGTCTGCTGACCAGGTAATTTCATCAATGTCAGTATATGTGTTCAATCCTGAGCTACAGATACTCTCCTCCATTGCAAATATTATTATTATTATCACTTGTGGTAACTGCTAGAGCAAACATGTTTG
The DNA here is from genome assembly GCA_012654045.1 of Ptyas mucosa. NCBI lineage: Eukaryota > Metazoa > Chordata > Lepidosauria > Squamata > Colubridae > Ptyas > Ptyas mucosa. The sequence continues at coordinate 29,099,419 of WNWU01000007.1, forward strand.
CATGTACCATGTAAGTAGCTGTCTTCACAATATTTATGGGTTAAGTTTCTTTCAGTTCAAAAATGTCAAGGATAAGAAACATGGTGCCCACAGCCTTGCAGTAGTATTATGGGAGATATAATCCTCAAAATATCAACATTTATAACAATGTATAAAACAGCTTTTAAAATAGTATATTTTACCCCCATCTGTTCAATCATGTCCAGTTGGACACTGCCTGTATAAGTCCCTGTTTTCTCAGCAAGGTTTTTCAGAAGTTGTTTGCCACTTCCTACCACTAAGAGAGAGTAGCCCAAGGTCATCCATCTGGCTCCATGCCTAGGGCGGGACTACAATTCACAGTCTTCTGGTTTTTAGCCTTAATCAGTACACCAAACTGGCTCTTTATTATTTTTCTTAGTTTTTATTTAATTTTTCTCTTAATTTTCTTTAAACAGAAAATGAAAAATCAATAATTATAAACCTGGGGAAAAAATGGGGTATTTAATGAGGTTGGCTGTCTTAGCCACTCTGACTTTCCATAGCTAAGACCTATTCCTTTTTGCTACCGCTTAGTAATGCTGAATTCTTTTTATTTTATTTTTTTATAGAATTGTACCAGTATTCACACCGTTCTTTATTCACAGGGAATGACTACATTGAAACAAATGCAACCATGCAAACAAACTAAAATCGACATTTGCTCACATCCAGTTATTTTCAATGCTTAGCTCTTAAACGTCTAAGTAGAAATGTGTATAGTTCCAGATAGATTTATAATGTTGAAGCATCTTTTCCCCCTGCAACAGTTTCTTGATCTGTAAAAAGTATTATTCTTCATTCTTAGAACAGCTTTGCCTTTTGCAATGGGAAACTGCAGATTGGGGAATTTGAATTGAATTTAGCCATATGAAATTAGAAACACAAGGAATTTGCAGAAGCTCTCAGTGTACATGCAAAGCAACCAGATAATGATAATCATCATCCTAATAATACTATGAAGATGGTGGAGTAAGAAAGATAAGGATAAATAATAACACTACAGCCATATTATATAAGAAAATACACATAGATATTAGACAGCGCTGTGTTCAGCAGATTGAAGGTGTGAGGGAAAAACTGTCCCTGCATTTAGTTGTTTTGGCATAATAATAATTTTATTGTCATTGTATGTGTATACACATACAACAAAATTCACTTAACACCCAAAGACCAGGTCCAACACACATAACGATCCCCAAACACACCCCCACCCACCACAAATTCCCCACCCCTAAACCACCCAAACATCCACACAACAGACCAAGTAATGCTGTCACTGATGGTGGTGTTTTACTTCATTGTTGAGTGCAATTATAGCTCTGGGATAAAAATTATTCAGAAAACGTGTGGTCCGAGTTTTAATTGTTCTGTATCTTCTGCCAGAAGGCAACAGTCCAAAAAGATTGTAAGCAGGATAAGAAGAGGCTCTGAGAATGTTATGCAACTTCCTCAAACAGCGAGATTCGAAGATGTCATCCAGGACTGGTAGCTGGAGCCCAATGATATTCTGGGCAGTTTTAATGATGCCGTGTAGCGCCATCCTGAGAGAAGGAGTTATGTCCAGGATGTGAGGGGTCTCCAGATACCTTCTCACCCTTCTTTCTGACCAGGGCAATATACAGATCTTGTACATTTCCTAAAATTTGCTCAACATAAAAAAAAAACACATTCAAATTTGAAATTAAAAGCGTTCAAATGGAACAGGAGGCAGACTTGACTAATCCATTGATTCATACCTGCTTTCCTGGCTTTCTGGGCTGAGTTCCCAGCTATTGGTTCAAATCACATTTCCTCTGTGATTTGCTGGTTTTTCATAGCAATTTTTGACATAGAATAAATCAAGGTTTAGCTAACCATGGATGCATTATGTAACAATCACAGTCTGATCATTTTCATGTTGAAAAACTTCCATGGCAGAGATTTTATTGCATTCACACATTTTTTATAGATCCATATCTATAAAATCACCAACAGTCATAGGCATAACTATTTGTGCTGTCATGTAACATATCACATCCAACTGAATTATTAAAATTATGGGAGTGTTGCCACTATAGGAACAAAACATGGGCCCGAATCATGGATCCTCCTGAATTCAATCTTTATCTAAATGAAATCACATCAAAATCATCATCATATTAGAATTTACATCCATTGGCATGCAATGAGCCATCATGCAATCATGGAGTCAGAGATTTTGATGCCACAGTGGTGAAAAGATTTGACTCTGAACTGCACTTTTTTTTTAACATGACATCTACATGGAGCCATTATCAAATCTGATATATAGACAGCTATATATAATGAATCCAATGCTTGAAATCAGGTCTTCCTGAAATTAACTTTTTCACACAATAATTCTGTTTAGGATTTTTATTTGTTTGCTTGTTTCTTATTTCATAAGATTTCTTATACATCTATAATAGTAAAATAAATCCTGGAAGTTTGGCAGGAAAATTCCTTTTTCAGAAAAGGCAAACTGTGAATTTCTTCCTTATATTGAGAGCTAATTCTACTGGAGAAAAAGATTTTTTTCAGAGTTACACATGAGCTTTCAGAAATAATTGTAGTTAATCCATTATTTTCATTAACTTGCCTGAGCACCATGGAACCAGCTTAATCTATTAGTGCCTGATACAGTTCTTCAATTAAAAAGAAAAGAAAGCAGTATTTTATTCCACTTTCTGCCAAGATTCTGCCAACTTGAAGGAACTGTAATTTACCTTCCAAGAACAGTATAACAGTCTTAAATATTTTTGAAGTATATCTTGATCTTTCCAAAATTAGCATTATAATTGAAATGATTAGCATCATTTTGGAAAACTTTATTTACTTATTCAATTTATATGGCCACCTATCTGAAAGATATGACTCTTTGCAGGTGTGTGATGTCTTGCTATAAATTACATTACACAGCAATGGAGTTGCTATGTACAGAATAAAGAAATAACATTCAAATAAGTTCTGACATATGGTTCTGCACTTTCATATTGGGAACAAATACAGCATTTGCCCAATTTAACTCCATAGTGTCAGTATTCCAAAATCTCTTCTTAACAAATATATCAGAAGCATTAAGAAATAGGCTATTTGGAAATAATTATTTTGTACTTCAGAGCTCAAGATTACAAACTAATGATATTTCAACTTTTTATTCCTAAATTATTGTAATTTTTCATTATCTTAATAAAACTGTTCAGTTGTTTATACCTTGGAGTTGTAGTTTAAGTTCCACTGTTTTTGTATGCTCCAATAATTTAAGTGTTTCTAAGACTGTTAGTATATTCGGTCTACATTAAAAGATCAACAGATATTTTAATTGCATATTTTACATTAATAAATAACATCAGCTGTAATTCTCCAGCACTGTGTTGTAGGAACTTTAAAGAAAAACCCTTAAAATGACCTTCATGGAAAAATTTATGGAAAAATTACCGTACTTTTCGGAGTATAAGACACACTTCCCCCCCCCAAAAGTGGGTGAAAATTGCAGTGTATCTTATACACCGAATGTTGCCAAAGCCCAGCCAACCCGCTGGTCCCCATCCTTCGGCCATTTTTGGCCTCCGTGCGTTGCGTTTTTGGCCTTCGCACACTCCGTTTTAGATCCGTTCCAGGCTGCAGGGATCGCTGCCTCTGTGCATCATGTTTTCGGCCTCTGCGCGTCACGTTTTTAGCCCTCATTGCCCGGAACTGGCCAAAAATGTGACGTGTGGAGACTGAAATGTGATGTGTGGACACGGAGGTGGCGATCGCTGGCGATGTACTGTGGCAATCCCCGCAGCCTGGAATCGGTATAAAATGAAACGTGCGAAGGCCAAAAATGCAATACGTTGAGGCAGCGATGGGCTCTGGCAATCTCTGCAGCCTGGAACAGCTGATTGGCGCTATTCCGGGAGGCCAATCCATCCACCAATCAGCTTTTTGTACTAAATGAGGCTGCAATAACGTGCTGAAGCTTACCAGGTTGTTTGATGTTTGCTGCAAGGACACTAGCCAGATGAATACCAATGGGTGCTGGGAGACAGAATTTTTTCCCCTTCTTTTCCTCCCCAAAAACTAATGTGCGTCTTATACTCCGGAGTGTCTTAATACTCCGAAAAATATGGTAAATAATGGTTTAGCAAAGTAACCATTGTTTTCTGTTTCTTTTGTTACAATACTATCATTTGATATTTTTGTTACATAGCGAGTACCATCATATGCTAATGATGTTCATCTTTACATTTGTTAATGCCTGTCTCATTGCCTGGAAACTGCAGGAATTTGGAACAATGGACTTCAGAAAACCTGAATGAATTTGGATTTTGAGAATGTCTGATTCCAGAGACTTACCACCTCTTGTTCTGGATAATATGGCACTGCCCCAAACAGACTTTATGCACAATCTGGCTCACTTGACTCACAATTCCTATTCAAAGAGCAGGTGGCAGTCATTGCCAGAAGGGTCTTTTCAGAACCTCAAGTTGTACCCCAGTTGTGCCTGTTTTTAGACCGGAGGCTCTAGTATCATTCATTTATGCCGAGTCACTTCCCAAATGGATTATTGCAATGTGCTCTATATGTGGCAGCCCTTAAGGAGCACCCTGGAAGGTGCAGCTGGTCCAAAATGCAGCCGTATGGGCAATTTTGTGTGCTCTTCGATTAACATATACTGGTTTTCAGTACGCTTCTGAGTTCACTTCAAGGTGCTGCTAATGCCTTATAAAGCCTTACATGCCCTGGGATCAGATTATCTGAGAGACCATCTCTTCTACTTACATATATCCAATTAGGTATGTCAGGAAAGGCCTACTCTGATTCCAATCTATAAGGGAGTGCCACTGAAGGGTTCCAAAAGATCACTATTTCTGTTGTAGCACCCACCCTATGGATTATCTTATCCCCAGAGCAGGGGTGAAATCCAAAATTTTTCCCTACCGGTTCTGTGGGCGTGGCAGGGGAAGGATATTGCAAAATCTCCATTCCCATCCCACTCTGGGGCCAGTCAGAGGTGATATTTGCCGGTTTTCCGAACTACTCAAAATTTCTACTACCGGTTTTCCGAACTACTCAAAATTTCCACTATTGGTTCTCCAGAACCTGTTAGAACCTGCTGGGTTTTACCCCTGCCCCAGAGATCTGACTTTGCTGGCCTTTCAGAAGGCACTGAAGACATGATTTTACCACCAGACTTTGGGATCTGATTGGGAGGTAGAATCTGTTCAACATTCATAATGTGAATGGTTTCTCACACTGGTTGATTATGTGATTTGAATACAGATTTTAAACTAGTTTTATGTGCTTTTATTTTTATTTATGTTATTGTTGGTATTTTAACTATTATGACTTGTCTAGAAACATGTGAGATGGCTAGCTATACAAATTGAATGAATGAATAAATAAATGTTTGTAACAATGCAGCTCACACAAGATATGTAGCATTTCCTAAGAAAATAGTGGTCAGATCTAATAAATTTAAGAGCATTTTGTAGGTGCTGGGAGGAAAGCATCTACACAAATCTAGGACTATATGCTGGTTTGTGACATAGATCTAAAAACTAAAAACTACATATTTTATTATTAATAATCCATCAGTACAGATGTGCTGTACAAACTGATGAATGTGGGAGAGGGAGAATGACCTATAAAAATCCATAGGATTAAAAAAAAATAACTCAGTTCCTTGTTTTTGGGTCATGGTAATGTCTTTAAGCTGAAGGTCCATCATTCAAAAGTGAGCAATTTATGAGCTGATATGTGTTTGAAAGTTAATTTTAGAGGAATACCCTGAAGAAATCCAGAAAATCCACATTGAAGTATGACCTGGAACCATGATTTGCAGTGCAATTTTTTTACTTTGGCTCTCTGATATTTGGTACTGCAAATTTTGCATTATGAAGGAGCTATGAAATACAGTCTTTAATTATTTAAGTGATCATAAATATGATATACAAAGTCCAGTTTGGTATAACACTTAAGGCACCAAGCTAGAAACTAGGAGACTGTGAGTACCAGTCCACTCTTAGGCATGAAGCCAGATGGGTGACCTTGGGCCAATTATTCATTCTCATCACTAGGTAGAAGGCAATAATAAACTACTTCTGAAAATCTTTCCCCCAAAACTGCAGGGACTATTCAGAAAGACCTCAGGAGGCAATCTTGACTCCAAGGCACAAAATAAACTAACAAAACCAACATAATACATACTGTGTAAAAGAGAACCCATAATGAAATCATCTAAACTTTTTTTAGAATGCATTTTATTACAGTTGTTCTTCATTATGATTTTGCTGATTTAATCCATAGAAACATGTGATATTTGATTCTGCAATGGCTGTCTGATTTTTTCCTTATATGAAATCAAGCAAACTTTGCTTGTATTCATGTTTTGTGAAAAGACGATAGCACAAACCATTGCAGCCATGATTATTTATTGGTGAAGGCAGATTCATTATGTGCTTGGTGCCAAGTGAATTCCATGTAAGAATCCTGAGAAATAAGGGGATCAGGGGTGAAATCCAGCAGGTTCTGACAGGTTCTGGAGAACCGGTAGCAGAAATTTTGAGCAGTTTGGAGAAATGGCAGTGGAAATTTTGAGCAGTTTGGAGAACTAGTAGCGGAAATTTTGAGTAGTTCAGAGAATCGGCAAATGCCACTTCTGACTGGCCGCAGGAGTGGGAGGGAATGGGGATTTTGCAGTATCCTTCTGCCACACCAACCAAGCCATGCCCACCAAGCCATATCCACAGAACCGATAGTAAGAAAATTTGGATTTCACCACTGCTCCAGATAATATATTTTCCCATAACATTTAAATAGCAGTGGCACTCAAAATCATACATATTTTATATTCCTTCCATTATGAATATGTGATCCAAGAGCCAGTTTTGCCTAATGATTAAGGTGCTGCCTAGAAATCAGGAGAGACTGTTAGTTCGAGTCCTGCCTTAAGCATGAAAAGCAGCTCAGTGACTTTGGGCCAGTTACTGTTTCTCAGCCCAACCCACGTCACAGGGATGCTATTGTGGGTAAAATAGGAGGAGGAAGGAGCATTCGGTATGTTCACACCTTGAATTACTTATAAAGAAATAGAGGTGGGGTTTTTTTTTAAAAAAAAAGTCTGATGAAGTCCATGACTTGACAATGGATTCTGAGGGAACCATATAAAACCTCTGTGAAATCAAAGGGATGCACGATGAAGACTATTGTACCATTTTTATAACAGAATCAAAGATTACGAAATCCACGGCTGCAATAATTCATTCTTTGTGGGTGGATGCGATTTTAAAATACTTGGGTACATCTCTGATAAAAAAATCTTGTATCAGGAATTTCTGTGTTTGCAATGTAGAGCTGTGGTGGCACAGTGGTTAGAATGCAAGTACTGCAGGCTACTTCTGCTGAAGGACTGCCTGCAATTTGGCAGTTCGACTCTCCTCGGGCTCAAGGTTGACTCAGCCCAACCTGGACAAATCCCGGCAGTTTTCTTGGCAAGGGTTTTCAGAAGTGGCTTGGCCTTAACTCCTTCCTGGATTAACTGGCCCAAGGTCACCCAATTGACTTTGTGCCCAAGACGGGACTAGAACTCAAAAGACTCTAGCCTGATGCCTTAACCGGATCTCCTTTACTTTATTGCTTTATTTTGATGCCATCTTAGAAGCACTTCCATCAGTGCAAAATCTGTTAGCTTTATCAGCCATTACCTGGGCGAGAAGGCAGGAGAACGGTCAGAACAGGGGAAATAAAGAGGCAGAATAGGAAGTGCAACGGGGGGGGGGGGGAAACAAATTTCACTTTGTCAGGCTAGCTTTCTGCTGAGTCAAGCGTGGGGAAATGCACTTCCCAAATTCAGAAGTGGGGAGAAGCCGTTTCGGGGACGAGGGCCACGTTCATTGTGTGCTTCACGTGCGGATAAAACTTCGCGCTTTTCCCTTCCAAAGCGCGGTTCTAAAACAAACCGACTGGAACATACGCTGGGATTCACTTCTCAATTCACACAAGCCGTGCGTGTGCGCCGAGTCTAAAATCCCAGGTTTAAAAGACATCGTTGGCGTCACTGCGAGCACGTGGTGTTTGACGCTTACAAGAAGGGGAAGCTCTCCTGACAGAACAGCCATCGATCAAGCTTTGCAATTATTATTACAAAAGAGCCGGGGGAGGAGAAAGGAGAAGGGGGGGGGGGTTGTGAGGGAAAGAAACAACAACAGCAGCAGCAGCAGCCCTCTCTTTCATCCTCAAGAGCTAAAGCGGCTCTTGCCCGCCCTTTTCCAGAAGAGGTAAAGGCAAAAGGCGGCGCTGGGCGAGACCCAAGGCAGAGGCGGCCGAGCGCGAGGTGCAGGAAGTCCTCCAGGCCCCGAGGGAAGCCTGCCAACGCTGTCCTCCAGCCTCTTTTCTTTCCTTCGCTCAGGTTGGCCGCAACACCGCGTGGAGAGACGTGTCTGGAACGGCTACAAAGGACACGCAGGCGCGATTCTCACCCCGGTGCTTCCTCTCCTCTCCTTTCCCCTCCCCTCCCCCCCACCCTCAAGTCTTTTCTGAAGCAAAAGCGGTGAACGGTGACTGACAGGTGACTCGAGACCGCCCCCCTCGCTAATGATACGCACATTCTACACAGCACTGTACAAGCTTTCTCTCGGCGACTGCAGCGGCCTTGAAGCTGGCCGAGGTGGGGCAGGGTGGGTGGAGGGGGGGAGAGAAGGAAATATGAGGCGCCAAGGGATGTTTCTCAGCAAAGACCCGGCCACCTCTCGCTTCCGCAGAGAAGCGCCTCTCTCGGGAGCCGCAACAACCGCGAGCTGCCGCTTGCAGCAAGCCTCCTTGCGTTTTTTTTTGTGTGTGTGTGCCCCCTCCCCTTTCCCCTTCGCCGGAGGCGTAGCGCAAAAAGGGCGCCTCGCTCTCTCGGCTGCCGCTCAACCAAACCCTCCTTGGAGGATGCCACCCCCCCCCCCGCCCCCCCGCTGGTACCAGCCGCCCTCCCACTTCCCTTGCCATTGGTGGGGCGGTTGGGTCTCGCTTCTCCCGCCGGCAGGAGCCCTCCTCTCCCCTCCTCGCCGCGCCCGCCCGCCCGTTCCAAAAGGTGGACGGAGCGGCACTGCTACGCCTGGTGGCAGCGAACACCTGGGAAGAAGGGCAGAGGCGCCCGAAGGGGCGGGGCTTCTTTTTGACAGTGATTGGCAAGTCGGGCTCCGGCCAATCGTGGCGGAGCTAGCGCTTTTGGCAAGGCAGGCGGGCGGCGCGAGAGGAAAGCTGAGGCAGGCGAGGATAGGGTGCGCCTTGGACTGAGCGGCGCTCTAGTGGCTGGGGTTGCGTGAGTGAAAGGAGAGACCCTGCGAAAGGGGTGGCGGCAGCGAAAGAGGGAGACGACGCCGAAGAGGAGGAGGCGGCGGCGGCGACGGCGGCGAGGAGGAGGAGGAGGAGGAGGGCAGGGCGCAGCCCGGAGCTTGTACAGTGGCGGCAGCGGCAGCTCGTCTCCTCTATGCTGCTGTTGGACTGATGCGTTTTTCCCTCCCGTTCTTGCAGCCTGTTTAATAACCTTCCGATCTTCCGCTCTGCCTTCCCTTGATTGCAATTACTCTCCTCGGCCCACATTTCTAATACGAGAGAGGGAGAGGGAGAGAGAGAGAGAGAGAGAGGCGTGATTGACATCTCGAGGGGGCAAGGAGGAAAAAAAAAACCCCGGAGGAGGAGCGGTGGTGGCGGCGGCAGCGAAAGCAGGAGAAAGCCGAGAGCCAAGGAGAAGAAGGCAAGGTTGGACGCGGCAAGAGCAGCAGCGGCGGCAGAGGCGTGAAAGTTGAACCGGTCCTGAAGTCGGGGCGAGAGACGCCGATCGCTTGGCCGTTGTTTGCTGCTGCAGCCGCCGTCGCCTTCGCAAGCTTTGTGTCTGGTGAAAGGAGAAGAGAGAGAGAGAGAGAGAGAAGCGAGCCTTCCGCCACCTTCCTCTTCTCCTCCTCCTCCTCCTCTCAGGTCGCTGGAAATGTCTGAACACAAGGCGCTAGATCCGAAGATATCCACGACGGACAGGGTGGTGAAAGGTAAGAGGTGAGCTCGGCGCCCGCGGACGCCCAGCCGGCCTCAGGAAGGAGCCGGAGTGTGGGGGGAGGGCCAGATCCGTCTTTGGCCGCCTGCTAGACGGGCAGGCTCGTTCCCGATCTCCCTTTCCCCCTTTGCGCTATAACCGGGGGGGAGGGGGGGCAGAGCGGGGAGGCGGCAGGGGAGGAAGTGTGTGTGTGTGTGTGTGTAAGAGAGGCTGGCATAGCCCGGGCGGTGTGTTTATTTACTGTGGCTGCGGTTGCAAAATGAGTAAGGCGTATGGAGGCGGGGAGTGGGGAGAGCGAGAGAGAGAGAGAGCGCGAGGGAGAAAAGAAGAAAGGAGGAGGTCTGGTTCGAAATAGGAAGTGGGTGACTGGTTAGGACTCTGTTGGGGGGGGAGGAGGAGGAAGAAGAGGGGGGGGGAGAATGACCAATAGATGGGGCGCGCTACACTACCGACGTAGGCGGAGAACGGCTTTAGGTGCAGAGGGAACACCTAAAGCGACGTTGCTGGGGCTCGATCGGCAAGAGATCGCGGGGGGGGGGGGGGGGGGGCAGCTTCTGGAACGCCCCCCCCTTTCTGGGGTTGTGGTCTGCCTACGGCTTGAAACAACACGTACACACACACACACAGCGCCTATCCTTTTCTCGCGTTGCAGCAATTTCCCAGCCTCGGCATGGTTGCGCTGGATGTGCCTGGCGGGCGGGGGAAGGAAAACCCTCCGTTGCTTTCTTTGCGCCTGGAAGATCCGGAGGAGGAGGAGGAGGAGGAGGAGGAGGAGGAGGAGGGAATTCGCACCAAAACTCCCTCCCTATTCATCGCCCCCTCCCAGTTCCTCGGGGCATTTCCATCTTCTCCCCGCCCACTTCTGGGGTGGGTCGCTCTCTTGAACGCGGAGCACTTCTAGAAGTCTATTTGGGTTCGCTGCCTGTGCAAATAGGCCTCTGCGTGTGTGTGTGCGTGTATGCAGCTAGGATTTGACAGCCGGATCTCTTCTCCCAACATAGCTACTTCTCTTCCCCCCCTCCACTTCCCTACCATTAACGTGTTGCTTGATATGTATGACAAGCTGGAGGTAGTGACTGTAAAGTCATGGAGGGAAGGTGCCTGGAGTGGGAGGAAGAAGGGAACATGAGGGAGGGGAGCTAGTTCCCCTCCGTTGCCTGCCCTTTTTGGCCCATTGTGTGATTGTGCAGAGGTGCAAGAATTCACCTGTGCAAATACAACTCCCTCCCTCCCTCTCCTCCTTCCTTCCTTTTTAGCTTCTCCACCCCCAACCAGGAAATGCTGATATGGTAACAGGCAAGCTTATGCTGCAGTAGCAACAAAAGAAATCATAGAGTGGTACCATTTTATCACTGGCTAGATCCATCCTGTTCTGGATGAAAAATCTGCATTTTTCATCCATGAATCTCCGACTACTGCAGTTTTTAAGAGATAAACAGAAATGTTCTGGTCCTCCAGTGACGGAAACAGAATAGAAAGAGATACAGTGCTTCCCGCATAATTTTTTATTTTGCATTCTTCTTTTCCGTACCCTGAATACATGCCGTATACAGCTCCCAGAATTGATTGGGTGGACTTTTAAATTCTCTATGGCACCTCCCCAACTTTAGCTTATTTCAGTAGGGTAGGATGGGAGACTACCAGAAGATTCTGTGGCAGTAATCTAGTTTGTTAGACTAGGAAATCAAAACAGAAGGAAGGAAGAGGGAAAAAAATGAACACTAGGAGTAGGTAACGGTAAATTATGTTCATGTCAGAAAATTTAAGTGGATGTGTCCCTACAGTCATCAGGAGTTTAAGTTAACTCAAGGGACATTTTATCTTCAGTATAGCTAGGATTCTAGCTTTGTTATCTGATTTTAAATTTATTTTTCTCCCCAAGTGAGAACTTAGGAATTGTAGCAAGTTGGTTGTCTATTCCCCAGTGAAACAAATATCAACATTTCTTGATTGCTTTTGGTCAGGTAGGGGATATGCCTGAGTGGTGAAAACAGTGATTTGTTTCGCTTAGTATAGCTTCCCAATCTGAACATCTTCCAGATACGAACTCTAGGTCAGCATTCTTCAATAACCATGACTGAGAAAAGTTTTAACATCTGAATGGTGAGCAGGGTGAAGAAGAAAGGCTTGGTTTCTTGAATTAATCCACCTACCCTATCTTGTAAACACTGGTTTGTAATATAATGTTAGGCAAACCCATTGTTGTGATGGGTTAAGCATGCTGTGGCTTCATGTGCAAGGGCTGAAGTTCTTTTAGAATGTATTTCCTCCCATTTTCCTCAAAAGAGTTGGAATCAATGGAATTTGCAAACCTCAAGAATAATAATGGCATCTATCTGAGTTGGTGTGAATATTGATATAACGTTATTGGTTCTCCTGCATCTTAATCCTAATATATGATTATGCCAGCATTCCAAAGAAAAAGAATTTATCCTTTAAAGCTCTAGTTTTTTTTTTTAATCAAAGCCTACTTATTTAGGGGAAACAAAGTTCCCTTAAGCTCAGTGAAGTAGGCTGAATAAACATTAATGAGATAGTATCAGAACCTGTATTTAAACTGAGCAAATCCATTGAGTTAAAGCTGCCTGCTTTCTGATCTTTAGTATCAACTAAGTCTTCCATTTTCAGAGGTCTGAATCAGAGCATTGTATGAATGTTACATCCTTTCATCTTATCAAAATCTAGAAACCCTGGGGTTTGAAAATGGAGAGCTATCTTAAGTGTTGCGGAAGATTCCCTGCAGTTTTAGGAGGAAATTCGATAGGCATTCCCTGGCAGATTTTTTTTTTAATTGCATTGATTAGCTATGCCTAAATGTGCTCTGTTTGTGGACATCCCTTTCTGTTCACTAAAGTGGCAACATTGAAATACTAAGGAGAAATTCTAATATACACCTATCTGGGGGCAAAAAACACTGTTAAATCACTAAGGCATCCTTAGTCTAGGATTAGATTCAAAATGAAATAATTAACTTGCCAGAATTTTCATGCTTATTTTCTCATTAAGACCAAATGAACTTGTAATTGAAAAGGCGATTCTGATATATCGTTTCTCAATTTATAAAGCCTGTTTAAAAGGTAACTACAGTTTATTCATCCAACATTAACAGGAATTTATGCAGATTTTGCAAGCATTTTTTTTCTGTGGCAGATATAGAGAGTCCATAATTTGTTAAGTGTCTGCTCAAATAACTCTTGTCCTCTAATATACATTTTTAAAGAAAACATAAATATCCTTAATACTTTTCTGCCTTTATCTTCTTCAAATTAACTCTTACACTGTCTGCCACAATAAGATTGAGGCAGTACATTAAATGACACTCTGCTGTTGTTCCCCAATGTTCCCTCTGGCAAAATGCTATGGGATACGAAAAGACCCGATTTTTGACAATACTGGCATTCTTTGGGGACTGTCTTTTTTCCCTTCCCGAATATTAATACCTAGCTATGCATATCTAAGTACAAGATGAAGGTTGGTTTAATTCAAAAACATGGGACATTTGGAGCAAAGTTGTCCAAATAAGGTATATCTTTATGACTTAGCTAGCTGAAACCAAACCTCTCTTAAATAATTAGACCGAATCAAGACCAAATCAAGAGATTTTGTGCATGGTACAAAATATTGGGATCCTACAGGAAGCAAGGACATGTTGGTTATGTTTAATACCGGCTTTTGCATGCTAATAAAGTCTCTGTTGCTTTCCCCAGGAGTAAAAGAAATGTAATTTGCCTGTGATCATGCTTGTCAAAGTGGCATGCTGTGTTTTTCCTATAAAGCTGGATAATTACAAAAAATACTTTCAGAATAATGAGGATAAAAGCAAGCTTTCCCCTCTATCAAAGAAGAAGAAGAGGAGGAGGAGGAGAAGAACTTAGCATTTTTAGCACCATAATTTAACTTGCAATATTGTTCTGAAATATGTGGCTCATCTACCTGGCTTGAATGAGACAAAAAAAAGTTCACTTCCTATGACTTTATTGTAGCATATAATCAGTTTATTACATATTTAAAAAGTCTGTTGCCAGCTTATAATTCATCTTTATGAACCTTCTGAGTAGATGCATAAATCCTTTATATAGCAAGAGAAATTTCCTTGCGTGGTGTGTTAGAAGTGGCAGCTTAATCTTTGATCAGCTTTCTGTATTATGCTAATCTGTAGTTTGGGTTTAGCATGTACAGTGAATTGAACCGGATGTAGTTTGTTCACCATAGTTTATGGCTTTGTGCATTGTGTGAATGCAGCCAGCTGCATTTTATTCTGCAAATTATGTTTAAACATGCCATGGCTCATTGCAGTATTAAATCTGGAGTGTGGATGGCTAAGAGAACCTTTTGCTAGCTTTGATCTAGAAACACTGTGTGAAGACATTTTGTATCACCATAAGAATACAAAGTAGTACAGTGGTTAAACATTTGGTTCAAATCGCCAAGCTTCCTACAGTAATGCTATCTTTAAAGTAGTTGTACTCATTTTGAATGAAATTATAGATCTGAAAATGTTGTGTATTATTTTTTTCCACTTGCAACATTTATCTCAAGAAGCTCCTTCTGTATTGTACTATGGAGTACTTTAATGCGTAAATGCTACAGGGAGGATGGCAGTCCCACTCGTACTGTTAGTCTTTTCAAAGTTTTTTTCATTTACCATTTAGGCTCTGAAATACAGTAGGACTCCAAACCATTTTGGGGTTGCAGAGAAATAACAGTGTTGATAATGACAGATAACAATTTATCATGAAATTATCATGTATTTTCTTGTGAAATACCTGGTGATTTTTTGAGGAATACTAATTTCATTTTTTTAAATCTAGACTAACCTTTGGTGTATTCTGAGATGAAGCTAAATCAAAAATCTGTTTAATTAGTATGGACTCTTATCTTACTCCTTACATATCTGATTCTTTGAATGAAGTCTTAGACTTATTACATTACTTAAAGTCAGGTTAAGCACCATCTGAACTTTACAGAACCAAATCTGGAATTGTAGGACTACACTCGATTATAATTGGCAATTTCTGTAGACCCCCCCAAATGGCAGCTGCCAAAATAGGTTGACACTAGTCAATTACCCATGACTGTTGGGTCATTGTTTTAGAGATATTTTCTTTCCTAAAACAGAAACAGAAAGACTTAAGGGCAAAAAAGCAGAGAGAGCGGAAGGAATTTCCTGCTGGCTTGACTGTGCTAACATCTGGCAGGTGGTGATGGGATTAGTCTGCTTGGCTTCCAGGGAGCTACAGTGGGAACCAGTCTACTATCCTTGCGTTGGCAATGCAGCAACACATCAGCACTGAAGCAACCACAAATTTGCCAAATTTCAATCCCATGGAAGTCATGGGTCCCAGATTTTGAATGCATTCTGTAAGTTAGTCCATTTGAGATGCGTTGGTTCAAAATTATTGCCCTATGATGCACTATTTTACCCAGTGAACAGTTACAGACGTGAGAGTTTTAGTAGCATATAGATACTGTAGTAATTCTAAAACTTCAGTTAAAACAGCTGCAAATGATGTAGGGCCGTGATGGCGAACCTATGGCACGGGTGCCACAGGTGGCATGCGGAGCCATATCGGTGGGCATGCGAGCTCAGCTCCGACACTCATGTGTGTGCTGGTGGGCCTTCTGGGCCCACCAGAAGTCAGGAAACACAGTTTCCGGCCTCCGGAGGGCCTCTAGGGGAGGTGGGGCAGGCTGTTTTTGCCTTCCTCAGGCTCCTAGAAAGGCTCTGGAGCCTGGGGAGAGCAAAAAACGGGCCTACCGGACCATCACGTGCCAAAAGCGGGGGGGAGGAACACCGGGGCGGGGCGCATAGAATTATGGATGTGGGCACACGTGCATGTGACCCCACCACGCTCCCCCCACTTTTGGCACGCGATGGCAAAAAGGTTAGCCATCACTGATGTAGGGTATGATAGCTTTTGCTTTAGCATGGTGTATGACCACAGCCATTGTGTTCTTGATTGGGCAAGAAGAAGGAATGCTGGTTAAAGGAAGAGAGAGCTTAATTAATAATGTAATTGAGCCAAATTAAACATATTGAAATCCTTTTGCATTAAATGGGAAGAGTTTTAATTATCAGTTTGAAATCAGTCAGATAGTCTTAAATCTGGAAGGCACTGACTCATGAGTAACTAAGAAGGGAAAACTAATTATATTAGTTTTGAACTAATTACTATCCTGAGTTGGAGATGAATATACTGTTTTTGAGAAGTTGGATTTGGACCTTCCGGTATCAGAACAGCAATAGGAGCAATACAGAAGCATGCATACTGTCTTATTGTTTTCTTGGTTGTCTCTTACCAAGAATCAAAAGTTTATATTACCTAAATAAACATTATAATTAGAGGATTATTGGACAATCTGGGAAAGTCTCTGGATTCCACAAGAAAATGAAAGTGAGATAATTATATGATTTTTGCAGATTTATTCCTACCATCATTTGGAGGTAATTGCTTCAAGATTGGACAAACTGTTTCGTAACTATGGCTGGAACATACATACCCTCTTTTCTTAATGAGGGATATTTTCAAAAAGTATTCCACATTATTACTTGTGGAATAATGGGATACTTTTCCTTATCTCTCGCCTCCTGCTTCTTTGCCTTTGGTTCCGTGATGAACCATGACTCCCACTGCCAAGTACTGCTATTTTCTGTGTAAGAAATTTTTTAAAAAGAATTTGGAGGGAGGGAGAAAAAAAAAACCTTGCAGATACCTCTGTGCAGGCCTTTCCACATAGTTCACTTTGTTCTGCACTGTTCTCTATTTTTTATGCTTCCAATTAGTACAGAATCATCGGTACTAGAATTGTAGGAAAGGCCATAACTCTTCGGTGAGGTTATAATAGTAGCTGACCTGTTCATAATGGCAAAGTTTTGCAGGAAGGTACTTGATTTCTCCTCTTTTTTTTTTTTTTTTTTTTTTTGGCTGTTGGAAGAGATATTTCTAGGCACCAACATCATACATGTAGCTTTGCCCACTTCCTTTATTGCATGACGTGTGCAAAAAGAAAATAGTTATCGCATGTAAAGACATTCTCTGTTACTTTATAAGGTCCTTAGCTGCATGGAGAGGCTGGGAAGCCAGCCTGTACATAATTCCCACTTAAGGATTTTTGGGGCAGCTTTTGGGCAGTCCTCTTCTGAACCCTTTCCACTTCTATGTTATTTAATTGTTCTCATATTGTGAGCAAAATGTACATTTGGTTAATTGTACCAAATTAAAGTAATTCAGTAATTCAGCAATACTGGATACTGTCAAAGTATCCTTTAGCACAGGGGTTGCCAACCTTTCAGACCTCAGGGACCACTACGTTCATAATTTTAAATTCTGCGGGCCACCAATATGAATTTTTCAAAAAGATAAGTAGTATTTAATGCAATATAAAAAATGCAAATCATTTTTCTGCGGACCACCAAAATTTTCTTACAGACCACCAGTGGTCTGCAGACCACTGGTTGGTGACCTCTGCTTTAGCAGAGTTAATTAAAAATAATGAGAATTGCAGGTTCCTGACTTTTGTGCCTGTCCACCCATTAAGAAGCATTTTGATCACTCACTAAAAGTTAAGTATTAGGCTGGGAATGCACTTTTAATAGTATTTTTATCTTTTATTTTAGCCTGAATTGTACAAATATGTTTAAATAAACTTTAAAGCTGAGGTCAACATTATTTGATTTCTTACAAATAATGTAATGGTTGACTTATAACAGTTCATTTAGTGACCGTTTGAAGTTCCAACTGCACTGAAAAAAAAGGACGATCATTTTTTCATGCTTATGACAGTTGTGGCATCCCCATGGTCACGTGATCAAAATTCAGATGGCAACTGGTTCCTATTTTGACGGTTACCGTGTCCTGGGGTCATGTGATCACCTTTTGCGACCTTCTGACAAGCAGAGTCAATGAGGAAGCCAGATTCACTTGACAATGGTGGCAAGAGAGGTTGTAAATTGGCGCGAAATTCATTTTAACAACTGTCTCCCTTAGCAAAAGAAATGTTGGGCTCAATTGTGGCCGTAAGTCGAGGGCTACCTATATTTATCCTTTTGCATCCTTCGAGAAGCCTCATAAAGACAAATGGAGGAAACCACAGCTAAAAAAAAAGTGGATGCCACTTCAAGGCAGACCTTCACAGGCACGGTATTTTATGTGGTTAAATGAGCTATGATTTAAAGACGTGTCTTTGGTTTTTACTGTATCAGAGACTTCCGAGACTTCCATTTTTTGAAAGGATTTCCATTAAATTGAACTTCATTTCACAAAATGCTTCACAAAATGATATTGAGGCTCTAACTATGAGTAGGAATTGAGTGTGAGTGCCATCTAAGCATTTCCACAGAATGCATAAATGCATAAAAGACAATTTGAGGCAAAAACCAAGGGTACAGGTAGTCCTCAACTTACGACCACAATTGAGCCCAACATTTCTGTTGTTGGTGAGTCTCGCCCCATTTTACAATCTTTCTTGCCACCGTTGTTAAGTGAATCACTGCAGTGGATAAGTTAGTAACTGTTTGTTAAGTGAATCTTGCTTCCCCATTGATGTTGGTCAGAAGGTCGCAAAATGTTGTTGGTCAGAAGGTCACATGACTTCGGGACACGGCAACTGTCATAAGTATGAGCCAGTTGCCAAGCAATCTGAACATTGATTGCAATCAATCAAATCAAGCAATCTTGATTTGCAATCTTGACTGCATGGTCACAGGGAAGCTGAAAAGGTTGTAACTATGAAAAATGGTCATAAGTCACATTTTTCAGTGCCGTTGTAACTTCGAACCATCATTAAATGAACCATTGTAAGTCGAGAACTACCTGTATTGTAATTTCCTATATCATTTTGATTATATGGTACCATGAATTTGCCATTATCTTCATCTCTAGAACTTCCAACCCAGTCTTAAAAACCAGCTGAGGAAGACATTTTTCTGTCCTTCCTGAGCCTAGAATTTACAAGTAACTAAAAGTTGAGCAGGCTTAGTTTTTAGCATTAAATATGCATCTGTAACCTGTCTGAGTGCTATTGCTAAACCACATAAAAGAGACATACTTATATAACATAACTTGGATCCAGAGGATAGAATAAGTTGTCATCATTGTGTTTCATTTTGCACTTTGTCCTGAGTAAGGCACTATCTGAATAGCAGTTTGAGGATACAGCTGTTATATCTGTCTTATATAAGCCACTCTAGAGGTCTTTATTCTTTTTACCAATACTGTCAAACTACGTTTCATGTTTTCTTAAATCTCTGAACAAGAAATAACTTTAAGTATGGATTTTAACTATCTCGTCTTCCGCATTCCTTTGACTTTGAAATAGTGAAAAGGATCCAGTGTTACTTAATTTTTTTTTGATGGACAGTATCCAAACCTATTGTAAAGAAGAACAATGTGAAAACTCTGTGTGCATTATGCTTTTTTAGTTGTCGACTTCTGAAAGTGATGGAAATCACTGGCTTGGATTATGACTTGCTTTCCTGGTTTGATAATGGATATTAATCCAGATTTCCCTAGCATTTCTTGTTGAGGCGGTGGGTACTGAGAATTATAGTGTAGAATATTCAGAGGGCTGCAGCTTGAAAAGTTTGCTCTATTCAGGCCTGGGATCTTTAATTAAACCTAAAATACAAGATGTTCATTTCAGAGTTTATAATGTCTGTATAATCATTTAATGAGGTCACATCTTCAAGGATGAACCTTCAGCAGCTGGAGGGATTTCAACTCTCAGAATTTTCAGCAACGGGAATGCCTTTTGCATCTGCTTTTCTGTAATAAAATATTATCATTTAATGCTGCAGCTAAACAAAACTTGTATTTGGAGCATCCTTCAAAAATGGAGAGGCTTCTTTTCCATGTAAAAGTAATTTTTAAATCATTAGCATCGATAGAGTTTTCTTTCAGCTGGAGTCCTAATGTTAGAGCTTGATGGTGTAATTGTTTCATTTATTACTAATTTATATGGCCGGTCATCTCACAAGCAGTCAACCTGGTATATAGCAAAAACTATCAAATGATAAAGAAGTCAAAAACGGTCACTTTTAAAAAGTAACACACATGGCACATGTGCGCGCGCGCGCACACACACACACACACAAATTAGTTCAACAAGGGAGCCACTTCAAGATCTCATCAGATCCCTGAAGGCCCCAGGCCTGATGCCATAGCCAGGTCTTGAGGGATTTCTGAAAAATAAACATAGGCCTGGAACTGGCAGTCCCCAAAACCCAAGCCGCTCAGTCAGATGTTGACATTGGATATGACTTCCACAGCATTACTTAATTCCACAGGGGTGGAGATATATAATTGGGGTATCAACAACGTACTGATGATACCTCATCCCAGGTTGTTTATTTATTTATCATATTTAAGAACCACCCATCTCCCTCACAGAGGGTTTTCCTGATTTGGATGAATAGTAAATGAAAGGGCCTAACATATTGCTGAATTACTGCATAATTTTTATTTAATTATGCAGCCTAACTAGATACTTAATTGTTGTGCTATTGCTAAAGAATTTTTAAATTATTTAGTTAGAAAACAAAGGATTCCTTGTTTGTTAACAGAGAATTTTTTAATGATGTTCGATCTGTAATATTATTTTAATGATTTTTTTTCCAAAAAAAATCTTAATTATTTCTACTATTATGCTGCTGCTGCTTGTCTATGTCAAGGGGATTCTGATAGCTACTTTGTATTAGCATATTTGCATAATATTTTCTGACTCTTATTCCTCCGTCTATTCATAACGTATGTTCTACATTGAGTGGTGTTTGATGGGGCATAATTTTGGCCACCAATTGGGAGTGTGTATGTTGAGTTTAATGAAAAGAATGACTAGGGTTGACATGATAGCAATGTTCCAATATCTACGGGGTTGCCAAAAGAAGTGGGGGGGTCAATCGATTCTCCAAAGCACTTGAAGGCAGAGCAAGAAGCAATGGAAACTAATCAAGGAGAGAAGTAACTTAAAACTAAGGAGAAATTTACTGATGGTTAGAACCATTAATCAGTGGAACAATTTGCCTCCAGAAGTTGTGAATGCTCCAACGCTCAACTTTTTAAAGAAGAGATTGGATAACCATTTGTCTGAAATGTTGGAGCAGAAGACTTCCAAGATCCCTTCCAACTCTGTTATTCTGTGATTCTAAATCGTTGCTGACATATTTGAAAAAGAGGCAGTTTGTGTGGAAAATAGAAGGCCTGTTGCAAAAAAGAAGTAGATCGGGATTTAAAAATCCAATATGTGTCTTAAGAGGGAAGAATAAGAATGATATGCTCTAGTTTTTACAAACAGAATATTTAATTAAGGCTAAGTTATCATTGGACATAATGTATGATATTTGCATTACTTTTTCTTGTGTTTTATTAGTAATGGCTGGGATCTAAACCATTATACGCAAGAAATGGCTGGGATCTAAATCATTATATGCAAGAAACAAGTTGTCCATAGTCTTGAAGCATTGGACTAGCTGATACATTCTCTTCTACTTTCTCCCAAGCGTAGTAGAATAAATCTCCCTGAAGTCATAAAAGAGGAAGTACAAATGAAGAAGTAGTAATAGTAGAATAAAAGTGCGGCTGTAGATTAATGCTTTCTACATCTCCATGCAGAGTTTTTGGTTTTTCAAGTTCACTGGAAGAAATAGCGTGGCTTTGGGCCCGTCACTCTCTTTCAGTTCAGCTTACCTGATAGGGTTGTTTGGTGGAGAAAATAGTAGGAAGAACTGTTGGATATATTTGCTGCTATGAGTTATTTGTAAAAGTAAAAAGGCAGGCTACAAATAAATAAAATATATTTACTGAGAAATATTGAGTGGTTGTACTGCATTATTGGGGTCAACATGGTGGGTGCTTGATTTGAAGCCTTAAAAAACTTGCATGCAACTGTCCTTTGATATCCTTAATTAACACATGCTTTTAATATATTTCTGGGTGAAGAAGGCACACCTGAACATTGTACTGCCTTTGTTTACATATATTTACATTTTGTCTAATAACTATTTCAATTACTTCTTCAGAAATGTTTTGTTACAATTTACCTCCCACCTGTCATTTATTTTTGTTTAACATCGGCATTGTTTTTGCTTCATTTCTAATTTGAAAGTTGGTTTTAGGTTTTTCTTTAAATAAATTTCTCAAGACCGCTTCCAGCAATGAATAAAAAATGCAAATAACAACAGAACTTCAAGCAAAAGAACCGACAATCAGTTCTTTTAAATCTGATAATCTTATTTCAATTTAGGTTCATGTTTGAAAAGCATTTTTGTTCCCTTTGGCAAATCACGATGGTATTCTATATTACTCATAGGTACTGGTTTATATTTTTTTGTATGTTTCAAGTATTTTAATTTGTAATATATATATCTGTAAAATTTAAAATACATACATACATACATACATACATACACACACACACACATACATATGTATATATATATTGAGTTATAGGTCTTTGGTTATTTGGGTTTTCTCCCGCGTAAAATTGGAAGTGTCTTGGCGATGTTTCGATGAAGTCTCATTCGTCATTGATTCTAGGATTGCTCCTCGAAGCATGAAGCCAAAAACACCAGCCTGAAGATAACGAATAAAACTTTGTCGAAACGTCGTCAAGATACTTCCAATTTTACGTGGGAGAAAACCCGAATAACCAAAGACCTACATACAAATACCTGTGAAAACCTCAGAAAACAAATATTGAGTTATATATAGAGAGAGAGAGAGGGAGAGGGGGAGGGGGAGGGGGAGGGAGAGGGAGAGAGAGAGAGAGAGAAATACTGAAAGAATTGTCTTTGGGAATATTAATGGTGGAACATCAGGACAGTTAGTTTGCTATAACTTTGTTTCTTTATTTTCATGAACCATTGGAGTGACATGCATTAGGTGGCAAACAATGATCAGAATACATTGAGTTCATGAGGTAAAAACATCTTCCATTCACACAAAACTCTATTTGTGATCTATAGTTGGTTTTCAAAAATTTTCAGTCCACATAACTCATTAAAAAGAATTACAGATTCCCTCATAAAGAGATGAAACTTCAGAGATAGAAAATGGTCTAGATAGAAGGTAGTCTTTCACAGATCCCTGTTATGTTCTTGAGAAACACTGAGTTCTATGAATCATCCATATGACAAAAACTAGCTCTGTACACAGGAGCAAAAATAAATATTATGATTGTTAATCTTGCTTATTCAAAGAGCCTGTGGTTCGTATTCCATATCTTCCTCCTGAAATTGATAGCACTGAAGCAACATATTTAGTTGCATACTCTGACATTCTGCCTTATCTATGCAAGTCCGAGTGCAGAAAAACTTCTGGATACTCGAATTCCCTTTCTATTGCCCCCAGCGTTTCCTTTAATTAACACAAAACATTCAGTGCTAAAGTTGACCAAAAAATAGAATGGTGGTTTTATGACATTTTAAGGTAAGAATCCTATGAAAAATTCTGTGTAGGTTTATAAAATGCAAAGAAAGCTACCAGCCCTTTTACAAGCAGAATTTTTTTGCTCATTCTACATCCCTCTGTATTATATTGTGTTGCTTTGCTTACTGTGTCCCTCAGCAAGTGCAGCCCTCAGTGTCCAACAGGTTGTCCATTCATGTTGTAGGATAAGCTTCGAAAGGGCCATATAAGGGCATAACTGCTGTAACTGAGAATCCCTCCCTCCTGGAGGACGACAATTCTGTGATCATGACCTATATGCCTGGGTCATTTAAATGGTATCCCATTCGAGCCACTTTTTAAAAAGTAGACTTGTGTGACCAGGGTAACCTTGGAAAGGCCTCTGCAATACCTACATATAAGCAAGGCATGCTGCTGTTGGCATAGCAACTCTGCTGTTTGGAAGTCAACATGGGCTATCTTATTATTTTGCTAAGGATTTTTACAAGGCTGCCAACTCTGAGTCCAAGTTAACTTGTTTATGCAAAACCCTGAGGTTAAGATGCCAGAAGACAGTAACACAAATTATATTGCTGATTTATAACTTCGTTTATGTGAGTTATGAGAGTGAAATGCCAATTGTAGCTTGATACGGTCCTGTAAACGGTTTTGTGATACAAACAAGCCATGAAAACCAGAAGGCAAAATGCAGGTTCTGTATTTTGTCCTGTGTAACTGCAGTCCTTTTATGAATTGTCCAAAAGGGTAGGAAATCTTCCTCTCTTTTCTAATTATTTCATCTTTGGCTTGCCCAGCCTTTGTTCTATTTAAATTATCTTTCTGACATTATCTTTCTTGTACGCATCTTAAATATTACAGATTGATTTTTATCCCTCAAAATTATGTAGCCGTATAAACCGCAGATAAATCTCGTATTCTCCCAGATTGTGGAATTGGTAGCCTAGAATAACGAGTATCAATAGGATTGCTATGCTTCACAGCTGGTTGAGCACGGTCCTGCTTGATTTTTTGCAGCCAGTTTTCCACAGAACTAAAAATCCATTTAAATCCTACTAACAGTTTCCTGCAAGGTCATTTTGAAAAATTATCATATCTACCTTCAGATTGCATTTAGATCTTTAGACACTTGTGATGTTGGAATTCTGTATCTCTAATTTTCTCAATTGAGGATGGCATTGCCATAACATGATAGTCCTCTGCAAACAATAAAGATTTTACTGGGATATTTGCTGATGTCATGTTTGTGAGATATATCAAATCATTTCATCAGCCCATTACTTTAGTGTAGCCCTTTATAACTTGTGACCCTTGTAGCTGAATATAGTCCATCATCCATGCAATATCTTGTCATAAAACCAGATGGTGGGCCATCTATTTCTGTTTCCAGCCTAGAGATTGAAAAAAACAGAACAGCTGTTACTTATCCTGCAAGCCACAACATAGTCCTTAGTCTTATGTCATAAGAATAAGGTTGGTGGGTTTTTTTCCCCTAGAGGTCTACAGCTGAAAGGAATTCCCTACTTAATATAGTTCGAAGTTAGAAGAAATTTCCCCAACTGGACACCTTCCAGATAACTGCCCAGAATCTCTGGCAATTGGTTAGTAAGCAGATTTAATAAATAAAATTGAAATTTGTACTCCGGCTTGCTGCATTCAGCTCAACCACTAATAACTACTGAAGGGAGCTTTAATCTAAAACTATCAACATTTTCCAGAAGATGATAGCATGCTGATCCTGGAAGACCTTTTCCGTGATACGCTGTTCCCTTAAGTATTCTGTATCTGAGGTCAGATGTGGTAAAACCCATGCTGGGAGCCATGATTGGAACAGCCATAAATCAACAAATAAGCAACAGCCATAAATCAACAAATAAAGTGTCAGCTTTGGAAATCATTGTAAAATTGGCTAAGGAGAGCCATTATTTTAAGGTTACAAAAAGCAGATTCCTATAAGGTAAGGTTCCTTATAAGGTAAGCTTATAATAATAAGTAAGCTTAAAAGGGATACCTATTGACCCACATTTTACATATTTCCATTTCCTATATATATATAAAGGTTGTACAGAGGTTATGTTTATTCCTGGATATCCTGATAAGAATAAAAACGGTGATTCTCTTCATGGTGTTCCAAAGGTGAACAACATAGCCAAGAAAATGGCAATGGTAACCAAGAAAGTCCAGTTGCCTTTGGAAAAAAGCACCTTTGGGACAACCATGACCTGGATGATTTGAAAATCTCCCTAGACATTCTCTTTATATTCCCAATATTTGTTTAGATGCAACCAGCACCTGTGGAATAGATGGATAGAGGTGGGTAGTAACAGAATGCCACAATACTAAGTGCAAATAGCTTCTTAGTGTATAGTCAGTATTATAATACTACAGAGATTCATTTCCTTTTCTCAGAATTATCTTTTTTGTTTAGTTTCCCAGGTCTGGGTAAAGATTTCTCATGAATTCTCCAAGAATTCTGCTCATGCTGGTTTTTGTTTTTGTTTTGTTTTAAATTTGATTTATATGCCACCCTTCTCCAGAGACTCAGGGCGGCTTACAGTGCGTTAAGCAATAGCCTTCATACTTTTGTATATTTATACAAAGTCAGTTTATTGCCCCCACAATCTGGGTCCTCCTTTTACCTACCTTAGAAAGGATGGAAGGCTGAGTCAACCTCGAGCCTGGTGAGATTTGAACTTGCAGTAATTTCAGGCAGCTGAATGTTAATGAATGTTAATAACAGTGCTTCAGTCTGCTGCGCCACCAGGCTCTTTTTCTTCGTTTTATACTCTTGCCTTCTTTTAAATTTTTGGTTATATTTGGACTCTAGGGATAATAAATTTCTCCCAGTATTACAATGTACATTCTTATAACTGGGGCATTTAAATTTTCCTGCAGTTCACTAATGTTTTACTGCCAGGGTAGATGTACAACAGAACATTTTTTTTCAGCTTTTACAAGTAACCTACAAGCAATCTACTGCAGGATAAGTATGTTAATCAGTGAACTTTTCAAGTATATCAATTGATCACTCCTTTTATTTGACGGTAAATGTTTTAAAACTGCACCTAATAAACTACACTGTACATTGAAAACCAATGTAGTGTGGTTTACATGGTTGTGAAAGAGCAGACTTTTATGACATCCAGAATATAGCCTCATACTGGCAGTGCTTTGTACCCATTTGCTAACTATAATTGAAGGCATATTGAAACAGGAGTGTAAGAAACCCTTCCCTAATGGGTGGAATACTGAACTATAACCAGTGGCTGGAGATCCTGTCCATACATGAGCCAGTCTTGGGCCGATCGCATATCCCTGGATTACAATTGCATAGCAGTTTTCAGTATATTCACAAATATACAATAGAGAATGAAAATACGTAGCCCTATCTTGATCTTGCAGAAAAGGCAAGATAAAAAATAAGAACAAAACCATTTGACAAATGTTAATACAGTCTCACAAAACAGTTTGGAGCCGATACATATCTGCAATTGCTTTGGGGTTTTGAAAAGTATCCAAGAGAAAGACAGCAATTGATTAACAGTTGTGCAATTTGCATTAAAACACTTTAGTGTTCTCCTAGAGTTGTATATTTGGGAGGAAAACTAATAATGTGGTCTTTCAGGAAAGCTTGTTTGGCATTTCTGATTTTGCTACTGGGAATTTCTTTGCTAAGCTTTTTAGGATGGGCGTCGCAGTTTATGGAGAGTACTACTTTGGGAAGACAGTTATGATTTGCAAGTTTAAAATGAAAACTGCTCTTTCAGAGAATCTGACTTTGGTGTAAGCAGTGGTACAGGGAACATGTAAGTGTGATGAGAATCTCCCTGCCATACAATTGTGTCCTGGTTCTTATGTCTTTCTAAGTGTAATTTGAAGCAACAGCATGACTATCTTTATAGTCTTACTTGTTTTTTTTGGTCAAGTTACTTGCTTGAAGTTCGAAAAGATACTCTGTTGTTTTCATTTGAAATGCAAAAGGGATGGGTAAAAGTTAATCTCTCCCTGAAGAAAATGCACACGTTGGGGAGTAGAAAACTCCAGCACTTGGACTGTGATTTCCCTAAGGTTGTGAACCTCAGGTGTAGCAGTCTCTCAAGTAAACAATGTTGCTTTGTAGGGATTAGAATAACATTTTCATTAGAGAATCAGAGAAGAAAAATGAATTGCTCTTGTGTTCACTTCAGATTAATTATATATAATTTCATTGGCTTTCACTAATCTCTATGAAAGCCAACTTTGGTTAGAGTAAATGACTGTGGACACATACTTGTTGTATAATCTAGTAACTAGGGATTTACAAATACAGTACAATTCTCTTCATAGCCTAAATTTCATCTGAATAAATGGCCTGTTACCACATTTTCAGAAACTGGGAAATGAGAAAGTGGTGCAATGGCTATAGAGGAGGGTCTCAGAGGACAGGGGGAAGCTGTGTTATCAAGGCAACAGTCAGATAAATGATGCTTGAACCCAGACCAAGAAAGTAGTTTATGAAAATGTCTCAGGATCCTGCCCCCCACGTCACATGAAGATAAAAGAGAGAGGAATGAAGCACATTCGGACTTGCAGGATTCTATTACAATAACAGTTGCAATAAAAGTAGCTGTAGGTCTATGTAGTGTCTGTTTCTTAGTCTGTTGTACCTTATAAGGCAGATAGGTAGTTCGGAAAACAAACCATATTCTGAAGATCTGCTTATTCTTTCTTTTTCAGAGAAACAGAGAACTAACTTTCCTGTCCTTCCTTTAAGAAAGGTTGTCCTCAGTAATTTACAGACAAATTGGGTTCTAAAATTGAACATATGTAGTAACTGAGTTTTCTGTAACCTAATCTTTTTTCTCTTTCAGTGACTCTGATTATAGACATCTTTGTGAGAATTTATTTTCCATTGCCCAGAGCTTGACATATCTGTACCAGTAGCCCGTAAGGTATCAGAAACTATCTTTGGTCATTTCCTCTTCTGCTCTTTTTTTTTTCCTGTTAGGTTCCCATGATGCTGCTTTTCTTTTAATCCCACTCTGAACCTGAAACAGTTTAATCCTCAGATGATCCAGTTTTATGTAGTTTTTATTCTCCCATGCAATTTTAGCCATGGATCCACCAACACAGGCTTGCCATTTTAGATTTCTGCAGCCGATTCTCTGGTTATTGGGCACTACCATCCAAGGCTGCTTTGCCATATGCCATTTGCCATATGAAGAAGAAACCAGATATAGGGCTTCAGCAGAGACCTGTGTTCTAGATCTGTTTTATCACTCTTTTGAAATATCCATTTGGGCACATCTACATTTTTCAACTGCGTCTACCAAAATGTGGTCATAATGTTTCACCATCTTTATTATTTTTATTATAAGTCTCCCAGAAAAGCAGTATAATTGTTGTCCTTTATTTCTTTCCACTTGTTTGTTGGGTGAGTTGACAGTAGATGTAATTCTACATTCAAAGTATTCATCTACCCTGTTTCCCCGAAAATAGGACTCAACCAGAAAATAAGTCCTAGCATGATTTTTCAGGATGCTCTTAATATAAGCCTTACCTCCAAAATAAGACCCAGTTAAGATTGTCAGCCAGATGGATGCATTTAGTACCGTATTTCCCCAAAAATAAGACCTAACCAGAAAATAAACCCTAATAGGTCTTTTGGAGCAAAAATTAATATAAGACCAGGTCTTATTTTTGGGGAAACACGGTAATCCTGTAGCATGCTTCACCATTCTAAATTTTAAAGAATGATTGGTAATTTCTCTCCCTCCCCCACCCCCAAGCAGGAGATGCTTGGTGAGAGGGGACACAAAGTTGGAGAATCCTCCGATCCCTATCCTCAATTTAGGCTGCCATTAATAATTAAAGATGGGATAATCTGCTGCACTCGGTGTGACAGAACAGAGTTCAGCAACAGAGCCAGTAAATTTGCCATTTGGAAGATGCTGATGTAGTTTTCTGCTGGCCCAGGAACTGGTGGATAGCACTTTTATTTGGTTGCAAGGAACAGCAACCTTTAACAGCACATGTGGGCAACATGTAGGGGATATTTGTTGCTCTTTTTGTGAGTTGGGAAGCCCAGCCTACTTTTTCATGCTGATCAGCTAGAATTAAACCTGTACAATTGTTAACAATGAGGATATGACCAAAGATAGTTTCTGATACCTTACGGAGATGAAAGAAGAGTGAATTTTTTTTAAATCACTCCAAGTAAAATTATTGCATAACATCAGAAGTATAAATCTACATTTGATCAATCAGATTTGTATTTTTGGGTTATTGCTATTTTCTATTAGCTAACTTTTTTAAAATTAATTTCTTTATTTTTGTTTCTGATCAAATTTTTTAGTTCTTGTTGCCACACTCCAAGTTTCCAAGCAATGCTTTCTTTTATCGTTGTTCCTTTTTATTAAGAGAATTTTTATATATGACATGCATATATATTCATAGGATGTTTTTCATATCAATATTGAAAGATAAATTTGAAAGGTGTGCTTTTTTTTTGGTTAACACCATCATCTTTAGATAAGTTAATATAAGCTTATTCAGTAAAGAAGAAAAAGAAACATGTTTTTCTGATATCCAAAATGGTAGAAACTTTTAATAATTTTTTAAAAATTACTCATCTCCAGGAATATTTATAGCATTTCTCTGTTCAGTAAAACCATCAAAGAATTTTGAAGTACCCAAAGCATTTAAAATAGTAAACTTGTTCCTGAGAGTGAATTCCCTTGGATAAATATAGGTCACAAAAATAAAAATAAAATAAAAATTAAGGTGCTGTAAGACTTTCTCTGTATGTGAAACAAAACCAAATCCCCAGATTTTGCATTTAGAGGTGATTTGGTTTGAAGTTTGAACATAAATGTTCTTTTCTAATCATTTTGGAATGATTTTAGTATAAGTGTGCATTTGAAGTAGCAAGAACGTTTTGCTTTGAAATCTTGAACTCATTCTGGAACAAACTTCAATAAAGTTTATAAAGGCATATTTCAGTATGATATTAGATAATGTTGAGAGGTTATATACAGTATACTGTTTTTAAGCAAGAGGCAAAAAGCAGAAGGGAGAATACTTAAATTCTTCTCAATAATGACCTGATTTTCAACCATTAATATGGCTTGTGCAACAGGGTTTGATATGCCAACCCAACAATAAACAGCTGTCTGGAGAATGTCGAAGATGTATTCCCCTGACAATTAGTTTAAAGCATGCAAACTTCATTATTTTGTTACCGAATTCCCAGCATCCATCTGGAATGAATTAATTCATGAGACACTTATTTTTAAATCCTGAGGAAATAATTTAATTCATTTTGTATTGCTAAATTAGTGTCTCCTTATTTACATTAACCCTTTGGGGAGAACACAGAGGCACATTGATGTTTCTAAAGAGCATGTTTTTAACCATATGACAGTCTTTTCTATTTGATTAGCCCATAGTGAAATTGTTCTTTAAGATACATTAAAGAATCTATTAAACCATTAAACCTATTCATGGAAACTAGAACTAAGATAAAAGCTACATACTGTAGTTAAACTATTCTTGGAGTGACCTTTCTCATTCTGAGATATTTAGTTTATGGAAACACTGAAACTTTTACAGTAACAATGTACAATAATGCTACCAGGATGTATAGACTTTAGTTTATATATAATATAAATTCTACAGCATGGATATTTATTTGAGAAGCTAATGAAAAGTGCAATCCTTTCTTTTGTGAACGTGAGTTCTTGAACTGCTTATTTTCTAAAAACCTTTGTACAGTATAAGCATGAAATATTAGTCCAAACTGCAATCCAGTTTTGTTTGACTCCTGCTTCAAGAATGCAGATGTGAGAAAGACGATGGAGTGCATTTATTTCATGGGAGTTGCTAAAAGTTTGTAGTATGTTTCAGATTCAGGAGATGTCATGTACTTCTTGAGAGGGTACTATTACAATCCACAGCATTATTTTGAGTGAATTGGAAGTTTTTTTAATGCTTAATTGTGCTCAATCTAAACTTATACTAAGGATTTTAGGATGTCATGCTGGCAATTTCAGCATTAATGCTAGTAAAATCTTGCAAGCAGGTGGAAGGATCTCCAGAAGCCTCCCCCCAACCCCCGCTGAAAGGGGGTCATGGGCTGTCCTCCTTGGGTTAGAACAGTAGTGGACAATCTTTTTAGGGTTCAAAACCTCTGTTTTTGTCTAGGTTAGAAACCCTAAGCAAGTATGAGCACAGGCAGAAAAAAAAAGGTAAAACTAATCAGAGGGTAGCCTTGGAAACTAAAGCAAACTGTATTTATTTAAATAAATCAAATATTCTTCCTTCAACAAAGGCCAGTCATTTTCTTTCTAAATGGAAAGCTATGGAAGGCTTAATAGATATAATAGCACATTCTAATAAGTTTCCAGCATTTCCTTTATTTTCTTGAACTTCAATTGAAGTTCAGATCTTCAGAGCCATCTATGTCTGTATTTTTTTGTTCATGCAGAACCAATCTTTCCTATGAAGTAGGGCATTTAAAGAGATGAAAAGATGCCATTTAAAAACTAAGTGGAGATATTCCGAAGTGTTCCTGATGTATACTTTAATATACTGTATAACTAGTCCTTAAACTCATATATCCATCATGTCTCTCATTTGTTTACTACTACTTTTTATGGCCCTATTTCCAAATGAGAGAGAGGTTTTCCAAGTAGGTTGCCAAGAACATTGGATTTTCAGTGGGAAATGGGAGGCAGCTGTGAGAGTCCAAGACTAGGATCGCTAAATGGGCTTGCAAAGATAAAAGAGATTATTAAATCAGGCAAACAGTCCCTCTTCTCCAGCAATGCTTATAATAATAGAGTTATCCATATTAGATACCACTTCATAGTGCTTTATAGCCATCTCTAAGCGGTTTACAGAACTAGCATAATCCCCCCAACAATCTGGGGCTTCATTTTACCGACCTCGGAAGGATGGAAGGCTGAGTCAACCTTGAGCCAGTCAGGATTGAACTGCTGGCAGTGAGTAGAGTTAGCCTGCAGTACACATTCTAACCACTGTACCGTCATGACATCACCATCTCTTTCATTGTTGCTCCTTAACAATTAATATTTAAGGTATCTTGCCTTAAAGATACACTAGAACCATCCAGCCCAGTAGACTTTGATAACCAAATGGCATGTCTGTAATTTGGCTGTTGTTCATGTGAGGGAGCCATGGACTGGGGTGGCTTTTGCCAACTGACAATGCATGGCAGGGAAGTGTAGCTGAAACAGTAAAAGATTCTGGCTTCTAACTGCGGGGAGGCTGCAGTGGATTTCTCTAGACCAGAGGTATCAAACTCAAGCCCAGGGGCTGGATCTGATCCATGGGGTACTTAGATCTGGCCCACGGGGCTGCCCTGGAAACAGTGAAGGACCAGCCTTTGGTGCCTCTGCCAGCAAAAACGGAGATTGGGAGGGCTGTGGGCGGCCCTCCCAAACTCTGTTTTCGCTGGCAAGGGATTACAGGAGGCTGTCGCAGGTGAAAACGGAGTTCGGGAATCCATTTTCACTGGCAGAGCACTCGGGCCACCACAGGTGCTCCTGACATGAGTGATGTTGAGCTGGCCATACCCACCCTGGCCCCCCCAAGGTGAAACACAACCGTGATGCACGGCCCTCAATGAAATCAAGTTTGACACCCCTGCTCTAGACCATCAATATTCATAGACAAGATTTGAGACAGAATCCCAGATCATGCCTTGAAAGACCTGATTCAAATCTGCATTCAGGGATGAAGTTGACTAGGATGAGTGCTTAAACACCACTCAAAAAATGTATTAACAAAAGAGGAACAAAATGTTTCACTGGCACGATATTGATATGTTAATATTTATGTGTAGATGCTAATTTAGAATTTCCTATAATTTAATTGTGACTGAGACACATCTTACCAGTGTGTGAAAGATTTTAATCAGATGAAATTATTATTATTATTATTATTATTATTATTATTATTATTATTTATTAAATTTTTATACTGCCCTTCTCCTTTCGGACTCAGGGCGGTGAACAGCCAATTAAAAACATAGTATACAAAAGTTAAAATAATTTAAATTGATTTAAATAGAATTTGGCCCAAAATTACAAAAGCATTTCAAATTTAAAATTTAAAATCAATATCAAATATCAAAAACTTTAAAACCAACATGGGGTCAGGTCAGCCCAGCTAACTGAAAGAAATGAGTTTTAAGGGCCCGATGAAAAGTCCGGAGGTCTGGGATCACTCGTATCTCTGGGGGGAGGTCATTCCAGATGGTAGGCGCCACCACAGAGAAGGCTCTCCCCCTGGGGGTCGCCAGCCGACATTGTCTGGCCAACGGCACCCTGAGGAGGCCCTCTCTGTGGGAGCAGATTGGCCGGTGGGAGGCAATTGGTGGCAGAAGGCGGTCCCATAAATACTCCGGCCCTAAGCCATGGACCGCTTTAAAGGTGGTCACCAACACCTTGAAGCGCACCCAGAAGTCCACCGGAAACCAATGCAGCTTTATGGTTTTCAGTCAATTATCCTGTTAGGGAGTGTTAATAGATAGTTTCAAGTTGTTAAACAAAGAAGCTTTTGTTTTCCTATTTTGTTTTGGGATACTTTTAGGAAGTCTCTTATTGTGCAGTTGAGCCTATATCATTGCTACAGAGAGTGTTTTTCATACATGGTCATCTGAAATCTTCCAGGGTATCCTCTCCTCCTGAACCCATCACGTTACCTCAAGAGATTTTTCTTAGGATTCAATGGAAGAGTATGAAGGCAGAATCTGGAAATTGCCAGTTATTACACAATGATTTGACCTGGATTTTTTTCTCTTGGGGATGGGGGAATTAAATCTGTATCTTCTCTATTAAATTACATGAAACTGATCAAAAAACACAGAATAACTTTTTAAAAATACAATATTGGATATTGCACATAGAAAGGAGCAGTAAGAAGTTCTTGGCATGAAATCAAGTCATCCTCGGCAAACAACAATTATTAAGTATGGAGAGCTTAAAATTTACCTAACTATAATAGGGTGTTTGAAGAAATAATGCAAATATGTATGAAGTGAGCTGAACATTAATTGGCTGTTGATAAATAATGCCAGGTGGCATTATTAAAGTGTAATATAAATATATATTACCATATGTTGTCACCTAAATTTACTGTTAGATTTCAACTTATGTTTTTTGTTTAATGTTCTTAAATACATGCAGACACAAGAGTAGTATTGTTTATTATACGGGCAGATAATAGGTGCTCTTGATGCACTTATGTAAATAATTATTTGTTATTTGTGAAGGGCAGAGAAAATGGCCATGAGAGACAGGAGAAAGAGCTACTGAAGACGGCAGTCAGACAAGAGGAACCTGAGCCCAGGCCAACAAAAGTGACGTGAGAAAACATCTCAAGCAAGCTCCTTCCTAGTTAATACAAAAATAAAGAGAAGAAGGAAAAAGCACATTTGGGCTTAGAAGATTCTGTTCCTCCATCTGTTACATTAAAAGCACTAATGACCTTCAAGGCATTAATTCATTAATGTGGGCTACCTTGTAGGGCCAATATTTTGTACAGTGCAGATTGTGCTGGACTGCTTTATCTTTCAACTGATTTGGTTCACAGATTAATATAAAGTATACTTTAGTTAGTTAGCTGAATAAGCCACAGTTTACTAGACTCAAACAAACATGCTGAGACATTAAAGTTAGTGCATTGTAACCTAAGGCAGGGGTCTCCAACCTTGGCAACTTTAAGACTTGTGGACTTCAACTCCCAGAGTTCCTCAGCCAGCAAAACTGGCTGAAGAACTCTGGAAATTGAAGTCCACAAGTCTTAAAATTGCCAAGGTTGGAGACCCCTGACCTAACGGATGTGATGGCTCAGCAGTTAAGATGCTAGGCTTGTTGGCTGGAAAGTCAACAGCCACCTTTGAGACTCGAGCACCACATAGCAGGGTGAGCTTCCGTTATTTGCCCCAGCTCCTGCCCACCTAGCAGTTTGAAAGCATGCAAATGCAAGTAGATAAATAGGTATCATTTTGTTGAGAAGGTAAAAGCATTTCGTACACCTCAGTCTTTGCACAGCGCTGGCTCCCTTGGCTAAAAAACAGAGATGAGCATGAACTCTAGAGTCAAACATAACTGGACAGGGAAGACCTTTACCTATAACCTAGCACACCAGGTGTTTGTTTTATATATGTAAAATGAAGAGAATATACTGTTAGGTGTTCCCAGAGGAAAGGCAGGTTATAATAAAATAAGTATAGAAATGGAAAGAAAGACTTTGGATATTATATGTTGATATCTTAATGGAATTTTGAATTAGCAGATTTGGATATTACGATTTTGTGGAATATTGCATGCATTGTGGTTGGCAGTTGGATAACAGGATAGGAATTGCAAATAATCCAACAGAAACCTCCACAGCATACATATGGAATAGATCCTAAATCAGAGCATCCTTCTCCCTATAGGCATAGTACTTTAATCAGTGGTGAACATCGCATTGCATGCTGCTGCTTCTTCTCTTGTAGAATAGTGTTCTCTAATATACATGAGAGACACTCATATGACATAGAGGAATATTCTGGTACACCTTATTCCTAAGGAACAGAGTTGTTGAGATATGGGTTATTTTAAAAGAGAAGAGGGGGTGGGGGATGGGGAGTCTCAAGTTTGTTGAAGGGTAAATTCATGTAGGCTCTGTGCATCTTAATCTTGCCACCCAGATCAAGTGAGAAACAGATAAGAGATTTGGAAGAGGAAGAAAACTAACATGTGTTTCCTGTTTTAAAAGATATTTTTAAATTTTAACCCTCCTTGCCCATACAAAAGTTTTCTATACTAATGTTTCAACTTGGTTCATGTGACAATTTTGCAATGCAAAATAATTCTGTCTGCATATATGTGATGAAGGGATAGTAGAATAACAAGGTAAAAACGTAAGCCTTCAATAGTTTGTAAATACCAGACACCCATTTTGGGATTACTTCTTTTGTCCTAATGCAGTACATAAAGACAAATATTTACGTAAACAATCTTGGCTTAGTTTGTGTAATACACTACATTTACAATCAAATTTAGAAAAAATTCATACAATTTTCATCCAGGACTTCAAATCTGCATTTTATTTATTTTTTTAGTTACATGAGATTTCCTCTTTATTCTAAACTCCCAGTTTGCAGCATACAAAATAAAACACCAACCTCCAAGGGAAGAGAGAAGGAGGAAGAGGAAAAGGATGAGAAGAAAAGAAGAAAAGAAATGAATAAACAAAACTGAATGAAAAGGGAGGATGGTATTCTGTTTGGCATGAGAAGCACTGTAAATATTGTGGATTAGATGCACAATAGTGTTTTAGATTTTATTTGTTCAGTTTCTTATTGGACTGCTTCATTGGCCACTAAGAGGTCTTAGAACTTGTAGACTTTAGGGGTTATGTGTTTTTCATTTTTATTATTAATAGTGCGAGACGATATTCATTGATAGGGGTATATTGTGACCGGATTCTAGAAGAATGTGTAGGTGGTAATTTAGGAATCATCTTCTTAAATCCCTCTCTCCACAGGTCCCTTCTCCCTCCAGAATATAAACTGAAAAGAGGTATCACACTATGCTTTGATTGAAAATGCTAATACCCAGTTTTTATAAGGTGGGCAAAATATTTCACCTCAAAATATTTTAAATAACATTTGCAAATCATCTTGCCCAAAAGCGAAACAGGCTTTTTGTCTTACTTTAAAAACGTTTCAAGCAGGAAATAAAGACTTGAAATCCTTTTTTGAAAAGCACAGGTTTCATAATTGCGCAGATGTCCAGTGAAAAGTACTTGGGTTGTGAGTTGTTCCCATTTCACATCTGCAAGGTTTCTAAATATTAACTTTGTTTACTTGTTTTTCATTTACTGGTTCAGGAATGCTAATTTTGAATTTCAGTTGCAGCATAGCTTTGTACCTGGGTCCCAATATAATGAATAGACAGTCCAGTGTTCCTCCAAATATTTTCCTGACTCAAAGATAGCTCCTGTCCCATCTCGCTTTGAAACTGGCAGGATGCAAAACAAAGTGCCAGATTCCAGCAAAATCATTTTTTCCGAGAATACTGCTGCATTCCACAAATATCCCGCAATCTTCTTTGGAAAACTTATTTATTTCACAGGTTTTGTAACATGCCAACTTGTTTAAAAATAAACAAAACAAAAAGAAAACCAAGGAATTTATGGAAATCCCTCAGATGACCAACAGCAACATTCAATCTGATTCAAAGCATGGTTGAATTATTTTTTTCCCCAACAGCTTCATGAAATGTTAAGGCAAATGAACATGTTTGAAACTCTGAAGGCAAAGATTTTTGAAGTCCAGGAGTCCCAACAGAAAAGGCTTTTTATCTGGCCTATGTCTTTCTTACCTTCTGTAGATATGAATTTCCCTCTGCTTCTTTTGGAAGTGTATCTACCTGCCCAGAATAGAAGAACAAGTAACCTGGGATAATCTCCCCTGCTTTTTAATATCTATAACAGTGGTGGCAAACCTATGGCACGCGTACCAGAGGTGGCACTCAAAGCCCTCTCTGTGGGCATGTGTGCCGTTGTCCCAGCTCAGCTTCACCATGTTTCTCTGTGGTGTTTCTCACCGTTGTTTGCAGGGAAACAGAAGTTTCCTGTAGAGCTGCAGGTGTTGTGATGGCCCGCCTCCCCGCTGGCCAGCTAGTCTTCAGCTCTCCGGTGTATGCGGGTGTGTTTGCGTGGGTACGCATGTGCGCGACTTGCAGTTTCGGCACTCGGTCTCTAAAAGATTCGCCATCACTGATCTATAAGAAGCTACTGGCAGAAGTCATCTAACTACTCAGAGTGATCAAAGTTCATGTCACCCCAATCCATGGAAGAGATGTGATCTCTACCCTTGCCTGGTCCTGTAAGCTGTGAGAGTTGAGATGGGAGATTTTGTAATTATAGAAGGTTACAGCTTCTCTGTAAAGGACAATTTGGTTTGCTTTTGGTTTTTTTCCCCAGAAGTTCCTGAAGATCAAATTGTTTAAGGGAGCTCACCCTCTGATGTGACTGCTTCCACCTTTATTTTTATATATTTTATGTGTACATTATATTGTTAGGCTTTTAATTTTCTGTTGTTATTGCAGCTATTATTTAATCTGCAGCTGTCCTATATAAGCCACCAGTAGCCTTCTTTTGATTGTGGCAGCGTGGAAATAAAGACAGAAAATGAAAGATTTATTGGAAGTTAAGACAAGTGACAGCTAGCAATCTGGTAAATCAATGTTTTGTAATTATTTTATATATCTGGTGGAAGCAGTTTTGTGAACAGACTTTTTTCAGAAGTTGGGGACCCCAGTTTTTTATGTTGGTCCCGGAAGGGCTATTCTTGCTTTCTCTGAATCAAAACAATGATCAAAAGATATTGCAAAATTTCCTACCATATAATCATCATCAGGCATAAGTATGCAAAAAGACAGGGAAAAAGATAACAGGCTTCCTGGTATATTTTGTTTAATGGTTGCCTGATTACATTAGATAATGGAAAGGAAGTGAAA
Source organism: Ptyas mucosa (assembly GCA_012654045.1). Classification (NCBI taxonomy): domain Eukaryota; kingdom Metazoa; phylum Chordata; class Lepidosauria; order Squamata; family Colubridae; genus Ptyas; species Ptyas mucosa. The sequence goes on from WNWU01000007.1 coordinate 29,138,376, forward strand.
CGGGCAAGCAGGAAAATGTTTGCTAGGGCATGATATGAAATGAATAAATAAGGATTGGGGGGGAGCAGAAATAGCAGGATGTTCCACTATATAATATTGCTGATTTAGTCACATGCGTTGAAAGAGCATGCAGCACAAATAAAAAACCATTCTACTTACAACTTACTGTGTCAGAGGAAACAACCGAACATAGTAAATGTGCATCACATTAACAGCAATGCGGGATTCTACATGTCACTATTGGGAAAAGAAAGCTATCCATGCTGCAAAATTGGAAATAATTACCCAAGAAAAGAGAGTAGCAGCTTAATTGTTTCTGCACAGAAAAAATAATTGCCAAATATTTTACCTAGCACAAACTGAAATGTGTGTTGCCTGCTGTCCTTGAGAATTGCTTCAGTAATCTTGTAGAGATTGTCTAGTACACTGATGGCTAACCTTTTCTGGACCGAGTGCTCAAAGTGCGTGTGAAATCCCAAAATGCAATGTAGGCGTGACCCCTGTTCATGCCCCGCCCCTGTGCATGCGCGGTAGAGAACGAATGACCAGCTGGCCAGTGGGAGGCATGTGCAGCGGAGCTGAACTGGGGCGATAGCTCGCATGCCCACAGAGAGGGCAAGTGGCATGCGTGCCATAGGTTCGCCATAACGGGTCTAACATAATCCAAGAATTAATGCTGGCCTGTGGCTTTAAAATACAGACCTTCATAATTCCATTCAAAGTTTCCTGAATGTGTTGAATCCTTGCAGGTTGCAAATGGCAACGAAATACAGATACTATTGGAAGGAAATGACAAGGAAAGAGCTGCTAATGTGATCTCTGCTGCTCTCAGATAATGTGCTGTTTCGTAGGCAATTAACTGCAGATCAATAGGATACCATTTGGTTTTAAAGGCCCGGTTGGATTGCAATATATGTTAGTTTGCCTCTGATCTGGCTCTTCCTCAGATTTGCCTGCTCACCTCTGGATAACTAATTTGGCTAATCAGTATAGTAAATCTATTAGCATCTATTGTGTAGCAAAATAACTCAAATTACTGTCCTAATTTAATTAATTTTATTTAAATTTTGAAAATATGAAACATTTTAAAAGAACAAAGCATTTCTAAACTGCCTTCAATCTTTATAACAGGAAGGTGTATATAATAATGCTAGAAAGCATTGCAAAGCTATGATATAAATGTATACTTTAAGTTACAGGATGAGTAGATGCAAATTATCTTTGCATCTGTATAGTCAAATTTCCCCAAACTTAGGTTAGATTCCTAAATGCAATTGAAAGATAATACATCTTTTTGAATGCAATGGGTGAGCTACTGAATACTTATGAGAGGATTGTAAGTTTAACTTTAGTTCTTGAATTATCAAAGGAAATACTCAGTTATTAAAAGTTATATAATTATAGTGCATATAAATAAAAGACCTTGGCATACATTTTCCAAAGGAGAGAATCATGTCTCTGTTTAAAGCATTGACATCAATATAATTAGCTCATTTAAAAACAAATAGTTCTTTAATTCTGTATCTTATGAAAATTCTGATTAATGAAAAATAAAGTAGCAGCAGCATGCTTTTGGATGAGAATGAACTAACTTTTAAGCATCTTATTGTCTTTAACTACATATTATCTCCAAATCAGAGGTTGCCAAGGAAAAATTGAGATTGGCTTTCAGTGACATTTAGCAGATGATACACAATTATCCAAGATTGTTTCATCCAAAGCAGACGGTGAAGAGTTGCAGAAGGATCCCATAAAAATTGAAGTATACAAAAGTCTGTGCCAGATACAAAGTAGTGTAAAGTTATGTGTGTTGAGATAATCTGGTTTATGTCTACATAAGGTTGGATTCTTTGTAACTGGTGTGTGTGTATGTATGTATGTATGTATGTATGTGTGCGAAGATTATCTCTTTCAAACTCATAGTTGACTTATGACTTCAAGCTTTGTGAAAGTCAGAAGTAACTTGTATAATTAAGATTGGGTATGATTGACATTTCAGTGATGCCAACCAAGGTGATATCAAAGGAAGAATACCATTCATTAGAGAAAAACAAATGAGTGTGTTCTTAGAGATGTTAGTACAGTTGTGGAGATAGCTATCAAAAGAATTATCCAAATTTCAGGAGTCCATTGTGGGAGGCCAGCAGGACAACCACCTGTACTCAACCTTCCAATTGTTTGCAGACTTGTGTGATAATGAAGCAAGAATGAAGAATCCAGCTACCAAGTTTCCTTCACCCAGAAACTGTCTCAATTATTATATCAGTGGTTCATTCCAGCTGAAGTCCAGTTCTTCCCATTTTCTTTTTCATTACTGGTTTTTTTTTGCACTATAAGACGCATTTCCCCCCCAAAAAAAGTGGGTAGAAATGCATGTGCGTCTAATAGAGCGAATATTGTGGTGGAGGGGAGGGGGGTTGGTACGGTGGCGGTGTTCACCACAGCTTGTCACCACTGCCGCTGTTCGCTGCCGCTGGGGAATTGGTGGTTGGATTGGCCTCCAGAATACCGCCAATCAGCTGTTCTAGGCAACGGGGATTACCGCTGCCATTTGCCGCCATTTGCTGTTGAATGGCAGCGGCAGCGATAGGTGGCGGTGATCAGCAGTGAACCACGGCGCCAATCAGCAGTGATAGGTGGCGGTGACAATAGGTGGTAGCAGTGACCCTTGCCGCCTAAAACAGTTGATCAGCAGTATTCCGGGAGGCCGATCCAACCACCAATCAGCTGCTCGGCAGCAAAGACTCTAGTGTTCCCCAGTGGTGGCAGCAGCATGGTGGGTACAATGGAGTGGAGCCCTGATGAGCCATGTGCTGGGGCTGTGATAATATGCTGAAGCTGACCATGCTGTTTACTGTTTGCTGCAAGGACGCTAGCCAGATGAATACCAGATGGATGCTGGGAGGCAGAGGCAGATTTTTTTTCTTGTTTTCCTCCTCTAAAGCTAATGTGCATCTTATGGTCCGGTGAGTCTTATAGTGCGAAAAATACGGTATTTATTTTTCAAATTTATATGGCTGCCCACCTCTCATAAGGTGAGACTCTGGGCAGCTTACAATAAAACTGACAGTTAAAAAGTATACAAAAACCAATTAAAACACATATAAACAAAAAAGGTGATGAAAGGGAACACATGAGAATATTGGACATGCTACTGCCAACAGTTGGGATCCCTGTTGGCAAGGGATCATCAGGTTTCTGGGGGGGGGAAACAGCTGCTTTAGGGGATTTTTGGAAGGTTCCAAGGAATGGGATCAACTTCACCTGATGATGTTCCAAAGGATGGGCTACCACAGCAGAAAAGGCTCATTCCCTAGACTAGGGCTGTCATACTGGCAGCCCATGGGCCGGATGCATCACATGCAGGCCACGCCCACCTCAGCTCCACGAATGGGAAAAATGTCGCAAAACGTGACGGTAACATGAAGTTTGACAGCCATGCCCTAGGCCCTGTCGAATGGAATCTGTTAGCAGATGAACAGAACAATATACTACTCTGTTGGACCTAATAGGATGGGTGGATGTAATTGGGGGTAGGCTAATTTTTGACCGGGGGGCGGGGGGGTGGAACTTAAGTTTGAGGAACAGGTGAAAACACTGATCAATGGCACCAATATTTGGTGCAAATTTAGGGAAATATAATATACAGACCCATAAAGCATTATAAACACTGCTTAACTCTTTTTTCATGCAAATAAATAAGTGAAGTAAACCAACAATAGTTTGAAAAAAATAAAATGATCTGCATAATAGCATTTTAAATTAAAGCGAGAACGCTTCTTGGATGTTAATCTTTGAAAATATAGTAAACTCTCTATTTAATGGATCTTAATTTATCAGACTTTTATCAGATTTAAGACAAAATATCCTGCATCCAAGTTGTGCCAATTTTCAAGCAATAATGGATGCAATCAGAAAAACAGTGCCGTTTCTCTTCAAAATAGGTTTTCAGGGTTAACGGCAAAATAATTTTTTCATGTATGTTTATCCACTTGCCATCTAGCAGGCCCTCTGATTTAATGAACATTATTAATCTGTTAAATCAAGAGCTCAAATTGATGTAGGTACCAACAAATAACATCAGTTTTTACCCTTCTGTTCCATATTTATAAATTGGTTCTTGTTTGCTGCTTTCCACAATGTTAAAAGTACAAGTATTAATATATTAGGCAGATTCAGATCCCCCCCCCCTCCATGTTGTTTTGAATGAGAAAAAGAGCACTTGGTCCAGACTGTAGTTCATACCCTGTTGAGCATCATAGGTTCCTTGTTCATCACACTGTAGTAGGTGAATGAAGCTATTCAGAAGTGGAAAACAGCCGGTGTGTCCTTGTGGCCATTCAAAATAAAGAGTCTTTTCATTTCCATTTTTGTCAGTTGACTAAAAATGGAGCAATTTTTCATTCTTTATAAAAATATCAGCAATAAGTACCATTCACTTCAGACCAGAGTTAACCTGTCAATAGTACATATTTTGTCTGTTCTACATACTACTTTGTGTTTTTGCAGAGTGGACTGGTGCAGTTGAAATAAGCAAGATTCAGTTTCCTATCTCCAATCTGTCCCTCTCACCCTCCCTGCTCTTCTTCCCCATCCAAAAGTTCCTTGACTTTTTCTGAGATGCCTATTTTTAGCTTGTGCCCCTACTTAAGCAAAGAGGCTTTGCTGGCAGAGCCCTGGGGATTCCTGAAGGTGATATCACCTAGTGAACAACAAGTCTTCTCAGACTGTCATTACCCCATTTGGCTGCTGGTTCAAAAACAGGTTGATTTTATTGCCAGATGTTTCTACTCCTTCTCCTTATTTGTCAGAAATACATTCTATTTGCAAGTCATTAAAAGTTCAGGCTGTCCATTTCTTTAAAAAAAAAAAAAGTGAAGTGTACCTAATCATAAAAGGCCCTGAATGCCCTGATCTTAAAGGTTTCTAGAGAGAAATAGCACAAGGAAGGTTGTTAAGAGATGAAGTTCATATATTAGTTTTATTTTTCCATATACAGCTTTTTAGTTTCCTCACTGAAGTGAATGGCAAAAACATGACTATCCTTAAAAACACTGCTATATTTAGACATTAATTTATAATGCACACAATGCACATTATTTATATTATATATATTATACACCAGTATTATCTGTATATTATATAATGGTCACAGCATCCTGGGTTATGTGATCACCATTTGCAAGCTTCACAACAAACTTCTGACAAGAAAGTCAATGGGGGAGTCATTTAATTTCCATGATTTGATCAAGAACTGTTGGAAAAATGTCATAAAATTGGGTGTGAATCACTTAAAATTGCCTTGCTTAGGAATGTTATGAGTTATGATTCCAATTGTGGTCATAAGTCAAGGACTACCCAACCAAGAATTGCAGACTGGCACCAAACCTTTGTGAAGAACTTATATCTTTTAGTGGTGATTAGATGGTTATTGAAGACCTACATTTTTTTATCTGGTCCTTTTCTATAGAACTTAGATAAATGGCTCCTTAGCTTTTGTTTTTCTCCTCCCTCATTCGTAAATTACAGTTTTTATTACTGTGCTTTGTATTTTGCAAACAGCTTTGAGATAGTTCTCAAAGGCAGCAGCCTACAAATAACTTCAGTAAATAATACATAAGAACATTATCTCCATATACAATTGTTCAGTAAGTACCAATGGCCAAACAATATTTTTTACTGCTTTTGCTGCTTTTTAGGTTGCTGAGTTCTCACTACTGTTAGAAAAAGTGCAGAGGATTTTCTTTTTAGTTTAATTAATTATTCACAAAAACAATAGTCGAATTGAGAAAACAGCATTTTATGAAGTAGTTTGATGATCTGTAAGTGTACGATTGCGGTGGTTCTGGCGGGAATATTGATATTGGACACCTCATTGTTGAGATTAAAGACAAGCACTTAAGCAATATTCAAGATTCTGTTTCGACAATCCAGCCTATTTTAATTTTGTTTAATTGAAAAAAAAGAAAGAAAGCATTACACCAACAAATTCAGAAGTCACGGGACTGAAAAACATCTAAAGTGGGAAACCATTTTTTTTTTGTTTTTGTTTTTAAAGCCATATTTGTATTTTCCATATTATATTTTCTATGCCATGTCCTCAGCTACACCCGGATCCTGAAAAAGAAATGAAGCCCTTAGTTGAAAAATATACCGGGGTGGTGGTGGTGGTGTAGAAAGCACTGAAGATTCCAGTCTCAGCTGCTGAAAAATGATACTGAGATGCCACAGATAGTATGTTCCTCCAGTGAGTAGCTTGAACCCTGTCACAGGTGACAGTGACCTATTTACTAAAAACCTTGTTAAAAGGTGCTATACGCCCTGGGCACCTTTAACTAGTATGATATGCATGGCTACTGTGTTCTTTTTCAGGGTCTGTCCCTGCAAAGCAGTTTGCCATTACGTCTTCTGTGCCTTTAGTATAATTGGCCATCTCCCAAGTCGAAGGGGAATCTTGGCAATATTTCAGCAGCTTTTAATGAAGGGGAAGAGCAAAGTTCATAAGGACACATGGGTGCCTATATGCCCCCTCCTGCTTTTACTGTCTTCAGGTCAGTAATGGGAGAAGATGGCTCAGGAAAAAGGGTACATCATCTAATACCCAGGAAGAACTTTTTATTTATGTGGTTGGGATCATTTAAAAGGTGCTTAATGGATAGCAACGAACACTAAAGACATTTTAGAGCTGTCAGCTCACAAATGAGGCACATTATTCTTGTGGCTCTGATTCTGTTTCAAGGATTATTTTAAAAGCAAGGATAAGAGCGATTAAATAAAAAAAAAAAATCTTTCAAATGGGCGTCCTGATAACTCTAATAATGTCCTGATCTTCAAAGTGACTTTTATTAATGGCTTCATTTCGTGATTTAATTGTTAGCAGTTCTCCTTTTGCTTGGGTTTTAATCTCGGGGAGAGACAGTTTTCAAAATTTCTAGTGTATGGGTAAGAAGAGACATGGTGGCCTTTCTTTTGAAGGTTTGCGATTTCAATAATAGGGCATGCCATTTGGGATGGCGTGAAGAAGATACAGGTAGTTCTTGATTTATCACCGTTTGAAGTTACAATGGACCACCCAAAAGGTAGTTATGACTCAGTTACGATGGCTGCCAGTCACATCAGTGGTGGGTTCCTCCCAGTTCGGCCTGGTTCCCCTGAGCTGGTAGTGGTGACGATATGACATCACCAAACCGGTTCTGCCCCCCCCCACCTCCCCATGTTATTCTTACCTTTTATTTGGCCCCACCCCCAATCTATTGCTGCCTCCTGAGTCCCAGCTGATGGGCTATAAGGAAAAAAACTGTTTAAACTCTTGCCACGGGGCTTCAAAGGGCTGTCCTACAGCTGATCAGTGGTAAAAAGCAGTTTGGTGGTAGACCGGTGCCTGCAAAAATAAATGGATAGGCCAGTGCCTGCAAAAATACATGAGTAGACCAGTGCCTGCAAACATAAATGGGTAGACCGGTACAGCTCTGCAAGCAGTTAAAAGCCTGGTAGACCAGTACCGCTGCTAAAACCTAAAAGAATTGTCACATGACCATCAAGCCACACCCACAAAATAAGCCACGCCCACAGAACCGGTAGTAAACATTTTTAGAACCCACCCCTGAGTCACATGATACCATTTTGGGCGATCAGCAACTGACAGCATCTACGACTGTTTGCAGCACTCTGCAATCACGTGACCACTAGCTTTGACTTACAGTTTCTGGCAAAGAAAAATCTCCCATAGAAAAATAATGGGTTTGCTTAATGAACCGCAGCATTCACTTAATGATTGCTGCAGAAAAAAAAAAGTTTAGAATTGGGTCGGTTGCATGATAACCCACTTTATGAGCGTCATGTCTTATGGCTGCAATTGCCAGGTCATAAGTCAAGGACTGTCTGTCCTTTGCAGATATTTTGGGGCCAGGAAAGCTAGGATTAGCTTTATTCAGGTAGGCTTTGGACCCCCTGGGTGTGCCAGCCTTACCCACTCTGAGTAACCTGATGAATAAGTCTTCTTTTCAGAATTCTCTATCCTGGTTATTGAGGAAGGTTGATGCATACTTTTTTTACCACACAGAATCCGGAAAGTCAGCAAAAATGATTACAAGTGGGACAATAGAAAAACAAAGATAAAGCACATTATGACATAGTTACGTAGCTTTTCCTTATGAATGGTGTGGTGGCCTAGAGGTGGAACTCTCATCTCACAATCAGGAGGCTGTGAGTTTGATCCTAGGTAGAGGCAGACCTCTCTCTCTGGTAGAGAGAAGCCTTTGTGGCGCAGCAGACTAAAGTGCTGTTAAGTAGCACTTAACTACCAGCTGCCTGCAATTACTGTGAGTTCAAATCTCACCAGGCTCAAGGTTGACTCAGCCTTCCATCCTTCCGAGGTAGGTAAAATGAGGACCCGGATTGTGGGGGGCAATAAGCTGACTTTGTATAAAAAAGAACACCGCTTAGGGGGGCCAAAAGCCCTACTAAGCAAGTATATACAAAAGTATGAAGGCTATTGCTTAACGCACTGTAAGTCTCCGGAGAAGGGCGGCATATAAATCGAACCAATAAATAAATAAATAAATAAATACTGAGAATATATCTGCTGAACAAAACTCCACATTAGCGACCGGAACAGCATCCGGCCAGTAAACACTCATCTCCATTCAGTTGCCCCGACTCCACCCCGCAAGGGATTATGGGGTCATTACAAGAAGATGGTAATGTAGCTTTTTTGCTTATGCATGTTTTTGGCAATTTGAATGATGCACTGTATTTTTCTGGTGTAATGGAATCTGTATACTTCTGTAACACTAGCCAGCTGTTTTCATCTAGTGCTCTCATTCTGAAGCTTTAAGTTTGACAAAAAAAAGGAGCCACAGGCCACCGGTCGCTAGTGTGCTCATGCATGTTCACTCTCTCATTCAGAAATGGTTCTGGCAATTACAATCTTTTGGAGTTCCACTGTACGTTTCTTTTTCTCTCTCCACTTTTTGCTTTATCGCATGAATAAGTCATAATACATTTAGAATGCTTTAAAACATTTAACACAGCAGGGCATAGAAAGATCACCAGGGCTTTGAGGAACTAAATGGGTTTTCTTCCCTAGCCTCCATTATACATACATACAATTACGCATTCCTGTTAAGTAGAAGAACTGCATGTACTAGTACTTTGTGCATTAATGAAACAACAGCAGGCTTACTGCTGCTTTCACTTTCATCCTTTACTTCCCTAACCTTCGATAACCTTAGCCAGTGTATGATGGAAGAGGGCAACCTGATGCTACTTCTTTAATTTTATTAATAATCTTCAAGCAGCCTGGTGATCTTCAGGTGTTTGGAAGACAGTTCTTACAGACACTTGTTGCCATCTGGGGCTGATGGGAATTGAAAAGCCAAACATTTACTCTAACTTAGTTTTAAAGGTTAATCATCAGTGCCCAATTTCAGCTCAGAAGAGAGCCAGAAAAGCTCTCCGAAATGGAGAAGTGTATTACGTTTACTCAGTGTATTACTCTCTCTCTCTCTCTCTCTCTAATTTTGCATGGCTGCCCATCTTAAAACAAAATTCTGGGTGGGTCACAGTAACAGTAAAAAAAATACAAGCTATGAAAACCACAAGACATAAAAGTGTAACAATTGATATCGTATTGATAGTGACCTCTTAACAATAATTTCCATTACTCTGTAAGAATAGCATCACTTGCCATCTTCTAAAAAAGAGGGTTTACCCATGTTTTCAAACGCCTTTCCACGATGAAGCATGAAGGAAGGTGAATGTCTATGTCTATGGAGATTCTCAGTCATTCGGGTCATGGTTGGCCCAAAAGTGCTTTTTCAAGAAGCAAGTGGACTTTCTGGTTTTTCTTTGAAGACATTTCACTTCTCATCCAGTTCTTTCCCCACCATCCAGTCAGAGCTGAAGAAGCTTCTTGGATGAGAAGCAAAACATCTTCAAAGAAAAATCATGAAGTTCAGTTGCCTCTTGAAAAAGCATCTTTAGGATAAAGGAAGGTGGCATGCATGGGTTTTCAGAGCCCTGTCCTGTTTCCAGAATGGATATCCTTAATTGTAGCAAAATTGCTAGAATTGAATGTAATAGGAATAGGAATAGGAATAGGAATAGGAATAGGAATAGGAATAG
>WNWU01000007.1:29153739-29182300 GCA_012654045.1 Ptyas mucosa
ATCCCATCCCATCCCATCCCATCCCATCCCATCCCATCCCATCCCATAAATAGATTTATTTTTGTACTTCTGAAAATCTTGCACTCTGCTGATTTCCTCTCTGGTAGATAGAAATATTTGAGTGCCATAAAAACAGCCACCCTGGAAATTAAAAAGTTCTGAGACTACAGACTAAATTGGGATTTAAAATAACTATCCCAGAAAATGACCGTGGTAAGCCATGTACACAAGAAAACAACAAAAACTCTCTGGTCACTAAGAATAGACTCTATTCAAGGGTAAATTTCCTTTTTTATATCAGCGTTTCGTATCTCATGAAGCTGAAGCGTATCAGTCAGTACAATTTCCTTTGAGTCAAGCTCAACTCCTGACATGTTCATGAATTTAACAATAGTGTTTGCTATTTCTGTTTTCAGGATGCTTCTTGACTTTTCATTTTAACTTATAGTCCCAAAATTCTTGGTGGTCTGCCAGCCAGGTACAAACTTGGCTCAACCCAACTTCAATCTCAAAGACCCAACAAGGTCAGCCAGATGTTTCTAACTGCTGAGGCAAGCAATAAAATCTATTAAGTAATAATTTGCAAAAGAAAGTGATATATATATCTAGTTTTTGTAGTACTTACAGTTTTCAAGCTTTTGCCTCTTTGAGAAACCACTGGTATCGATATAATTCTAAGTTTGTGTAAACCATGTAAATATTCAAATTTATGTGGTAGATATGCATCTGTTTTCTTAAGTCAGATTTTAAATCCTAAATACCAAGTGTCAAGTCCTGAGTATGGCATGTAGTAGAATAACTTATTGCTGGTGAGCAGAGATAAACCGTATTTTGGATGGGTGGGTCAACCTGGTGTGAGAGTAAGGATATTTTTGGTGACTTAAAATCCAGCTTTCACTGATATTCTAAGCTTTCAGCATTTGTATGCCCATGCTCAGTCTTTTAAATATAGGTTCTATATGCAGTTTTTCAACAAAAAAATGCCTTCTTAAATAGAAGTGGGCTTTTATACATGTTTTAATGAAGTTGATTTATAAATGTGGCAGGTTATGACCCCTATATAGTCTTCCATCCTAAAATAATTGAGAGAAGTTGGGTTAGGTATCTGGGCAGGCTGCATATGCGTAAACATGCTTAGGGACCCTGATATATATCTTAGAACTGTTTTCTGTTGATTATTGGATTTTTTCTTCACCTCTGGTTGTGTCCAGGTTTTGTGACTTGCTTTCACTATGTTTAGTTATGTAATCATCGTGATCAGTGTCAATGGTATAATCAGTGTAACTGCCTTGCGTTTTGTTATGGGTATCCTTATTAGTCCAGATGGTGTTTTCCCCATGGAGTTCAATTACACAGCTTTGCATGAAAGTTGCCACATAAGTATCTCTCATTGTTTTGCTTGTATCATCATCTTTGATGATGCTTATGCACTTAAAAGCCTTTTGTGTCTTTTCCCTTCCTCTCTCTATTTAATCCCATCACAATATGGACAATGAAGTTGGCATTCTGAAGGGAACTCTAAAAAAATCCTTTAAATGTTGGATTTTGCATCATTGTAATGTAGTACATTGCAAATCAGAACGGCATCATACCAATATGAAAGATTTGATGTTGGGATGTGAGTTTCTAGATTGGAGCAAATAACAAATATTTTAATATTTGTGTCCTAACCCCTTTTGAATTTGTAGAACATAAAATGGCATTTTGACCAACTGTGTTTCATGCTGTGTGTTTTTTTTTAAAAAAATTGCTATCTTTGGAAAAACAAAGTAGTTTCCATGTTACTACCATGACCAGACAAATAATGAGCAGAGTTAGCAGGGACTTGGTCATCTTTTCTTTGACAAATATCTTCCCCTCACCATCCAATACCAGAAATGACTTATAAAGCCCTTCTCAGTTTTATAAATGGCTTCTGCGTTCTAAGATGAGTATGGTATGGTGAGAAAGACAAATTAAGCTCTTTTCAGTGTTTAAACAGGTCTTTAAAAATCATCCAATAAATTGGAATTTCAAGAAGGGAATGCATGCTGAGTGGACTGAAGTGGCATAATCAATGGAGACTCATTATGCTTAGTTGTATGTGTAATAATCACAGTGAATTCATAATCTCTCAGTTTTTCAATGGTGTTGTTAAGGCCACAATGTCAATTTTTCTCAGCCACTGTGAGTTGACAGGAATTATAGGACAAAGGATCCAGTTTTCTAAAACGAAACCTGTTGTGCACACGTGAGAGAATTATGATAAGTAAAAACGGGTAGCGATGAAATGTATATGAATTTTTTTTCTATTTCTATTAAAACAATGACTAAAGTGTCAGACTAAGAATTTGAAAATAGGGTGGAAGATTTTATTTCAAAATAAAAAGAGAAGAGAAGTTAGAAGATCTCCTGGCATCCTGATTTTTTTTTTTAAAGGCAAATGTTTGCACTTCCAAAATATTGTTTCTGTCTCGAGTTTATTATTTCAATTTCCTAATATATAGGATTTGGAACGTATTTACTTAAAATATTTCTGAGGAACAGTTTTAAACAACTTCCAAACATAAGATTTACAGTTCTGTAGCTAACATGTACATACAATAAGCCACTTTGCATAGTGAGAATTAATAAACATATTTTGTCAATACCAATTTAAGATACAAATGTTAAACTGCATAAATATACTAATACCTGGAATTATAAAGTAATAATACACCAAAATATCTTACTGTCCATATATTGATATCCAAAACTGATTTTAAAATCACAGTATTATATGTTGCCCTGCTAAGGCATAAGATAAAATAGAACGGAATATTCATTTATCTAGTTCACACCGAGCTGTTCATTCTACCTCTCTACCCAATCTCTTCTACCATTTCATGAATTGTTTTTTTTGTCTTTAATTCTCATTCAGAAATATCACATCAGCTGCATCCAAACATGACTTTCTCAGCTTCTCTTCCTCTTGACCTATACACTCTTCATTCATATATTTGTTTAGTTAATGAAGCCTCATTTATTCTCTTTATCACAAACCTCAACATAGTTTGTACTGGTGACTCATGTTTGTATTCAATACACGCTCATTCAGTACCCTTTCATTCATGACCTTTTTCTTTTCTTTAACCAACATATATTTAAGTATCACATTCTCACGGCATTCAATTTCTCCTGCTCTAACCAGCTATATTACAAAGTTCATTGAAACATGCTCTTGTACACCACTATTGTTGATTCTTTTGATAGAGATTCATTCCTTGTCACAGGGAATGCCTTTTTACCAATAGATATTTCTTCATCCATTTTTCCATTGTTAGTAAACATTCTATCAAGATGCACAAATTTATCTACTTGCTCTGTTTTTTCCTCACTTATGTATAAACTTCAATTGTTCACTCCATTTTCCCTGTCAAACATGGTTATCTTGATTTTTGATACATTTATTTCCAGTTCTATATACTTTGTTCCAACATATAGTCATTTTAATGCTTGCTATAAATCATTACGATTTTCAGCCAACGTAGAAAACGACATGCATATTTATGTCCCCAAGCAACACACCTCTAAGGTAAAGCTTTCCATATATTTCATTTATGTAATAATGCTTAAACTGGTTAAGAGGGACTCACAGATAGCTGCCTTGGTCCCTGCTCAATATCGAACCATTCATTAACCATTTCAAACCACCTAAAATACTATCAGATTTATTTTCAGACATCTTTACTATGGGGTCCTTGGTACTCTCTGAGCTTCGTTGTTTCATTATCCAACTAGGTAACATTGATGCATTACTCAACATTGATAGTTGACTAATGAAACATCTACAAGAAAACAACCAAGGTCAGAGACCACTAAGAATCCCACAATCTTATTTCTAGATAACTGGATGGGGTTGCCAGGAGAACTCCTAAGTGTTCCCATGTATATCAGAGATGACCATATTGCTTGCAGTATTTTTTTTCCTCAAACATGTTTAATGTCCTTTAATCCAGAATGTATTGCTTTGTGGGATCCTCCCTCCCTCCCTCCCTCCCTCCCTCCCTCCCTCCCTCCCTCCCTCCTTCCTTCCTTCCTTCCTTCCTTCCTTCCTTCCTTCCTCTTTGAGTAAGCAAGGCAAATCCATGCAGTTTTCTTGGGAATATTTGGGAAGTGGTTTGCCATTGCTTTCTTGCTGAGAGACAATCTGGCCAGTGGTGAAATCCTCCGTGGATTGCCACTGGTTCGCTGCCCACGCATGTGCGGTGTGCACCAAAAGCACACTGCATGCGCAGTGCCCACCAAATGCAGGCTGCATGCACGCAAAGTGCGTGCCAAACGCACACTTTGCACAGAAAAAGGAGGTTTAACAAGGTAAGTAGAATGGGGGGGGGGAACAGCTGTGCTGTGCAATTTAGATTGCACAGTAGGATTTCCTACTTTCTAGCAACGGCACAGTTGATCGTCGAAAATACTAGTTCACACAAACCGGTAGGTTTTATCACTACCGGTTCGCCTGAACCGGTGCAAACCAGTAGCATTTCACCCCTGAATCTGGCCCAAGGTCACCTAGCTAGCTTTTCCCAGACATAAAACTAATGATCTCCCTTTGCTAGCCTGGTATCCACACCACCAGATTAGTTCTCTTTCTTTTAGTGTATGGAAGGGTTATATTACAACTGAATAGTTATCAACATTGGAAAAGTAACTAAGCATCATTTTCATCAGTTACAATTATATACAAGAATTACATATCTGTGTTAGAATGAGTCAACTTATTTGGGAGATAATGTTTCTTTTTAATTTAATTTCTCCTTAAGTTTTGCTTAAGGGTACTGTAAATTTCTTTAACAGAACCAGGATGATCCTTGTCAGACAGCTGCTATATATCTACAGTCCTTATGCAGAATGCCTGCTGTTTTGACAACTGTTTGGGTTTTCTATAAACTAAATGAAAAACTTTGTCCAGCTGGGATTTCCACCCTTCACATTTCTAAATTAACTGTAAAATCATGTCTTGGAGCTGGGATGTTAGACATGTTCTTGGGTTCAAAATTAAGGCATCTGCATTTATTTTCCTCTGATGTTCCTGTAGCACTGGCTTTATAAAACTTCCTAATATTTTGAACATTTAGTATCTCATTCTATTAAAAAAGGAATCAAACCTGGTAAATCAAAATCTCATCATGAGAAAAAATACTCAAGTATTAACAAATCATTTGTTGTCTGTATTCTCTTGGCATGCTTTCTTAGGCTGAATATTTTAAGCATTTGAGTTACACATACATTTTACATAAACTTTATGACTTCTGTTTTGTTAATATTAACTATTAAATCAAAGGTTTTGTTTTTTAAAAACATAATGAAATTTTGGTTTTAATTAGCTTTTGAATTACTATCATATTGAAAGTAAAAACATGTATCCCCTAAATTTTGTTATGCCAGAATTTATGCAACACATTTGCATGTTTTCTGGAGATAATCCATAGAATTATAGTAAAATGGAACCATAGATATATAGGACCTAGGTCTGTGATGGCAAATCAATGGCACGTGTGTCAGAGGTGGCACGAAGCGCCCTTTCTGTTCACAAATGCACGCGTGCCTCTCGCCAGCCAGCTGGTCCTCGGGTCTCTGCCACACAGAGGGCAGGACTCGTGTAGGGGACCCGTGCATGAATGGATGGGGCATATGCATTTTGGCAGTTCAGGCTCATGCAGGCTTCGGGCACTCGGTCCGGAAAAGGTTAACCATTACTGACCTAGATGATATCTTAAGCCTCTTTTAACTCTGATTCTAGATTCTAACATTCTATGTTAGCATCTGCTTG
This sequence comes from Ptyas mucosa, assembly GCA_012654045.1. Lineage (NCBI taxonomy): Eukaryota > Metazoa > Chordata > Lepidosauria > Squamata > Colubridae > Ptyas > Ptyas mucosa. Next base: position 29,159,531 of record WNWU01000007.1, read on the forward strand.
GTGCAGGCTCTGTTAAAATATTCCAAAAAATGACTACCCAGTCTCCCTGTAAAGATTTTCAGTGGTGGGAAACAACCACTTCCTCATTCATGAGGAAATTTACTCTACCCTTGACAGTTTTTAATCATCAGAAAATTCCTCCCATTTTCAACTCTAAATTTACTTCCTTGCAATGTCAACCCATTGGTTCTGGTCCAGCAGTCTGGTGAAAGAGTGAACAAGACCATTGTCTCATCTACAGTACGTCACAGAAGTGAGTACACCTCCTCACATTTTGTAAATATTTATGTATACCTTTTCATGTGACAACACTGAAGAAATGACACTTGACTACAATGTAAAGTAGTGAGTGTACAGCTTGTATAACAGTGTAAATGTGCTGTTCCCTCAAAATAATGCAACACACAGCCATTAATGTCTAAACTGCTGACAACAAAAGTGAGTACACCCCTAAGTGATAATGTCCATGGAGCCCAAAGTGTCAATATTTTGTGTGGCCACTATTATTTTCTAGCACCGCCTTAATCCTCTTGGGCATAGAATTCACCAGAGCTTCACAGTTGCCACTGGAGTCCTCTTCCACTCCTCCATGACCAGTATGAGAGAGTGAGAGCGATAACACCAAATTTAACACACCTGCCCCCCCCCCTCACACCTGAGACCTTGTAACACTAACACATCACATAACACCAGGGAGGAAAAAAGGCTACTTGGGCCCCATTTGGACATTATTGGTTTTTGTCTTCTTGGTAGACTAAAAACTTGTTTGTTTCTCAACCTTCTTTTTAAACAATAATGTCTAGAACTGGACAGATTATTCTAAGTAGAACTACTTGACCATGTCAGAATTAAGAAACTTCCATTGATTTAGATTTTATGCTTTTGTTGTTTTGTTGTTAGATCCCAAAGCACTATTCGTCCTTTCAGCAGCCACATGATCAGCAGTTGACTGATATTGAACTTGTGGTATACCAGAAACACAGGTCCTTTTCTCGTGTATTTGTCAAATGCAGGTTTCTTGCATCCTATTCTTGGGCTTTTGATTTCTTTTTCCTCCAGTTACAAGACTTTATATTTCTCTTGTTAAATTTTATCCTGTGTGTTTCAGCCCACTGTTCAACTTTTCTAGTTCTTGTTTAATATTAGCTATTCTCCTAATTTTATGTCATCTGCCAATCTGATTATTCACATTCAATCCCTTTATCCAGGCAATTAATAAAAATTTTGAACATGCACAAATTCCAGGATAGAGATTATTTGATACCACATTCAGTCTTGCTTGCTAACCATTGAATGCTTAATATGTAGGGAATTTAGCTATTATGAAGTAGAGCTGGATCGATATTTTTGTGACAACCAGTTAAGGCCAAATTTAGCAAAAACTCAGATATGTGCCTTCCATCTTTGTAATAAGCAGGTTGCTCATGTGGAGCTGTACTTTATATGGAAAGAGACGTTATTGGAGCATTACTACAGTCCTAAATATTTAAGGGTCAGTAAATATTTAGGGGTTAATCTAGATAGGGTGCTACAGTGCTCTAACATACAAGCAGCACTGTAGTAACACTAAACTGAAAGTCAGTGGAAGAAATAACATCCTCAGGAAATTCATGACCTCACCTGGGGTGCCAAACCAAGGGTCCACAAGACAACAGCAGTAGCTCTTTGCTACTTGGCAGGCAAATATGCTTGCCCAGTCTGATATACTCAATCTGTATACACAGATATGCAGATGATACCACTCTAATGGCAGAAAGCGAAGAGGAACTAAAGAGCCTCTTGATGCGGGTGAAGAAGGAGAGTGCAAAAGTTGGCTTGAAACACAACATTAAGAAAACTAAGATCATGGCATCCAGCCCTCTCAATTCCTGGCAAATAGATGGGGAAGAAATGGAGGTAGTGACAGATTTTATTTTCCTGGGCTCCAAGATCTCTGCAGATGGGGACTGCAGCCAAAAAAATTAAAAGATGCTTGTTCCTGGGGAGGAAAGCTATGGCAAATCTAGACAGCATTATAAAAAGCAGAGACATCACCCTACCAACAAAAGTGCGTAAAGTCAAGGCTATGGTTTTCCAAGTTGCAATATATGGCTGAGAAAGTTGGACCATAAGAAAGGCTGAGCACCAGAGAATTGAGGCCTTTGAACTATGGTGCTGGAGAAGACTCCTGCGAGTCCCTTGGACTGCAAGGCGATCAAACAGGTCAGTCTTAGAAGAGATCAACCCTAACTGCTCTTTAGAAGGCCAGATCCTGAAGATGAAACTCAAATACATTGGCCACCTAATGAGAAGGAAGTACTCACTGGAGAAGAGCCTAATGCTGGGAAAGATAGGGGGCAAAAGAAGAATGGGACGACAGAGAATGAGATGCCTGGATGGAGTCACTGAAGCAGTAGATGTGTGCTTAAATGGACTCCAGAGGATGGTAGAGGACAGGAAGGCCTGGAGGAACGTTGTCTAGGGGGTCACAATGGGTCGGACACGACTTTGCAACTAACAACAGCAACCGGCAAATATGCTTGCCCAGTCTGATATAAATCGGTACATGCTGGGAAAGTAGGTGTTGGGCTAAATGAAATTAACAGAATTATTAGAGGATGCCTTCAGCCAACTCCTCTATATGAGAGCTACCATCTAGCTTCTAGCAGGCATTGCCCTGCTTGCTGTTCACAGAGAAGCAGCAACTGAGAGAGGGTCAAATTATCAATATTTAGACAACCCTCTCTATGTTGAGCCAGTTCATCAAATATTAAAATCCAGGAAAAGCTTTCGTAGGCCGACAGTTGGCATTGAAGAATTTGAAAGCAGAATGAAAAGACCTATGAAAAGCTACAAAGAACCAACATGGGATGGGAACCATGGATGAACTGGCACCATGGTGCCAGTTCTGGTGAAGCTGGGAAGTATGGAAATTGTTGAATAGACTGACAGTTACAACAAGATCCAAAGGCACCCTGAACAAATGGGGCTTGTTATGTCCTTATAAGGACATCCGGCCGGGGATTGGTTAATCCTCCGGGCGGGAAAGTTAAACCGCTGTCATTGGACGGCTGGTCTGCCGGAGCGCTATAAAAAGGGCTCCGGCAGCACAGCCGTTCGTCTGTTCTGACTTAGTTAAGAGCTGAATAAAACTTGTTGAACAGACCCCGCTGGTCTTGTCTTCTTTCCTGCGCCTGATCTAACACGGCTCTCCGGTGATTTCTTCCCTTCGCACTTGTGGTGACATGTAGACTCTAATATATATGCACATGTGTCCTTTGTGTCCCGAACAGTGTATACTCGAGGGCCTCATTGCAGGGTGATAGAACGCCATTAATGTTGCTAGTGGACAAGATCTGTTTAATTGCACATGTTTTAATCTTGTATTTTATGTTTTACATCTTATGCTATATAGTATGCCTTATTTTAATTGTGATATTTCTGACATGAATCCAGTTGTATATAATGTATTTTATTAAGCGGATTATAGTAAGACATGAACATGTTTTCCTGAATGAATTATGTTCAAGCATTCCTCCTTCTACTATTAAGTCAATAAAAAAGCATTTCTACTTCTACTGTTAAAAGTGCACTTGGTGCTGGGCAATTAGAAATTCTGGTCCCAGTTGTGGTTATAAGTCAAAGACTACGTAGTAAATCAGTAAAAAAAAAAAAAAGGTAAAGTTAGCCTGGCATGTTTTTGTTTGCCTTCTAATGGAAGCCTTTTAATATAAAATATATGCTACGGTAAGCTATTTTTTTTCCTTCTTGCAATCACCTGCTAACAATTCACTCCTCTCTCCTTGCAACACTTATAAACTCATTGCTTTTCCTTTAATTTCTAGTGTCCCTAAATTGATTTTTTTTCTTGATGCTTATGTAAATCTCAGCTAATTCTAAATTTTTCTAATGCAATCCCTGCATTCTTCTATGCTAAGATGTCTTCCTTTCAGTTCTTATTCATGTCATTTCTTTTTTCTTTTTAGCATTTTAGGAAGCTCTCTATGTCACATGTGTCACTGAAATTGAAAATTGACACTTGTTTCGTAGAGTATATAAAAGGCAATTATTTCTGCTTTCCCCAGCATAATAAGGTATGAAAGAGAATTGTTTGGTGCAGACCTAGGTTTAAATATCCTTGCTCTTCCCATTAATCTATAAACAACATCATCTGTGTACCTCATTTGTGGCTAATAAGCAAGTAGCAACATCTAGTTAGCTTTTACTAATCTATGAATAAATGAATTCATTAGAATTCAGCTTGACTCAAAGAGGTTTTATTCTTTGCAAATGTGAATCATGATGCCTGCACATAACTATTGCTTCATGTATGTTTTGTTTGACATGTACATGATTCTTAAAATTGCGAAGCAGAGAGGTGGCTGACTGTCCCAAAATCAGTATGACTTTTCTTGTTACACTGTGCTTTGCCTAGTGTGCATTTTTACATTGCTGTGGAGACACCTAATTGTTTTTGCCCCTTGTAATTGGCCAGACACTAAGTGATGTTATACAAACTAAAATTCTGCTAACCTATTAATCCGAGTAATACTGTGTCCTTTATTGGGGATGCTGAATATATATTTTGGCTTACTGACTTTTAACTGAATGGTTCTCAATATTACATACTTTCAGGAGTGATCTATTTTAGGTTGGTTGTTTTATATTCTTGTAATTTGTCCTTTGATAGTGCCTTTTGGTTATTCTGCAATTTGCTTTTGAAGAGTTCTCTGACTCATGCTTTTTATCACTTAGAGATGCCAAATGAAAAGAAATTAGATTCACCCTTTTCCCACATATCTTGTTATTGCTTTTTAAACCAAGCATAGACTGAAAGGCATTGCTTATCTATTTTTTTTTAAAAAGGTAGTGAAATACAATCAATTTCATATAGTGATCTGATATCTAGAAGTATAAGAAATCTTAGCACCTTGGATTCATTTTATGTAATGAATCTTCTATCCAATGTGTCCAATTAGAATAAAACCAATTAGAATAAAACAATGAAAATCACAATGTTAATGCAAGCGGAACAATATAAATATTGCAATAGGGTTCTTGGTATTTTCTGAACTTAGCTTTTTTACTGCAGATGTTTTGTTACGAGCATTATTAATGTGGTAGAGGGAGAGTGAAATTTGTTGCCTGTTTATATATAGTAGCATATAAACAACCAGCAATCTTGACTCTTCTAGGCACTGGTAATGTTGGTTACCTGGCTTGCAATGAAACATCTGCAGAAAAGTAATTAATATCAGTGAACACCAAGGACTCACATTTCAACATTATGCTTGTTGTGATGTGTAAGTTAAGAAGCTCAGCAGCTCTAACAATGTCTAAAGCAGAGGTGTCAAACTAAAGGACGGGCCTGGATTCGGCCTGCGGGTTGCTTAGATCTGGCCCGTGGGGAATCTGGAAACAGCGAAGGACCAGCCTGCAGTGCATCTGCCAGTGAAAACAGAGCTCCTCCGGGCAGCTCTTGCAAGCTCCATTTTCACTGGTAGAGGGCTGCACAAGGCCGTCACAGCCCAAAATGGAGATCGGGAGCCCGTTTTTGCTGGCAGAGTGCTCGGGCCACCACAGGCACCCCCCTATATGAGTGATGTCGAGCTGGCCACGCCCACCCTGGCCCCCTGAGGTCAAACAAAAACCTGATGCGGCCCTCAATGAAATCGAGTTTGACACTCCGGGTCTAAAGAACCAATCTTACTTTAAAAAAAAAAACCTTCAATACCTATAGGAGAAAATTCTATAAGTATTGAATTTCATCAGTACTTTCTTCCCAAGGAACCACAAATGCCATGTTTCCTTTGCCTATTACAAGTTGACTCAAGGTGAAGAAACACATGCTTGAATTCTGAGAAGCCTAATTTGGAAAGAGCAGAAGATACTACTTAACCGGAGAAGTATTTTAGCCTTCGAACTTGAAGTGGGACAACTTGAAGCATGAAAAACTGCAGCAGATAAATAGACAGGAGAGATGCACTAGAATTCAAGGCTGGAAAAGATTATGTTAAAGTGATAAGTTTTGGGGTTTTTTTTTAAATCATATGTCTGCTTCTTGAGAAGACTCACGTGAAGATATATGGGACTGGGCTGGATGACGCATTCCAGTTGTAAAAACAGTGTTAGAGATATAAAGATCTAAGGAGGGAAGGCAATGAATATTCCTGTGCATATCTACACATGATTTGTGAAGTTGTTGGTAAATGACATGTTTCTTCAAGAAAACTATTCCCTGCTTCCAGATGCTTCTGTGTTGAATGAAGTAGCAAGAATGTGGCCATAATAAAAGGATGACATTTTATTAAAACTACTTTTATGGAGATTGGCTATAGAATTAGAATTTTGGCTATACTATTATAATTTGTGCTGTAGTTCCCCCCATTTTCATATCTCAACGAGCAGGCAGGTGTCAACCTGAGCCACTTTTGAACATTATCTCATTCCCCAGAGTTTAAAGAATGCTTCGTCCCCTTTTGCCTACGTAACAGTTTTTGTGGATTTTGGTCAAGGTCACTTCCCTTATTTTCTATAGACGTAGCAGTTGTCATTTTAAGAATTCCATTATACTTTTCAATTGTGAAGACAATACCGAAAAGTAGAAACAATAAAAATAGGCCTTTTAGTAACCGGTGATTATAAAAAATGATATGAATAGAAAATAAACATTCATTCAGCATAATTAGAAGCCTGTTTATAAGCAATTCCTGTAAGGAGGGATATAACTTGATCCAGGACTGTTCCTCATAAGCAGACTTAATGTACCTGCATCTTTCTTCACCTTTTGTTGAGCTCTTAAACAAACAGGCACATTTTCACACCAACATGGACACACATATCAAATGCCAAGAACGATTTTCCTGGTTTTGAAAAAATAATTATAGCATACTTGTCTTAAGGCAGAGCAAACTCCCAAGAGCTTAGTGGCTTACTTTGATGTTCTTCCACATCCCAAAATATTTTGTATGTAGCTTTGCTTTTATCTATTAGATGGTATGATTGGAGATTTAAAAAAAAAAGGCTGTCAGAGACAATTCTTACTTAAAGAGTCCCTTTGGAGTTAAGAGTGCAGTATTTTGCAGGTGGTTGGTGGCTCTTGGTTGCTTAGTAAACAGGAGGTGCCAGCTGTACTTGGTTACTTGTTTTGTGGCAGAAAATATAAACAATTAACTCAGTCCCATGTAAAGCTGAAATGGTGTCCGTTCAATATTATTCAGACTGGGAATGGAGACATGCTTAAAATTAGGTATTTATACTAAAGGAAATGCCTGTTTTGCTCAATGCTTCTTTTGTGTTGCAAGTGTCTTATTTAAAGCCCAGTAGAACATTGCCTCCGAGATTGCTTGAAAGTCTTTTCAGAACTGCCAAAGATCCTCCTCCTCCTCCTCCTCCTCCTCCTCCTCCTCCTTCTTCCTCTTCCTCCTCCTCCTCCTCTTTTTCTCCTCCTCCTCCTCCTCCTCCTCCTTCTCCTTCTCCTCCTCCTCCTCCTCCTCCTCCTCCTCCTTCTCCTCCTCCTCCTCCCAATCTATCCTTGTAAGTTACTAAATATGCTGCAAAACTATTTTTGTCACTGCTTGCTTTCTTGCAGTCCGTTCTATGACATATTCTTTTAAAGCTCGATATCCAATTGTTAGGTTAAGAAATGTTAAGTGTTAGTATGAAGACCATTAATCAGTTGATGTAAACACCAGTTCCTTAATTTTCTTAGTGAAACAATGGAAAACTGGTTAGTTTCTGATAAGAGAACTTTCTCATTTTTTCTTTCAATGATAAGGTAGTCAAGATTCACAGATGGAATAATTTTTGAAATAATGGCTAGTTCTTTAAACATCACTTCAAAACTATGAATACAAATACACACATTGTGTCATACTGTATGTTTTTTTTAAAATTTTTGCCTTAGCATGTTGTGTGAATCCAGGTACCAGTAGCTTAATCAATATAATTATTTATATTTATATGCCGCCCTTCTCCGGAGACTCAGGGCGGCTTACAATGCGTTAAGCAATAGCCTTCATACTTTTGTATATTTATACAAAGTCAGCTTATGGCCCCCATAAACCGAGTCCTCATTTCTTAATCATTGGAAACCAATGTTACTAAATAAATTAAAAAAAAGGAGAGAAGTAAAAATGGAGTGATCCATTTATAATATGTTTCTATTTCATGGAAATAAAATTAAATTCAATTTTAATTTATTTATTTAGATGCCTCCTGATGCAAAATGTCTATAGGTATCTCACAATATAACAATAAAATGCAACATGAATAATACAAAAACAAAATAAAATGCTGGTTTTTAGATAGATAGATGGATAGACAGACAGACAGATGGATAGTGCTGGTTTTTTTCATACGGACACCAGCCTCAAATGACAATTGAGATTAAATTACTTAAATGATGCTTCATTTTAAATCACAATTCTTACTTTAGATACCAAGGACAGTTTTTTAATACCACATATGGAGGCTTGTGTACAGATTGTGGCCAGTATCATGGTTTTGACTATATATGAACAAGTCCTCTTTAGTACACTTCACTTTTTTAGCATGCTAAAATTTAATCTTCGTTCATGCCAGTTCAACCGATAGAAGAGATTACACACACACACACACACACACACACACACACACACACACATTAGAAAGACATGAGCATATGGTCCTTAATTTACTGTAAGTGACCATAAATGTTTGGGGTGTTGTCCAACATCCAGTTCAAATGCTGCAATAATCCTATTTGCTGCATGGATGAATTTTCAAAGTGCCAAAAGATATGGACCCTTTCTTCTGCCTGGATTTTATCAGTCCCACATTTAAATCTGCTTAGATTTCTTGGTACGGTAATTAGTATTCATAGACCTCTGTGCATTTTGTGTGTAGGTTTGTCATGAACTCATCTTTCTCTACAGCCGTGATGGCGAACCTATGGCACGCGTGCCACAGGTGGCACGCGGAGCCATGTTAGTGGGCACGCCAGCTCAGCTCTGGGGTGCATGCGCCTGTCGGCCAGCTGATTTTCGGGCCTTCTGGGCCCACCAGAAGTAGGGAAACAGGCTGTTTCCTGCATCTGGAGGGACTTGGGGGTGGGGAAGGCCCGTTTTTCTTTCATACCTGGCTCCAGATCCTGTCTATTTATCTGGGAAGGGTGAAAACAGCCTTTCCCACTCCCTTGGACGCCCTACGGAGGCTGAAAGGGCCCATTTCCTGACTCCTGGTGGGACAGAAAGTGATGTTTTTTGCTGTCCCTAGCCTCCAAAGACTCCTAGAGATTCCTAGAGTGGTTCTGGAGGCTCGTGACAGCAGAAAACATCACTTCCTATCCCACCGGGAGTCAGGAAATGGGCCCTTTCAGCCTCCGTAGGGCCTCCAAGGGAGTGGGAAAGGCTTTTTTCGCCCTTCCCAGATAAATAGGCAGGATCTGGAGCCGGGTAAGAAAGAAAAACGGGCCTACCAGGCCCTCATGTGTCGGGGGGGGGGGGGGGAGGGAGGGGGGGTTGCGCGTGCATGCATGTGGGCACGTGTGCGCACGACCCTGCCCTGCTCCCACTCTCCTGGCACGCGATGGCAAAAAGGTTAGCCATCACTGTTCTACAGTGTGCTTTTTACTGGAAGAAAAAGCAACTAAGTCTACTTGAAAAACGTGACAAATGCTAATATTGCAGCTCAGCCACACTCACCCTGTAGAGGAAAGCGTTACTACACATGCAGTTTAATCCTGCCTTCCTGGAAAGGATCTCTCTTCTAACAGATAACTATTGCTGTATGTCTCCTACCCACCAATTACCCAATTCGCCCACTTACCCGCCCACGAATTATGTAGGATACTCTGCTGCTGATTTGCTATAAGATGAAGTGGTAGTTTTAGAAAGCACTTCTGAAATTTGCTGCACTGTTAAGTGCTGTTTGTACAAGAAATGGCAGTGAGGTTTCAGGACGAGAAGCATAAGAATGAGGACACTAGGACACATCACATATACAACAGTGTATATGTTACAACAGTGTAAGAGCCTTGGATAGTACAGTGGTCTAAAGCCCTGTTATTAACATCAGCTGCCTGCAATTATTGCAGGTTCGAATCTCACCAAGGCTCAAGGTTGACTCAGCCTTCCATCCTTTCTAAGGTGGGTAAATTGAGGACCCAGTTTGTGGGGGCAATAAGCTGACTTTGTATAAATATACAAAAGTATGAAGGCTATTGCTTAGCGCATTGTAAGCCGCCCTGAGTCTCCGGAGAAGGGCGGCATATAAATCAAATTAAAAAAAAAAACAGTGTGCCAAAAACATTCCTCTGCAGATCATGCTATTGCTAGCATTGGGCGAGAATTTTGTTGGCTCAGGGTTTTTTTTTTTTTTAATAAGAACTTATCAAAATTTATGAGGCTCTTCCTAAGTAGGACAAAAGCGAATGAGATTAAAAGAATTCTAATGTAGAGGAAAAAGAGAAAGCTCAGAGTCTTAACTTTTAAAAATATTGGTTTAATTTCCAGAATATCCATCCATATTTGTGATTCTCAGCTTGCTGCCTCCTATTTTTTTTTTATCCTGCTCCCGATAGTGTGTGAATTAAAGTAGGCCAAGAAAAAACAGAGGCGATACCCATTCATTCTCTTGTAATGTGTAGTTTATTGACTTGCCAAGGTCCCCAAGGAAGTTAAAATCTGGGCCAGGTGGTACTAAGGCAATAGGTTTTGTTGCTACCAATATAATTATTAATGTCATTCAGTTAATTAAGTGCATGTGTGGCATATAACAAAGATATAATTGGGCATACCCATCATTGCAGAGTGGCATGCTCTTTGCTTCCCAGGTTGATTTTCTAGGGCAGGGAATATGCAATAGAATGTGCAGTTGAAAAAAGGGCTTTGCCACATGCAAGAATAGAAATGAAGGTGCCTTGCAGAGTCACATATGTGACATGACTGGCTATGCAAGTTGATCAAAGTAATGAGTGAGTAAATAAATAAGAATTGATATACGGCTACTTTGAAAAGTGTTCATAGCTCACTCCATATACAGGTACACATACACACACATACACAGAGGGAGGGAGGTAGAGGGAGAGGGTGGGAGGGAGGGAGAGAGAGGGAGGGAGGGAGAGAGAGAAAGAGAGAGAGAGAGAGGGCAAGAGCATTTCCGCAACTCAAATAATTTGCAGACCCAGGATTAAATCTAAATCGGTCCTATTGAAGACTATCAAATTTGGCACATTTTTTTGCCTCAGTTGATATCCTGACATAATGCATATGTTGGCATTTGGGCTACATATTAAAATTACACAAGAATTGGCATGATGTATATTTTATATCCTCTAACATTATTAATCTCATGTTGATTTAAAAAAAAACCAGGGTTAGATAAATCAACAGTTGGATAGACAGGAAGACATCTTTGATAAGGAGATTGAGACATGGGCAGGAATTTGGGAGAATTGCCAGCATAAGTTTGTACTGGGAGAAATGCTTAGACTGAACAAGAAAGATAGAGATAAAGATGAGTGTGGGAGGCGAGTAAAAAAATGGATAAAAATTGAAACATTAAAGAGGAGAAGAGATGATGGATAGAAAAAATTGCATTTTAAACATTAAGGGAGATAGAAGCAGGAATAAAATTAGATATTAGAACATATATTTTAATAAACAAAAATAATAGATAGAAAGATTAGAGGTTTATAGATGTTAGGCATTTTTTCCTGCTGTTTAAATAATATTATGAGGATCACCTACGTTTGATAAATGTGATAAAGATTACTAATATTGTTAAAGAAGGAAAAAAAACCAGGGTAGTTCGAACCTCTTTTCTCATGGTGCTTTAATTCTGCTATCAGTAATTAGGGAATGTCCCAGATCTCAGTTAATAATTTTACCTATATATCAAAATTCTTCAAGGCCACCAAGTAATCTCTGTAAAAGTTAGTTTCAGATTTAGAGAAAATTGTACTGAAATTATATCTCAATTTTCTTTTGTGTTGTTCACGATACAATATATGTAATTTCCAGACAATTTCCATCAGACCTTGACCAATCCCAATTCTGCATTGTGCTGAGCAATCTTTAATAATCAAGTACAATAAAACTTATTTATTTGAGTCAGGTTTCATCTTTCAGCATCCTCTAAACTGATGCTATTTCTGATTTGCTTGAATGATCTAAAAGTCAACAAAAATAATGACTTTTTTTTCATTAAATATAGCAAGCTTGGATGGTAGTGAGATTCGAATTGAAAATGTTACTTTAGAGACATAACTATCCAGTTTGAAACTCTTAGACAAGAATTTGTGTATGCTTGAAAGAATTTTTTTTTAAGTCAGCCACTCTGGTTGATGAGCATCAATCTATGATAAATGATTTTATGTCTTGATATTTAGTTCATGGTTTCTAAAACTATGAGTTGAACTTGTACCTCTCTTGAGGAGTGGAGAGATTGTGACAGGTATGAAAAACTTTTCACTGTACATTGTTACAATGAATGAACCTTTCCCATAGTTTCATTGTATTGTTTTTATTGTTCATTTGCATTCATTTTGGTGTTTTGATTTTTTAGGGGAGGTTTGTGCATTAGAGTATACTAAAGGGATGTATGAGGACAAAAAGTTTATGAACTATTGATTTCCATGTTGATTTTATTTAAACCTGCGGTTAGCAAATACTTGTTTATAAAAATGAAGAGCGGTGTAGAGAGATTGAGAAGTAAAAATCCTATTATCAGAGAAATAACTTTTAGGTAATATATTGAAAATAACATTAAAGCAGGTAAATTCGTTTACACACACACACTTTTAGCTTTTCAGTTGTACACTAACACATTTTGATGGATTTCTTAGAATATGGAAAGATGATCTTGTAAAGCTATAGAGATCTTTTCCCTGACTCTTTTCGGAAACAATTACAGTTTAGTTAGAGTAGGTACATGTTTATACTTTGCTTCATTGTTGTAAACATCCTTCCATGATTCTTTTCAAAAAACTGAAGAACTGGAAAGTTCAACTCTGATAACAGAGTTACTTATTTTTCTTCAACAGTGGTAAACTAGTCAGGGTTCATAAACAAGGCTAACACTTTTCTGAAAGTTCTGATGAATTTTTAAAAAAAGAATTACATACGCCAAAGGCAGATAGTCCAAAACTCTTTGGGACTAAGTTCAGGCATTGGGTGTTGGGTTTTTTGTTGTTGTTGTTGTTGATATTATGTGGTTTATTTGGTTTTGGCTTAATGCGTTGTATGATCCTGGGTAGTTGTGGCTTAGTCAATCAGTTCATGTTTAAATATACCATGGTTTATTTCAGTGTAGGTCTAGATGGCTTGTAGAACCCCAGTGATTTTATGTACATCATGGAATTAAAGGGACTTTGTGTTGACCAAAGTTTAATACTCAAATGTGTGTAGAATCTCGAGAAAAGTTCCTACTGACCATGTGGAAAAAATCCTGATTCCAACTTTCTTCTAATAAAGATAGAACCGAACATAGCTATTGAATAAATTAAGGAACTCTGTTTGCACAGGGTAGGAAAATACTAGAGTTGGAAATCAGTCTATATAGTGAATCTTTTGGATAAGAGTCACTAAGAGAAACTCTTTGAACCATACACTGATACCATGAATCACATTTTAACAAACTCCACCTGTATTGCTAGCATATGGTTCAGTTTGTCATGTGAGTTGGAAGCAACGGAGCAATTAAGTGAACCATGATTCAGTCAGTCATGACTTGATGTGTCATGTGAACTAAGCCAAAATTACATGGTAGAACGAGTCCCTAAAGATGGAGGTAAGATCTTCAAAATCCCAATATGAATTTCATCTGACTATTCAGTCTATATATTGCCTATGTAACACCACTGCTACACAAACCACAGTGGCTGCCAGTCTGCTTCCCAATGCAAATTCAAGGTGTTAATATCACCTTTAAAGTTGTTCATGACATGAGGCCAGGTTACTTGAGGGATCATCTCATCCCAGTAGGATTGGCTCGTTCCACCCATGCATGCTGCTGACCCTGTTGCCCTAATTATCCCAATTAGCGGGTCCAGGAAGAGGGCCTTCTCTGCTGTTGCTCCTGGCCTCTGGAGCATCTTAGCTCCTGGTGTGAGGTTGGGCCCAACTCTCCTGACTTTTCGTAAGAGTCTAAAGATCTGGCTTTGCCAGTTAACTTTATGCACCAATGGGGAAACATCACAGTGGATGTGGTTGATCAATTAACAGCAGATCCCACTCCCCCCCTGCCCCCCCCCATCAGTAACTGGATGGTAGTATTTTCTGGTATTAATTTAGGTTTATAATGTATGTGTGTGTATGTGTGTGTGTGTGTTTATTTTTTATGATTGTAAACTGTCCAGAATTACCCTGTGGTGGTAAAGAAAGGTAGTCAATAAATTTTATTTTTAAAAAAATTAAAAATAATAAAATAAATAAATCTTTAAAAGAAATATTTAACTGTTTCAAGCTTGACTCTTCACGTCCACACTGCTCCTAGGATATGCACATTGGGGGACTGCTGGTTCTGCATTGCTGGTGGTCCCCAAACCACATTTGCAAAAAGGATTGAAGACTGCATTTGAAACAAGAGCAAGCAAAAGAATTTCAGTCATTGGGGCTGAACATAGGAAAGCAGAGCAGCAAACTTCTGAAGCAGTAAACTTGGGAGATTATAGGTTATGTTGCACTGTGTGCTGTGTAACTAATCTAAGAATTGATAGATTTAGCAGCTGTTTTAACAGCTGAGTCTTGCAGTCAGAATACAGGACTTTCTTGCAGTTATTTGAGATATAAGTTGGTTTCTAATTAGCTAATTAAATAACAGTAAAGTTAATTGAGTTGTGTTATGCAAAACAACAACAACAACAACCACAACCAGCAGAGCCTTAGTTAAACAATTAGTTCGGATTAACTCAGATGTTCTTAAGCTTAAACCACTTTATAAAACAGGTTCTGCGTCCCCAGCTGTAAGTAAATTATACTATGAAAGTGGCACTTATGAGAATGCAACATTATTCTGTCAGATATGTCAATTTGTAGTATAAACATATGACACAAAAATCTCAAGTATATGTTATTTAAACCTCTTACGACTGCAATACAATTTCTTATCATTAGGCTTACTTCGCCTCTGTTAGAACCTTTTTTTTTAAATAATCTGTGTTCTTTTATCCTTGTCGCTATATTTTTGTGGAAGAGCATGTGGATTCTTTAATTTCATCTGAAATGACTGAATATTTAATTATTACTTGTATATGAACCAGGAAAGGGGCATCTGAAACTTTTCTCTTTTTTTGTTTAAAAGAACATGGAAGAAATGCTGATAATGTTATCTATTCAGTTGTGTCGGACTCTTGGCAAGTCTATAGGCCAAGTCCCTCCACATCTTCTAATCTTGCACGTCTTCTTTTGAGTATAGAAGAAATATATCAAATTTTCCCCTTAAAAGGATGGTGACAAATGAATTTGCATCGGTTATACACTGCAATTCTGCAGGTCTTGTACTGTTTACAGCAAAGCTGGCTGGGGAATTCTGGGATTCAAAGTTTTCCAGGCTTAAAGTTGCCAAGGTTTAGAGACCCCTGATTTAAAATGCTGGTTTTGATTTAAAAACATTATTTATTCTTTAAGCCTCTATGGATTGGCACCAATAGGATTTATCTGCTCCAAACATCATTGGTCTAACCTATTAGAACATCTGGGGAGAAACTACTGTCTTTTTCCATGTATAAGACACTACTTTTTCCTTAAAATATGATAATTGATGCGCGTCTTATACACAGGAGGCTGAGGAGAAGGCTGCACATGGCGGATGAGCCTCTATCTTATATGCAGCTCTATCACTCCTCTCTATTGCAGTTGTTTCCTGTATCACATTGCCACTTAGGTTTCATCTCTATCGTTCCTGTGATGCATTTCCTGTTCTTGTTGTATTACTCAGTCTAACAAGATGGCTTCTGAGCAGTGATGTGTGCTTACTACAAGGAACTACATTAAACATGGGGGGTCTTATACATGGGGGGGGGGGCTTATACACGGAAAAATACGGTACTTACCAGCTCACATTTTTAGAGATACAAGAGGTTGAAGCGCAAGATGCTTTGGAACAAAGCAGATGGAGCACAGCCTTTCTCTCTCCTTGATGCCATTCCAAAATAAGTCCGCATTATAGAAGTTACATGCAGTCCCATCTTCCCTGAAGCTTCCAGAGCACAGAAATACAGATGTTATTTTACATGATTTTCTCTCCCACTCCTTGGAGAGAAGGAGAACATTTTCTCTGTTTTTATACAATATACATCCTGTGTTTTATAGTGCAATTTACTTAAAGCTGGGGAGGGAGAAGAGAGCATGCTGTTCTATATAATGGTCTATGATCAAGTACCTCTCAGTTAACCCAAATTGTTTTTAACTAAAGCTCTGCTCCTTTATTCTTTTTTCCCCCCCTCATTAACATCTTGTCAATTAATTTAATTGGTAGTTAATTAGAAACCAACTTATACTTGAAAGAGCATAAGTATGGTGTCATTAACTGGATTAGTTTGGAGCCTTTTTCTTAAATTTATATTTGCTGCCATCTTGCTTTCTTGTCCTTTTCTATACTTTCCTGTTATCTTTATATTCTTTTTAAAAAAAAACCATTGTGTGATAATTGTAATTTGGATTGGTGCTAGGATTCCAAGTAACGCTCCCAACGAAATAAACCTCCGAGGCTTGAGTTTCCTCAATGTTACATTTTATTAGAGATATCATATTGGCACATCTGGGAAAACGCGAATCTGAAAATTTCCAGGTTTTCCCCACCCAAGGAAGAGTTCAAGTCCCTGCCCACACCCACAAGTCCATCACATGGTCCAATCAAACATCGTCCCAACTGGAAATGCCTCCCAGGTCCATCCTTCCAGGTGCAGGGCAAGATGGCCTTGACTTTTTGAGAAAGGAATGTTGTTATGACTATACATCACCCTTGCTCCATACAATCTCCCCTCCCAGTTTCCCACAGTAGTAAACATGGCAGGTCTGAAGGCCTAATACAAAAGATGGCTTCCAGGCCTGACACTCTGGATGTGTTGATTTTTGCTTTTTATAAGAGTCAAATTGATTGTGGCAGATTTGATGTTTGATGAATGAACAAATCAATCATAACCTGTTGTTCCCTGCACTACTTTAAAAATCCAAAGCTCTGGATTCTCCATATATTTCTAGATGCCTTCCAAGATTTATCGATTTCTCTATAGTAGGTAAATATCAGTGAAGAACAATTTGCTTATCTGAGTACATAAAAGTATTTATTTTTATAATTTCAGCTTTTACTAAAATCCATCAGGTATACTATTGAATCATATAACTAGAACTGTTATAGCTGGTCCTTTTCACGTGGCTTGGATTAGTTCCTCTTACATAATATTTTTTAATTTTTAAAAAAAATCTATCTCTATATCATTTACTTTCCCATCATTTTTATTTCCTGAAGGTGGACAGTTTGCCATGTTTTACAATCTATTTCTTCCTTGAACCTATTCTCTGACATATGAAGAAGATTTTTCCTGTTGATGTGGTATTCACTGGCATCCTTCAGTCTCAAGAGACTATGGTATCGTGCTCTGGAAAGAGGTTCTAAAACAGCATCTAGTGTGACTAAAAAGGCAATTCGAGAGTGGCAATCCCTTCCACACTGAGGGCAGATATATTCTGTCCCCTGCCCAGCCCCCGGATTTCACTGGTTCTGGGACTGCCTCTTTGCCTCAGCCTGGCTAACAAGTGTCTCTTCGAATTGGAGAAGGCCATACTGCGTCTTTAGCCTCCAAGCTGAACGATCCGAGGTCAAGGTTTTCCAGTTGTTAATGTAATGTTGATGCTGGTAACCTGTTCAAATAAACCATAATTTAGAGAAATCACTTTTTTTCTCATACTTTCTTTGATAAATAATTTTATTAGCCTTTACAAATGCAAAGATACTAATACAAAACTAAGAAAAATAT
This sequence comes from Ptyas mucosa, assembly GCA_012654045.1. Taxonomy (NCBI): domain Eukaryota; kingdom Metazoa; phylum Chordata; class Lepidosauria; order Squamata; family Colubridae; genus Ptyas; species Ptyas mucosa. Next base: position 29,177,469 of record WNWU01000007.1, read on the forward strand.
AAAAAGTGAAGGTGCAAAGAGATAGAAAAAAAAGATCCTCAAATTCAGTAATTTAATTAACATTTCCATAAGAATACTTCCCATATCTCATCCCTTATCAGTAATCAAATTATAAATCAGCCTTAATCATAGTTTCTTCTTATGCTGATCACTACTTTTATATTACTGATGCTATCTTTTAAGATTCATTGTTATTATGTAGCTTAGTGTTAAACCTACATATGCATATACCTATGTATATTTATAGAAGAGTAAAAATCACAGCAGTCAGTACTGATTTACATAATTCTTTATTTCGAACCTTCTTGTTAGACAGAGGAATCCCAGGGCATTTCTCCTTGCTTTATGTTTTTAAGAGTATCTCTCATATTTTTTTTGCTGTAGGTGACAATCTCCTGATACACAGGTCTAAATATGTTTTATTTTATTTTATTTATTTATTTATTTTGATAAAACCCTTGATAGTCAAAACAGCTAGACTCAGAGGCTGGCAGGAAAACAGAAGAGCAAATTTCTTTATGCAAAGTTCACTGGTGTTTGAGGTGGTATTGTGGATCAAAGGTTGGTAGAGTGTGTACGTGTTCTTGGAATTTATTTGTATTTGCATGCTGTCCCAATTGCAAGACTCTGCAAGGTTCCTTTGATAAAATTGTAGGAGGAAAGCGTCTTGCTGTGGCCAACATGAGCTCTTCCTTTCCTTGGATGTTTATTCCCTGCCCCCCCCCCCCCCGCCCCCCAGGATTTTAAGGCAGCCTGAGGAGCACTGGATCATATTTGGCTTCTAATTGCAAAAGGCGAATGTTGGTAACCCCCAAGTGTGGGCATGAGTGGGAGAAAGATTCTTGTTTTGTGGGAGAGCAGACAGGAAGAGTTTGCAATGGGAAAGCTTCAGGATAGAATGCAGTATAGTGACGGCCTGAAGGAAGGAAGAATGGGTGTAGGTTTTTGCAAACCGACAACAAATAAGTTGAAAGAGGAGTCAGAGCCCAACATCTTCTCCATTCCAGGAGAGATGCTGACAGCTAGCCAGCAGCTGGTAGATTACTTTCTTTCTTCACACTCACACTCACTCACACACACACACACACACAGAAGGTGGAAAGCCAGCAGTTTAATAAGAGAAGCTACAAACTGGTTCAATGATAGCTAAAGGCATTATTCTATCTCAGTTGACAAATGAGAAAAGAACTGTTAGTAAAACTCCTTTGGGATTAGATACAGGTAGTTCACAATTTACAAGTCGTCATTGTATGACTGTTGGACGTTACAGTGACCATAGAATGGATGGTCTTTGCGGCCTGTAAATGGTCGCGTTCCCTTCTCCCTCCATAGTGTTTTGCAGTCTTGTGACCACGATTCATCATGTTTTTTCCCCAGTTTGCAGCAAAAAAACCACTCATTCAGATGAAAGCAGGGTTTGCTTTTAAAGACTGTGGCATTTGCTTAAATAGTTGCTACGAAAAATTTACTTCTAGTCAGGTGGGTTCCTCAGGTGGTGACAGTAATGACTTAAAACCGGCTTTCCATTCCCAATTACAGTTGTGAGTTAGGGAGTTATCTGTATAAACACATCCATATTAGTATAGATACAGGTAGTCCTCGACTTACAACCACAGTTGAGCCCCCAAATTTCTGTTGTTAAGTGATACATTTGTTAAATGAGTTTTGCACCATTTTACGACCTTTCTTGCCACAGTTGCTAAGTGAATCACTGCAGTTGGTAAGTTACTAACCTGGTTGTTAGGTGAATCTGGCTATCCCATTGAGTTTGCTTGTCAGAAGGTTGCAAAAAGTGATCCCATGACCCTCGGACACAGCAGCGGCCATAAGTATGAACCAGTTAACAAGTATGTGAATTTTGATCCCATGATCGTGGAGATGCTACAAAGGTTGTAACTCAGAAAAACAGACATAAGTCACTTTTTTCAGTGACATTGTAATTCTGAACGTTCACTAAATGAATTGTAAGTTGAGGACTACCTGCATAGTGTTGCATTTGGTTTATATAGGTTTAGTGATAAAATTCAGAAATAGGTTATTTTTACATAATAAAAATCTGCCTAGAAACAAAGGGAAGATAACAATATCATGTTTTTTGTTGGTAGTACACATTCAATATTATGGTAGCTGCCGTTTCCTACTGAGTGGGCTATGCATTAATTAAAATTAATTTTTCAGAATATAATAATTGTAACCAAAGCAACTTTAATAAGAAAAAAAAGTTCCCTTAGTCAAGGTCATTTTTCAGTTTTCAAATCTGTTACCTGTAAAGAATATTTACATTTGAAAATAGGTTTATTTAGAAGGACTTAAGCAGTGAGAAGCTGGTGTAGCCTTCCTCAATTTGCTTCTCATCAACTCCTGCTGTTCCAAGACAATGGGGGAAAGCTAAGTTAAAGAGAGTGAGGACTATGCAAAGCATTCAAGAGGTACTTTGCAAGGCATGGGAGTTAATGTGGCTGCATTGTTTACAAGGCACATACAGCTAGTTCAGAAGCAGCTCCCAGCTGTTTTTACGTGGGATAGAGGTGAAGTGGCTGTACCTGCTTTCATACATAGAGAAAATTAAGGTGGGTGGCATTTATCACAGGTAATGTTGTGTAACCACTGTAGCTGAATAAATTTCTTTGCAGTAATTTCTTAATACATTAATTGATTAGACTTTGTAACAGTCCTGTACGATTAATTTATAAGATACTATCATTAGCACTTCCGTTGCAGGAGACATTACCATTTTCCCTTCCTCATCCAGAATAAGCAGAGTTAGGAAAATAATATGCTCACTACTCTGAAAGAAACCATAAATCAGACGCAAATGTTTTATAGAGTAGAAACATAGCTTAAGTAATGAACTAAGCAAAGGCGATGTGTATTTTATGTGGAATATGTTTATAACAGTCATTATGTACATTGAAATTTTTAAAGTTTTTTGTTTGGGAAATTGCTAGCTCTCAAACTCAAATAATTTCATGTGTCTATTTTCCAATGTCTTTGTCATTTGCAAAAAGAAGAATCTGTTTATTTTGTGAACTATGTAGAATACAGGTTAATCTGCTGAAGAGTGACGCGGAACATTTTTCATGATTGTCAATAGCTTCCCTATTAGAGGCAGAATGATAAGATAGGTGATACGTTTTGAGAGGTTTTTTTTCCATCTGTCTAATCCATCCATCAGGAGCAAGAATCTGGAATTTGATAACTTGTAGTGGAGTGCTTTTTAAAAATGGTAGCCTCAATAGAGCTTCAGAAAATACAGAACCACTGCTATTGTATACATGGCCAGCTGTGTTATAAAAAGTGAAATAGTTTCTTTCATCCCCTCTAACCAGCTGGGAGGTGTTTCATCACATCAGTTTACTTGTACACATACACATTTTAGAAGTTCAAGTGGAATGGGAAGTTTATAGGAATCACCAAGTACATTATAACTCATCTGTAGTGAGGACACCAGTATTGAATAATAAACATATACCGTATTTTTCAGAGTATAAGACACCTTTTCCCCCCAAAAAAGAGGATGAAAATCTGGGTGTGCCTTATACTCCAAATGTAGCCCCGCCCAGCTTCTCAAATGGAGGATTCAGAGGCTGAAAAAAGCATCAGAAATGAAGCTTCAGAGAAGAAGCCCTCAAACTGAGCTTCAGAGGCTTTTTTTTCTGAAGCTCTGTTTTGAAGGCTTTCAGGGGCAAGAAAAAAAGGTTTTTTCTGAAATGGAGTTTCAGAAGTTTCAGAGGCAGAAAAAAAAGCAAAAAAAAAAAAAAGCAAGGCACAGAGCTCACAACCAACAAACCTGTTGCTAAGATTCACGTCTGGAAATAGCTGATTTGGGGTATTCTGGGAGGCCGATCCACCCACCAATCAGCTTTTTTCTTATTTTCCTCCCCAAAAACTAAGGTGCGTTTTATACTCCGGTGCGTCTTATACTCTGAAAAATACGGTAATAGCAAAAGATCTAAGTGCTAAAGAGATATCGCTTTATATGGAAAGAAAGAGGAAGCTAATGTCATTTAATCAGCAGAGTAATTCTGAATAGCTCTTGGTTGTCCTGATTTGGCAAGTAGATGAGCACAAAAACGAAAGATTAAGAACATTGGGCATATTGCTATCAAACATAACTCAAAAGTGACAGTTGGCTGTTTTGTAAAGTTAGTGTAAAGAGCTAGAGTTGCATGTTCTTTTGTAATCTGGAACTGGAACAATTATATTGTTGTCTTCCAATTCATTTCCTCTTTGCTGATTGTGATATTCAAATAAAATAGCTGAACAGCTTATAAAAAGGTTGGGGAGCTCACACTGTGCTATAGTGAAATCAGCAACAACTTTACTCCTACCTACAAAGGACTGCCCCCACACTCCTGGAACGCTCAGTGGGAGTTTAACTAGGTACAGTTGGACCTATGTAATTAGCTTACATTTCCCCAAACCTTTTCTGAGCTGTAAAATGTCAAACATTTAGCTTTTTAAATGAAGCCACCATGGTGCCTGAAACACCAGGAGCCAGGAAATAGTTTCCTTTTAGATACAAAGCAAATGTGCATAGAACACTTGTATTAAGCTACAGGTAATGATTGTAACATGGTTTGAATGTCACATCACTAGGGCTATGCTCAACAAAAAGAAAAACACCAGCTTTCAGCAAGCTTCAAAAGAGCTAAGCCTCAACGCAGTTAAGGAATATTGTTTTGGAGGACATTTCATAATGCTTGCAGTAATTTTTTTTCCTCAGACGCAATACGTTTACTGTCGTTGAATCTAAAATGTATTGCTTTGTGGGATCCCTTCCTTCCTTCCTTCCTTCCTTCCTTCCTTCCTTCCTTCCTTCCTTCCTTCCT
>WNWU01000007.1:29182310-29242348 GCA_012654045.1 Ptyas mucosa
TCCTTCCTTCCTTCCTTCCTCCTTCCTTCCTCCTTCCTTCCTTCCTTTGTTGCTTTTAACTTTGTTGCTTGTATCCTTGTGATTTATATTGATATTGATTGTTTCCTAGTATGATTTGATAGCTTATTGCACCGTATGACTGTCACTAAGTGTTGTGCCTTGTGATTCCTGATGATTGTATCTTGTCTTTTTATGTACACTGACAGCATATGCACCAAAGACAAATTCCTTGTTTGTCCAATCACACTTGGCCAATAAAGAATTCAATTCTCTCCTCTCCTCTCCTCTCCTCTCCTCTCCTCTCCTCTCCTCTCCCCTCCCCTCCCCTCCCCTCCCCTCCCCTCCTCTCCTCTCCTCTCCTCTCAGCAGACACTAGTTTTGCAGAATGGCAGAGTGGGCCAGGGAATACGTGAATAATCCAGTTGAACTACAATTCCTCAAAGACTTGCTCTTTTCTTCTTGGGGGGATATATGTTTTCCCAGTTTGAGGGAAAAGAGTGCTTTTTATGCACTTTGGTTAATAAGAGCTGCTGAATCACTATCTTAAATCATGGTTTAACTGCTTTTGTATCTACTCCAGAAATTCCCTTTTTACCAGATGCAGAAGGAAGAATTAAGTTCCAGAAGGCCTGAAAAAGACCACAGTGCACCTGTGCTAAAAGTTTTGCCCATGTGGTTCCTTTTTGGACAGGGAAGCATGTAAAATGTGCCTTGTGTTGCCTTTAAGCCTTATTCCACTTGGGCTCAAATTATACAAAAAGGCATCACTTTCTATAAGATTGGACACTGGACATTGATTTATTTCAGGATGTCTATTTGTCTATTCAGGTCATCCTTGTTGGTACCCTTTCATAGTTACAGTGATAATGACAAAGTAACTCCACAACCGATGCCTATATTTACAACCTTTGTAGTGTCTCTATCTCTCCCAGTCACATGTTTGCCATAGCAATTAATATGCATTGTCCTGTGTTTGATCTGGTTTTTTCCCCTTTTTCTCTCATTCCATAACAGAGACAATGCTTAAACAAGCTATATTTTCACAGGCTGCTTTTCCACGCAGTGCAGCACTTCTCCAAATACTATAACTGCAAGTTAACTGGCTCAACTCTTTGATCTTAATTAGGTGATTAGAACCCTGCCATTGGCCTGTGCTGCTTCATGAAACTGACCAAACTTTAATCAATTTCACACTGGACTTTTGTTTACCTCCTAAGCTGCTCAGGGCAAGTGGGGTAGGCAACAGCTGGTGTTAGTACATTCCTTTTGTTGTATATTCTGTATTGTATGCCTGCTTACTCTCTTGTAAATCCCTTTCTCTCCAATGAATGTAAATACAAATATTAATTCTCTACCTGTGAGTTATCCCCGCAACAGGGTGAGCAGTCACAAAGAATGAGAAAATTGATAAAGGAGCTATAACATTTTTCTTTTTATCTGACTTCCTTGTGAGTTGAATTCCCAAAATGTTCCCTGCCATTTGGACTCACCTTGCTGTTTGGGTTCGTGATTTAAATTGACTTGATTTAAATCAAATCCACCCTGTGTACACAGTTCTTTCATTGTTAATATTGTACAGCATTGCACGTGTTATAGGTGTTATTCCATGTTGAGAAGCTAGTTGAAGAAAGTTTTCTGACAGATCGGTCTTTGATCCAGGAAGTATCTCTGGACCGAAATGGATTCTTCTACCTCACGATACACACTATCTGTTCAGCTTAATCTGACCATAAAATAATAAATCTTTCAATGGCACCACTTTTTTTCTGTCATAACTCCGTTATCCTCCTGAATTAGCTCTTGCTTTAGTATTCCTAGATGATATAGTGTAATTTGTTTTGATGTTCAATCAGCATCTTGAAATTGTTATATGATATAAATAGTGTTAGGAATACATTTTTTTTCAGTCTTCCCTGCTAGTGAATTTTGGGAGTTGTTTAATTGTATCTGGAGGACAACAGGGCACGGTTAGTATACAGAACCTGTAAATATAATTCGTATTTGGTTGCTAATGGAAAAAGATAATATATTTTTATTCTTGTTTGCGTGAGAATCTGTTTGAAAAAAATTCTCATTTTGAACTCTCATTCAAAAATGCCAGGTAAAGGAGTTTGGGTTTATAGTAAAATAGCAAAAATATAAATCGTCTCTGTGTGTGTATGTATGTATAAATCAATCAATCAATAATCAATCAATCTCACTGTGTGCCTTTGGCTTGCTGAACCCGTATTGCCATCAAACTCGGCTAAATCAATCATCTGTAGGGCATCAGGTTTGGAAAGGGTGTTATAATTCCTCAGGTAGTTATTTATTGTAGTACTTGGTTTGACAGTTCTTCTTTATTAAAGGGCTGTGACTCTGCCATTTTCATAGCAACCATGAATTGTAATGACTCACTTTTTAGATGTACCGTACGTCACCTGTAACAAGCAACTTGGCAAAGTAGATCTAAAATAGCTATTCCTTCATTTCAGTTGCCTGCAAATATCCCTTCATCTTTCATTTTTATTATTAAAGCTGGTAAAACATACACACACGTACGCATATGTAGCTGGAAGACATAGGATAATATATTAGTTCTCATTCAGTTTAATAAAAAAAAAAGAATTGCCTTGGAGGTTTCTTTTGACTAAAAATGTAACTTTGAAGAAATTCCTTAGCTGGAGTGTGAAGACATTAGTCAAGAATTATGAGCAAATATCTTCTCACTCATTGTATGATTATAGTTGTGGTGATTGGCAGTGAAGATGTCAGGAGCTTTTCTAATAGTGAGAAGGGTTTCCTAATCAAGGACAAAATCTCATTCTTGGAAAATGATTGGGTTTTTTTTTTCTTTTCCTTCAAAAATACCATACAACTGTGAGCATCCATAGAAAAAGAGCCTTGGTGGCGCAGCAGACTAAAGTGCTGTTAAATAGCACTTAGCTGCCAGCTGCCTGCAATTACTGCGAGTTCAAATCTCACCAGGCTCAAGGTTGACTCAGCCTTCCATCCTTCCTCGGTAGGTAAAATGAGGACCCGGATTGTGGGGGCAATAAGCTGGCTTTGTAGAAAAAAGAACACTGCTTAGGAGGGGCCGAAAGCCCTACTAAGCAGGTATATACAAAAGTATGAAGGCTATTGCTTAATTGTAAGCCGCCCTGAGTCTCCGGAGAAGGGCGGCATATAAATCGAACCAATAAATAAATAAATAAAAGAAAAAGAAAACACTATAGAATGAGCTAAGTATTATGTAATATAGTAGGTACTGTAAAACTAAAAAAAAAAATCCCCTACATCAGGGGTTCAAACTCGCAGGTCGCGGGCTGGATGCGTCACTGACTAGCCACGCACAGCCCCAGTTTAGTGAATGAGGTAAAAAGTTGTGATACGTCACGTGGTGACAACGTCTTGTTGTGAGTTTGCCCTAGATGAATATTGTTAGGTTCAAATAATATTAATGAGGAGAAAGGTTGAGGGTTGCTATGCAAACTCTGTAAGACACTAGTGAGGTTGTGACCTAATACAAAATCACCAAGTTCATTAATAAGCATAAAGAAGATCCTCAGAAAGTCAGGATAATTATACATTTTTAGAGCAATAATTTAACAGTTCTTAGGTATGTGTGATATAACAGTTTTCTTCCTTAGCACAAGCAAAACAAACATCTCTACTTTGCTCTGTTTTATCTTTCAAGTACATGTAGTCCTCGACTTACAACAGTTTATTTAGTGAACCGTTTGAAGTTACAGTGGCACTAAAAAAAGAGATTTATCACCGTTTTTTCATACTTACAACCATTGCATCATCCCCATAGTCACGTGATAAAAATTCAGACACTTGACAACTGACTTATATTTATGAAGGTTGCAGCGTCCTAGAGTCTCGTGATCACCTTTTGCGATCTTCTGCAAGGAAAGTCAATAGATAAAGCTAGATTCACTAAACAACCGTGTTACTAATGTAACAACTGCAGTTATTCACTTAACAACTGTGGCAAAGACCGTAAAACGGAGCAAAATTCAAACTTTGGAAATTTGTTTTGCTTAGCAACAGAAATTTTGGGCTCAATTGTCACAAGTCAAGGACTACCTGTATGCATTATTTTGCTCTGATCAGACCAGTGGTGGGTTCCTCCCGGTTCAGCCTGGTTCGGCCGAAACGGTAGCGGTGACAATATGACGTAACCGAATTGGTTCACTTTGTTCGGGAGCTGGGCCCTCCTGCCTCCTCCCCCCGCATTATTCTTACCTTTTATATGGCCCTGCCCCCAATCTATTCGCTGCCTCCCGAGTCCCAGCTGATCGGCTAGAAGGAAAAAAACTGTTTAAACTCTTGCTGTGTGGGCTTCAAAGGGCCGCCGTACAGCTGATCAGTGTTAAAAGGCAGTGTGGTGGTAGACCAATGCGCTCGAAAAACAAATGGGTAGATTGGTGCCTCCCAAAACAAATGAGTAGACTGGTGCCTCCAAAAACAAATGCGTAGACTTGTGCCTCCAAGAACAAATGGGTAGACCAGAACGCTCCAAGAACAAATGGATAGACCAGAACGCTCCAAGAACAAATGGGTAGACCAGAACGCTCCAAGAACAAATGGGTAGACCGGTACAGCTCTGCAAGCAGTTAAATGGCTGGTAGACCAGTACCTCTGCTAAATCCTAATGAATTGTCACATGACCATCAAGCTACTCCCACAAAATAAGCCACGCTCACAGAACCGGTAGTAAAAATATTTAGAACCCACCCCTGGATCGGACATATATTGTTGAAGCATGTTGAAGATATTGAGATACTGGAGTTGAATCCAATGTCTTCGTTGTATTCAGCATACTTTTGAGTTCTTAAGTGAGATGGAACATCTGGAGTTCATAATAGCCAATAAAGTTTCATAATGCCTTATGAACTTATAAACTGAATTTTCAGTACTTGCAACATCTAGGGTACTAGCAAACCCTGTTTAAAGAGGTGGGGCTTATTGTATCTAGGGTAACTTTTGAAAATTTAAGCATAGTCACTGAAGATTTAAGGGTAGCTCTTGTATACATACAAGAGCTACCCTTAAATCTTCAGTGACTATGCTTAAATTCAGTGACTATGCTAAATACGTGTATTAGTTGCTTTTATATGATCCATAAAACATTATGAAACTTTGTTGGCTAGTTGCTTTTGATTACAAATGGTTAGTCATAAGCTAATAAAAAGATTTATGGAACTAATAAACATGCTCATTTAAAAAAAAAAAAACATTGGTTTTGAGACCGGTATGTGGAGAGTACTGTATCATTTCTCTAGCAAAGATACATAGTGGTACTAAAGGTGGGATGAAATATATATTTATTATTGATTGATTAATTATATGCCAGCAAGTTGTTTTCGATATCTAGTGGCTACATAGATAGATTCTCCATAATGATCTACCCCTAGCCTGTTTAAAAGATCTGCGTCGGCACTTTAATTGAGTCCATCCATCTTGTTGCTGGTCCTATTCCTACTCCTACTCTCTTCCACCTTTGCCAACTTTAGAGCCTTTTTGAGACACTTAGGTCTTTGCATAATATGTCCAAAAATAATAACATTCCATACTGTTAAGATACAAATATTAAATACAGTGGGATCCTAAGCAGTGGTGGGATTCAGCCAGTTTGCACCACTTCAGGAGAACCAGTTGTTAACTTTCTGAGCAGTTTGGAAGAAATCATTAGGGCAGAGAATCGGTTATTAAATTACTTGAATCCCACCACTGATCCTAAGGCATGCTTAATCAGAATAACAGAGTTGGAAGAGACCTTGGAAACTTTTAGTCCAACCCCCTGCTTAAGCAGGAAACCCTATACCATTTCCGATAATTTATACATTTGTAAACTCATTAACATGACACATTAAACTTGGTTAGCTTTGGTTTGGAGAGGGAGAACTTAAGACAGGGTCTGTGACCACATTGTGCCATCTTAACTATTTTTAAAAAATATTCATGCAAATGCCTCTATTGGTGAGAACAGTTTTGCTTTGTTTATTTTGTGTTACAAAACATTTTGGTGGATTAGTGTATTATTCAACCCATTCCTTTGGATTAGTTTTTGATTCAACCATTTTTTCAGCTCAGAAAAAAGGGGTTGAATACTGTGAAGCCAATGTATAATAATCACAGGGAGTGAGTTGGGAGGTCATATAAATTTTCTTATATAAACAAACAGTAAAAATGACTTGAATTGCATGAAGAACAGAAATAAAAAAAAAATACTTCAGCTTATTTTTTCTGAGCCAGTTATCAAACTTTTTTAATTAGAATTTTTTTGTTGTGACCGTCCCTTGCAAAAGTTACATAAAAATATAAAGTGTTTTTTACATATGTAGAAAGCAGTAAATGACAATATAAAGAAAGAAATCAAAGTCTTTATTTTTTGCAAAGTGTAGTATCAATTGCGGGTAATTGTGAAATGTTTCCCATTAGGAGTTTGGAAACTGGTAAATTTTCAGACAAAATCTAATCACTTCTAAGAACTAAACTACACTAGGGGTAGAACAGATGACTTACAAAAATTAAGGGGGGTACAGATAAGAGCATATAATTTTGTAGTATGTATGTTATGAGTAATATTTATAATATAGTGTTATAGAAACCCTTTGCTTTCAATTGCTTACCTATGTAGTTTACTCAGTATCATCCATGAATTTGTTTTAGTAGGAAGCGATGCATGAGGCATTCTTTGTTTTAAAAATTATTTGTTAAATTTGTCCAGTCACCTATCTTAAATGTATGACCATGGGTGTAACAAACCATAGCTATCTGTTCATCAATATTCTAGAGCTTATCAATTCACTTTCAAAAAAAGATTATGTCACAATTTTTCCTTGTTTTGTGAGAACATTAAGAAAAGACATTTTGAATCAGACCAATGGTCTATTTAACTCAATAGTGTGTTTTCACATTTACACATTCATTGCAGAAGATTTCCCAACCAGATGTTTTTGGGAAGCAAAACATTTTATTTGTCTTGCAAATGTAATGTATTTAATTTAGGCATTACTATCTCCAAATGACTTTGGTAGATGTGGGAACGGGAGGGGGAATTCACAATATAACAACAAAAAGGACATACTGGAATGCCATTCAAAAACGATCAACCAATAGAAGAGTATATAAGTTAGAATTAAGGAAAATGGATATAAAGTGATATGGAGGTGGTACTTAACACCACGTAAACTAAATCAAATAGATGGTAAATATACAAATATATGTTGGAGGTGCAAGAAAGAGGTTGGAACATATAAACACATGTGGTGGGATTGTGATAGTGCACAAAAAATTTGGGACATGGTGTTCAGACAAATAAGAGCACTTTTGAATGTAAATTTAGATATGTCATTTGAGATAATAGAACCATTTAATTGATAATCGTAAATAGGCTTGGTTTTTTAAATTCCTCTTTTAAAAAAAAATTCTTTCCTTCCCTCCTAGATCCCCTTCTGTTTAGCTCAGAGGTAACCCTGGATTCTAGTATAATTCTAGGATGAATTATGACACTGCTTTAATAAAAACTCTTTTAGTTTGCATCACATTTCTTCTGAATAACATAAATGCCTAAACAGGTAAATGAATAAATAACAGAATTCAGCTGACTTATCAGTTCCAAAGGGTCTCGTTACTTATTTTTGCTTTATTGAGGATTAAACATTTTCATTTCATTGTCATTTGCATCTGATTTTCCCTCTTGATTTGTGCATGTAAGAGAGTGAATGACTGTTAATGATGGAGACTACATGCATTTTATAAACTGGAATCTAGCCTATGAAAACAGTAGCAACAAGTAATATCTTTGAGATGCTTTTTCCCCTCTGTAATTAAGAAAAGATTGCTGTAATTAAGAAAAGGTCAAGAAATTGTACATTTTAAGAGTTTTCACTTAGAAGAGAAGCTATGGCCAAAAGAGTGGGCTATGGCTCTGCATTTAATAAGAATCCTTAGTGCCCTCTCTTGGTGATGGTATGAATTACATGCTTAATAGAGACCCATTGTAATCATTTCTGTTTAAATAGTTTTCTATTCCTCTATGGAAATTTTTGGCCACCCATTTCACTTGCATGTGACTCTGGCCATTATATATAGTTAAAACACAACAAACACACCCTTCCACCATTAAAACTAATTAAAAAGCAGTTAAATATCCTGTGCATATATACAAAATAGTATTACCATCATGCAATGGGTAAGAGATGGTCAACCCTGGTTTACTTTCTTTTTTATTTTGAGCTAATTAATTGCAGCTGCAAAATGTGTATTACATAGCCAAAGTCTGAATATTTAGTCATTTCTATTATATATTCAGTTTATGAAACATTTTTAGTTTTTTTTTTAAGGACTCAAACATACTGAACTCAAAAGATTGCTTTTTAGAATTCTTCAGCTTGAAGAATTGTAAAAAAAATTTCAGTTCTTCTCTCCAGTTCTACAATTAAATGAGAATTAAATATAATTATTTCTTTACTTAAACAAAACCAAAACAATTTATAGTTGACCTATAGTTGACTTCAAACAAACAAACAAACAAAAAAAGAATATAGGTGAAATAATAGGAAAAGCAGTTGCAGTTTTCATATTGGGAGTTGGGCGGCATAGAAATGCGGAAAATAAATAAATAAACAAACAAACAAACAAACAAATAAATATTGCAAATCAAATCAAGAAAAGGATTAAAAGGACAAAGTTCTCATGAGCAATATGGATTTCAGACTTTGATACTGATGTTTTTTAGTCCAGCTCCAGTTACGTGACTTATTTGTGCTTGGTTTTTTAGAATGATTTTTAATTGTGGTCAGGCTATATCAAAATTGTCTTTGAAGTGCCCTAAACTGGTGTTCAATAGTTTATGGGGGTGTTGCAGGAGTGAAATTCAGCTGGTTCTATCCAGGTCAGGCAAACCGATAGCGGCGGTTGTGGGAGGCTCCGCCCACCTGCGCGGAAGTCATGACATTGCTTTTTTGTGATGGTTTTAAGCCTCAGCGCATGCACGGAAGCCTTTGCGCATGCGCAGATGCACATTTGAAAACTGTTAGGGAAGGTAAGTGAATTTCACCCCTGGGGTATTGCCATTTCTTCTAACATTATGTTTTGGAAGAGAATGGGGATACATCAGAGGTGGGGTTCAGCAAGTTCTGACCAGTTCTGGAGAACCGGTAGTGGAAATTGTGAGTAGTTCGGAGAACTGGTAAAAACTTCTGACTGGTCCCGCCCCCATCTATTCTCTGCCTCCCGAGTCCCAGCTGATCGGGAGGAAATGGGGATTTTGCAGTAACCTTCCCCTGGAGTGGGGAGGGAATGGAGATTTTGCAGTATCCTTCCCCTGGAGTGGGGTGGGAATGGAAATTTTACAGTATGCCTCCCCTGCCATGCCCACCAAGCCATGCCACACTCACCAAACCACGCCCACGGAACCGGTAGTAAAAAAATTTGAAACCACCACTGGGGTGCATATGCTTGCAGCTCATACTAATTTCTTAATTCTTGCAAAATATTATAGAATCTGAGCAGGCGAAGGAAAAGACATGATGAGAATGAGGATGAAAGAGACCAAAGCTTTCTTTGTCTTGTGTCAATATAGTTTGACTAATCCTGCTTTCCCTAATTTGTGCCCTCTAGATGTTGTGGAATGATAACGCTCTTAACCCCCGCTGGCATATTTAAAATGGCCAGAGTAGACAATAATGAAATGCAGTATTTAGCACTGCACCATGTAGTTGAATAATCGGATTTGACTATATACTTCTGAATCATCTGTATATATTCATGAAAAGAAAAGGATTGCCCTTCTTTGTAGTGGGAGCTTAATAGAAGCTAGACTATAATTGGTAAAATGTCAGGAAGTTGGAGAATACAATAGCACGGGAGCCGAGATTGGTGCTATGTTCCCCTCTGCTGGCACTGCAGCGACTGGTTAATTAAGAACTTTATTCCCAAAGCTATGCTGAGAACATTGATATTGCTGGCACCGTCAGCACTAAACCAAAAGATGAACCATTTCGGTTGCATTGAACAATTGTACGTCTTTGTCAATAGTGTTTAGAAAACGTCTTAGCAGAAAATTATGAAGCAAGCCAAGATTTACAAGAGTGACCTTTTGCCTGGAACCCCCCCCCCCCGCTTTTTTTGCTTTCGAGTTTCCTAACTTATTGAAAGCCCAGTTCCATTCTCTACCAGAATTGTGTCCTCCTTTCACTCCTAAATATTACTTAGAGTAAACCAGTGGTGGGTTTCCCCTGGTTTGCACCGGTTCTATAGAACCAGTAGTAAAACCGGCGGGAGGCTCCGCCCACCGACCCCAACGTCATCAAAATGTGTTTGTGTAGAAGAGTGAACGCATGAGTGAAGCGAGCACGTGCGGCCCCGTTGCGAACTGGTAGTAAAGGTAAACATATAATAATCCCTGGAGTACCCCTGGCATAAACATACAATGATCTTCAAGATCGTAAATGGGAATTGTGAAAAACTGGTATTTCCCATAGACATTGCCTGTTTATGGATTAGAAAGAACCTCTATCTCTTAGAATAAAGCAAACTAATGTTCTGGATACAGGAAGATATTCCGAAGTACATATTACTCCCTATTAATACCTTTAGGAGAATGGCTGACCTATTGCATAATTTTACAAATAATATGGACTCTTTTGTAAACAGCTTTATTTTAAAAAAATGCATATGTTCATGCGATTGACTTCCAGTTTCTCACACTTTTATTCCTCTGCAAATGATGCTTTTTTCAACTTCCGTTTTTAGGATGCTGGATAATTCCTTTGAGGTTTTTGAGTTTATTGTTGCAATATGACAGAGGATATTGGTGGTGATTTTCTTGTTACACGTATTCCTATCATTCTGCAGCTGGTTAGAGATCCTGGCATTTGAAGAGAGACACACCGTGTTGGAGAAGCCTACCCTACACTATGAGAGTATCACGTCAAGTCAATCTTTATCACAGCCATAGATCAGCATATACCAGTGATGGCTAACCTTTTTGCCATCGCGTGCCAAAAGCACGGGGAGCATGGGGGGGTCACTCGTGCATGTGCCCACACCCATTATTTAATGCCCCCGTGCCCCGCCCGCCCACCCATGCGCGCCCCACACTCCCCTCGCTTTTGGCACGCGATGGCAAAAAGGTTATCATGGGCCTGGTAGGCCTGTTTTTCACCCTCCCCAGGCTCCAGAGACTTTCTTGGAGCCTGGGGAGGGTGAAAACGGCCTTCCACCCCCCCCTGAGGCCCTCCAGAGGTCCCTCTGCTGGGCCCGGAAGGCCCAAAAATCAGCTGGCCGGTGTGCACAAGTGTGCTGCAGCTGAGCTAGGGCAACACTCGTGTGCCCACAGATATGGCTCCACATGCCACCTGTGGCACCCATGCCATAGGTTCACCATCACGGGCATATACCATGAGACAACTTTAGAAACATTGGAAGTACTGTATTTTTCGGAGTATAAGACACATTCCCCCCCCCAAAAGAGGGTGAAAATTTGGGTGTATCTTATACTCCGAATATAGCCCCGCCCACCCGCCGGCCCCCACCCTTTGGCCTCTGCCTCCCAGCAATTTACCTCCTTGCAGCAAGCAACAAACAGCAAAACTGCCCATTTCAGCTTCAGCGCAGCCTGATTAGTACAAGCAGTTGATTGGCGGTTGGATCGGCCTCCTGACCCTCAGCTGTTTCAGGCTGCAGGGATTGCCATTGTCTATTGCTACGTGGGCCTCCGCTGCTTGCTGCAAGCAGGCAAATTGCTGGGAGGCAGATTTTTTTTTCTTGTGCTAATCACGCCGTGCTGAAAATGAAACTAAAGCAGGCTGTTTGCCGCAGCTAGGCAAACTAGGAGGCAGAGCCGGAGTTATTGTGAGTGTTTTATGAGTCTTATTTTCTTCTTTGTGTCCTTTTGTTGTAAAATTTCTATCTAGGATCAACAGTTAGCTGGAATTTAAAAAGCATTTCAGTAACTTAATTAAAATGTTACCTGAAGGAAAATAAAGAGAGGGGGAAAAAGGCTTTACATCTAACAGATTGCGTGCTGAATAACTTACTGACCCTGATTACAATACCAATGTATGCAAAGAAAAAAACTTAAAACAGTTCCAAACTGATAAAATTTCATATTATTTCCCATATCCACACACTAGCATTTATCTTTGTTTTCCTCCCAAAAAAAGGTGGGTGCGTTTTATAATCCAGAACGTTTTATACCCTGAAAAATATGGTAGTTTAATTACAAGACCCCCTTGAATGAGAAAGAACGAGTGAGGGCAACTGCTCAGCCTACACCAGAGTGTAGATGCTCTGAGTGACTATTAAACTTCCCCCCCTTTTACTTGGATGTCATTTTTTTTTAAATTGATTTATATGCCGCCCTTCTCCGGAGACTCAGGGCAGTTTACAATGTGTTAAGCAATAGCCTTCATACTTTTGTATATTTATACAAAGTCAGCTTATTGCCCCCACAATCCGAGTCGTCATTTTACCTACCTTAGAAAGGATGGAAGGCTGAGTCAACCTTGAGCCTGGTGAGATTAGAATTTGCAGTAATTGCAGGCAGCTGAATGTTAATCACAGTGCCTTAGTCTACTGCGCCACTGCGTGCACATATTTTTATGAATAAATTTATGAAACACCTTTCTTGCACGACTTCTTCATGAGCCCATCTGGTGATTTTAGTAGCTGTTTCACATAGTATTTTTAAGATCATGTCATTTATGGGAAGGATGAAACTGAATCAAAAACCATTCATTAGGTAGTAATAAAGATCATACTATTCCATGAGATACAGTGTTCCAGAACACTCCTGAAATGTTCCATTTCTTCTCTAGACCTTTCTGATCTGGCCATTCTGGGAATGGACTAGCAATTTTTGGAAGTTAAGTCTTCATCCAAGAAGCAAATCATGTTATTGAAGATGTAATATGTCCAAAAACAGAACTGTTGGGGGCAGGTCCACATCCAAGAATAATATCATATGAGAGCAGCAGCATCTGGAGAGAATGTTTTAAAATTCTCTGGTATTTGTAGTTTAAATTCCTCATTGTTGTGAATGAAGAGGAAAACAACATATGAAATACCTCCTTCAGAAAGTCTTTTCCATACCTTTAGAACCAGATTTTCTTGGAGTACAATTCCCATCACTCCATCTATAGTTTAGGTAATGAGTGTTCTGCCTTCAATGGGACCAAGATTGGGAAGATATACTTTAATATTTACAAATTCAGGTACTCCTTGATTAAGAAATTGCAGTATACTGTGAGATGAATAAATTATATAGGTTTGTGTAAATTGTTGATGTACTAATTCTCAGTCCTTCTCAGATATTTTCATTCATTTTTCTCTAATCTGAAGTATCCACAGAAGCAGCAGCTGTTTGAATCAATATAATTAATTACCCTGCAGCTGGCAAGATAGTTTCTAATGCCACTCCAATTTAGCAGTTTGGGAAAAGGGGTTAAGCTGGGATAACCTTCCTGTTGATCCTTGAAACTGACCAGATCCTCCCTCTTTAATCTGGGGGCAAGAAAGTAAAAAATATGTAGTATTAGATGAGGTTTGTAAAGCTTATCTCTACTACGTGACAGTACCTTAAACCTTTTTAAGCATCATCTGAAATATCAGAGGGCACGTTCATATATCCATAGTGAGAATGTGTACAAGATAAAAAAAGTCATTTTTATTTTTGAGTTTAGAATGTGACATTTCAATTTTATTGTAACAAAATTCAAAATATTATAAATGTTCTAATTATATTAAAAAATGAAAATTCAGAGCAAGTTTGACATTTTCATCTTCTTCCGGCCAGCAGACCAGATGCGTCATGTGCTGACCATGTCCACACCCAGTTTAGCGAAGGGGGAAATAGTCCCGATACGTCACATGACGTTGCTGTGACGAATTGAGTTTGACACCCCTGCTGTAACCAATTGACTAATTTGTCAAAATATCAGTCAAAGAGATTATTCTTAAAAATATCTTTGACAGCTTCAGACTGCACCCAACATGCATTTTTCAATTGACGGCAACAAGGTTTTTTTGGAGTAGATATGAGTATACTGCTGGTGACTCTTTAACCCCACAAAATGCCACAAACTTTCTTTTTGTGACAATTGGTGGTTATTCTAAAAAGCTGCAGCTTCTTTAAGGAGATATTGACATGGGTGGGATCTCAGATCTCCTTCAGCTCCAGGAGTCTATTCACTTTTTTAGTTTTCCCTAAAAATGATCCTGAAAGGTAAATGCTTTAATGTTGGTTGCTGTTTTAGTCACCCAGTTTAATCAGCTGATGAAGCATGGCTTGTGGTTTTGTTATGTTTTCCATTTGTGATTATCTAGGATTAGCGGCCCAAAAAGCCAAAAAGCTGCAGCTTTATTTCATAGAATGTTTTGTTTCGCTTGATCCCGAATGCAAAGGAAGAGAAAAGGCTGCTTTCCCAAAGTTGTGGAGCGTTTTGGTTCTGGTTTTGGTTTCTTGTTTGTTTGTTTGTTTGTTTTTACCTACTTGTAATGCATCAGTGCCGTTTTGAAAGTAGCTCTGTATGATTGACAGGGTGTATCCAATAACACCTGCAGGGGGAAATATCCTGTTGTAAGTCTTATTGGCTTATGGAAAGAACAGCAGTGGTAGTTTTCCTTTGAAAATTCTAATTGGGACCAGAATTTCTACTGCTAAGCAGTCAGGCTCTTCAGTGAAACACCATATGACTGTATCCATTATCGACCATACCATCATTAATCCAGGATCTCACACTTCTCCTGCCTTCTTCTTCTTCTCCTCCGATCCGTCATCGGACGTTGGCGATCATGTTGACAATTCTATTTTTACAATCCTATTTACAATAGGCAATCCTATTGAGTTTTATTTGAACCAGTCCCTTAGATTTTGAAGCCATGATGTTTTTCTTCTGCCTGGACCTCATTTGCCTTCAATCTTTCCCTTGAGGATTAAATGAAGTATGGCGTATTTTTCTGGGTGTCTCATCACATGTCCAATCTCCTGCGCTTCAACTTCAACTCCCTACCTCCACTTGTCTATCTCCATCTCTGTCCTGTGTCCCCCTCAGTGTGGGTTCCCCTCTACTCTTCTGTACTCGGCCTGCGCTCCTTCCACCTTGCACTCCACTGCCCTATACTCTGTCTTGCACCGTTGCTGCCCCCTATTGGCCTTCTATGTTTTTTTCCTCCTGCTATTGATCAGGCAAGCCTGCCCTGGCTCTTTGAGAGGGAGCTGCTGGCTACATGAGGCCTTCCCAAGTTGCATGTGGCCAAGGCCTCATTGGCCAGCAATTGCCTCATGAAGGGCCAAACCAGGCTTGCCTCATCAGCTATGAGAGGAAGAAGATGGCAAAGGTCAGTTGGAGACAGCAGAGGTACAGAAGAGCAGGGCAGTGGACGCAGCTGGGACAGCTGAGTGCAAAACAGTAAAATGTCAGAAATGGTGTGTGGGGGGGGGATGAAGATAGTCATGTGAGGGAAGTTGGAGTACATCCTGCATTGATAGATGTGGGCAGGCTGCTCAGCATCTGCATTTTGACCATGTGACTGCGGGGGATTGAAATTCCTATAACTTCAAGGATCAGGCATACATATTTGTTCGGCACCATCGCAATTCCAAACGGTTCTAGAACAAACGGTTGTTAAGTGAGGACTGCCTGTAATGGAGAATTCAGAATAGCTTTACAAGTGTTTTCTTAGTTATGTATACTGTATTTACTGCTTTCTCTTCTCCTTCTCTTCTCCTTCTCCTTCTCCTTCTCCTTCTCCTTCTCCTTCTCCTCTCTTCTCTTCTCTTCTCTTCTCTTTCCTTCTCCTTCTCCTCCTCTTTCCTTCTCCTTCTCCTTCTTCTTCCTCTTTCATAAAATGTTCATCATTTAAAAAATCCAGAAAAAACAATGAAGAGCTATAATGCTTGATTTTTTTTAGGATGGGGAAAATTAGCTAGCTACAAATAATTGCTAGAAATAGCAACATAGCTCTAAGAAGCTTGCTAACAGCATCAGGAAATACTTTGCTGCATTGCAATCTAGTAAGTACAAAGCCTTTTTGGAAGCCAAAGCACTGATCAGTAATGGAGATAAAACATTGCTTTTTATTGAGACCAAGGGGTTTTCTTGGTGCATTGAATCCATTATCTTTGTTCTTGCAGCTGTCCCATTTCCTCCAAGCCATCGGCTCACAGCGAAGGAAGTGTTTGACAATGATGGAAAACCCCGAGTGGATATCCTAAAGGCACACCTTATGAAGGAAGGAAGGCTGGAAGAAAGTGTTGCTTTGAGAATAATAACAGAGGGTGCTTCGATTCTGCGCCAGGAAAAAAATTTGCTGGATATAGATGCCCCAGTTACTGGTAAGTACAAATAAACACTGAAGCGGTAACAGGAAATCTCCTCTATCATAATTATAAAATGTTTGGTTTAGGGCATAATAAGCCATTACCAAAATATTGCTTCACTACATGTTACATTGCACAAACTGCAGCAGAATGTCTCATATCTTATGGTAGAGGTAAGCAGTCTTTGAGGGGTTGGGATCTGCACCTCAGTGTTCTGATTGTTGGTCATGCTATAGTAGACATTCCTGTCTCACTGTGAAATGACCAGAAAGGGTAGGTAGGATCCTTACTCTTGATTTTGGGGGCAGGGTCTAAAGGGCAGAGATGGGAACAGAGGCTTTCGCTTTAATCTTTAATCAGAATAGAGCTGGACCGGACCTTGCAGGTTTTCTAGTCCAACCCCCTCCTCAAGCAGGAGACCCTATACCAGGGGTCTCCAACTTTGGCAAAGCTGCCTGAGGAATTCTGGGAGTTGAAGTCCACAAATCTTAAAGTTGCCAAGGTTGGAGACCCCTGCCCCAGGGGTGAAATCCAGCAGGTTCTGACAGGTTCTGAAGAACCGTTAGCAGAAATTTTGAGCAATTCGAAGAAAATTCCAGCAAATTCCACCTCTGGCTGGCCCCAGAGTAGGATGGGAATGGAGATTTTGCAATATCCTTCCCCCAGGAGTGGGGAAGGAATGGGGATTTTGCAGTATCCTTCCCCTGCCCGCCCACCAAGCCCCGCCCATCAAGCCACACTACGCCCACCAAGCCCCGCCCACAGGACCTGTAGTAAAAAAAAAATTGGATTTCACCACTCCCCTGCCCTATACCATTTCAGACAGGTGGCTATCCAGTCTTTTCTTAAAAGCCTCCAGTGATGAAGCACCCACAACCTCTGAAAGCAAGCAGTTCCACTCGCTAATTGTCCTCACTGTTAAGAAAGTTCCTTCTTAATTCCAGGTTGCTTCTCTCCTTGATTAGTTTCCATCCATTGTTGCTTGTCCTGTCCTCTGGTGCTTTGGAAAATAAGTTGGCAGCCTCTCAAATATTGGAATACTGCTATCATGTACCCCTTTGTCCTTCTTTTCTCTGGACTAGCCATATCCAGTTCCTGCAACCATTCTTCGAGATGTTTTCGTCTCTAGGCCTTTAATCATCTTAGTTGCTCTTCTTTGAAAAATCCCAAAGTCTCAACATCTTTTTTGTAATGTAGTGACCAAAACTGGATGCAGTGTTCCAAGTGTGGTCTTACTAAGGATTTATAAAGCAGTATTGATACTTCACATGATAACCCTAAGACTGTGATGGCGAACCTATGGCACGGGTGCCACAGGTGGCATGCGAAGCCATATCGGTGGGCACGCGAGATCAGCTCCGACACGCATGCATGCGCCAGCCAGCTGATTTTCGGGCCTTCTGGGCCCACCAGAAGTCAGAAAACACACTGTTTCCAGCCTCCAGAGGGCCTCTGGGGGTGGGGGGAAGGCCGTTTTTGCCTTCATCCGGCTCCTAGAAAGGCTCTGGAGCCTGGGGAGAGCAAAAAACCGGCCCACCGTGCCATCACTTGCCAAAAGCGGGAGGGGGGCGGGGCGCATAGAATTATGGATGTGGGCACGTGTGCGTGTGACCCCACCGCGCTCCCCCCACTTTTGGCACGTGATGGCAAAAAGGTTAGCCATCACTGCCCTAAGACATACTGCTGAAGTAATTAAATGCTTGATGAAATTTGAGATAGAAAAGCTCAAAAGACTACTGGATTGACAGATGAACCTGAAGAAGGTCTACCTATGTGATCATTAAGAAGTAAAGCGGACTTGATTACATATGTGTATGGAAATGGGAAGAGTTTCTGGCTTCTTTTCCATCCAAGGGTGGGGTCTAAAATTGCTGCCCCTAAAATCAGAAATTCTGCTAACCAAATTTAGATTGAGTGCCACCATAGTGTTGGACAGCCACAGACGAGTCTGCTGCCTGCAGAAGTATAGCCTTCTATGCAATTTATTCTCCATTTTATGTTAGTGCTTTTCAACTAATTTTGAGTGGAACAGAAAGGTCTTTGTTGCGTGCAGAAAGATCTTTGCTCTACAGTAAATTGAGAGGTGAAGGAATGCTAGTGTATTTGCATTGATTAATTAGGATCCTGTACATCTTAAATCAGGGATTTTTTTTCAGCGTGAGCTCATAAATGAATCTTGCCTGATAAAACGATGCTTGCTCTATTTAGCTAATAATGTAAGACTTATTGAAGCTGTTCTTTTGATATGAAATGCTGGGGAAAAAAAAGAATAGCATGGTGACCTATAATTAATTAGGATTTAATGAAGTGATTTATTTGAAACTTTGACATATCATCTTTTCCCATTTTAGTCAAGGGGAAACTTAATGGGTGTCTTCCATCCAATTGTTGTAGTGGAAAGTCTGTAGACTCTCTCCATTGCTTCCTATGCACTGTATCCCCAATGCTGGCTTTGTATTGCTCTAGAATTCATGCGCCTTGGCTTTATATCTGTCATATGCCTCCTCCCTACCATTTCAGTAATCCCAATATGTTGCCACTAGTGTAGGTTTGGGGAGTAAATCTTACATTAATAATACCCGACTGTCCCAGGAAGACTTAGTTAACCATCAACAAGAGCCTCCCAGTCTTTTTAGACATGCTGAACCAAGGGGATTCAACCAATCCCTTTGTTTACAGTTATATTCCTGGAGGTGAGCAAGATCAGCTGGGCAGCCTAGAATGCAGCTATAATCCCTACAGACCTTTGGATATTATACACAGCTTCTACCATGCTCATATCCAAATTCATATGCAAGCTTCCTACAGAATTAAATGTAATATAACATACAAGTTGTTGTTAGTTGCGAAGCCATTGACCCCATGGACAATGTTCCTCCAGGCTTTCCTGTCCTCTACCATCCTCCAGAGTCCATTTAAGCTCATACCTACTGCTTCAGTGACTCCATCCAGCCACCTCGTTCTCTGTTGTCCCCTTCTTCCTTTGCCCTCAATCTTTCCCAGCATTAGGCTCTTCTCCAGTGAGTCCTTCCTTCTCATTAGGTGGCCAAAGTATTTGAGTTTCATCTTCAGGATCTGGCCTTCTAAAGAGCAGTCAGGGTTGCTTTCCTCTAGGACTGACCGGTTTGATCACCTTGCAGTCCAAGGGATTCGCAGGAGTCTTCTCCAGCACCATAGTTCAAAGGGCTCAATTCTTTGGTGCTCAGCCTTTCTTATGGTCCAACTTTCAACATACAAGTAGTCCTTGTTTACTGATGATTTCCATCACTACATGATAAGGTTGTACAACACAATGTCACATGACTGCATCACTTAGCAATGGCAACCCAATACTCCCGGTTGTTGTTGTTGTTAAGTGAGGATCACAGATCCTTAAGTGAGGCCAGGGCAGCTTGTAAACAGGTGGGCAGGGAAGTAAGGCAAGAGTGCAGCCTGAGCGTTCCCGAGCAAGGGAAGATATTATGCAAGTGGCCCAAGAGGTGTAGTTGGGCCAGGGATGATTGTATGGGATGGGGGAAGATGCACGAGAATCTGGCAAGGTGCTGCTAGGCAGTAAAAGTTGTGTGAATGGTGTGCAAGGTGTTGTGTAAATGTGGCAGAACTTGAAGTGGCTGCTGGGAACATACAATTGATGTACCAGAATGACTTGTGCCTTTCCCTGCCAGCTTCCCCACTGACTTGGTTGGAGGTCAGCAGAGAAGATTACAAAGGGCAACCACATGACCGCCAGACTCTGCAACCATTGTAAACCAATGTAAACCAGTGTGAACCAGTTGCAAAGCACCCAGATTGCAAGCACATGACTGTGGATGTGCTGTGACAGCCAAACCTTTGTGGGCCAGTTGTAATTCTCCCGTTCCAATGCTGCTATAATTTCAAACAGTCACTGAACAAATGGTCAGTAAGCAAGGACCACGTGTAACTTATTGAATTTAATATAGCCGTGTCCTGTGGAAAGCTCTGGATGGTTTACAACAAAGATATAAGACTCCGTTCATTCCAGTGGCGGGTTGCTCCCGGTTCTGTTTGGTTCTTGCGAACCGGTAGTAAAAGCAGCGGGAGGCTCCACCCACCCTCCTGGACGTCATAATGGACGATTACTGCCGCCCCTGTTGTGAACTGGTAGTAAAAGTAAGTAGAACCCACCCCTGGTTCATCCCATCCTGGCTTGTATTCAGAAAGCCTTTGATGATGGTCTGTTACTGTAGGAAAGTAGATAAGGAAATGAACCGAGAACTTAGTGGGGGCTTGAACTCTTTCCCACTTGGTTTCTTTCTTTCTGCTGCAAGGGAGATGAAGAGATGCTAAAATTTTGCAAATGCTTTATCATGGTAGGGAAATAGGTGAAAGTCCTTGACTTATGACCAGTCATTTATTGACCAAAATTATGGCAGACCCTGACCCCCCCCAAAAGGCTCTTAAGATGGAGTTTCGAAGTTGCAGTGCCCCTGCCATTGTTCACCTGACCTGAACACTCCCCACCTACCTAACTGACCCATCCTGCTGGAACCCCCAGGTCTCGGCCTGCTCCCAAGCTGGCCACTCAGTCACACAAGAGAGCTAAAGGGAGCCTGCCTCTCATCTGGATACCCAGTGGCCTTCTAAGGCTCCCCCCACCCCACGCCTGCCATTCAGGATTCCTACAGGCCTCTTTTGTCTGAGAAGGGAGCTTGGGAGCATATTGAGGCCTAGGGAAACCCCAAGGGACAGGGAACAGCTCTGGCTGTCTCAAGGATGGGAGACTTAGAGTAGGCCTCCCAAGGCCTGCCTTGTGTTAGGCCTTCAAAGACTTCCCACACCCCCAGGCACTTCGTGTTCCACTTGACAACATTCATGTTTGTCTAATGATAGTATTGGCGAGAGCGGTGTTGAAAATCATTGTGTGAAATGCTTCACACTATGCAACCGTAATGGGGAGGCTCCATTATAGTCATAAGTCAATGACTATCTGTATGTTTGTGCACCCCTTCTTAATAAATAAGCCTGGAATCAGTCTCCAACTTTTCCTTTTAAGAGAAAATTGCTGAGATGTTGGACTCTGAAAACATATTCACTAAAGATAAGGTTTGAACAGGACAGGACAGGACAGGACAGGACAGGACAGGACAGGACAGGACAGGACAACAGAGTTGGAAGGGACCTTGGAGGTCTTCTAGTTCAACCCTCTGGTTAGGCAAGAAACCCTACACCACTTCAGACAAATGGTTATCCAACATCTTAAAAATGTCCAGTGTTCTAACTGTAAGGAAATTTCTCCTTAGTTCTAAGTTGCTTCTCTCCTTGATTAGCTTCCACCCATTACTTCTTGTCCTGCCCTCAGGTGCTTTGGAGAATAGCTTGACTCCCTCTTCTTTGTGGCAGCCCCTGAGATATTGGAACACTGCTATCATATCTCCCCTAGTCCTTCTTTTCATTAAACTAGGCATACCCAGTTCCTGCAACCGTTCTTCATATGTTTTAGCCTCCAGTCCCCTAATCATCTTTGTTGCTCTTCTCTGCACTCTTTCTAGAGTCTCAATATCTTTTTTACATCCTGGCGACCAAAACTGAATGCAGTATTCCAAGTGTGGCCTTACCAAGGCATTATAAAGTGGTGTTAACACTTCACGTGATCTTGATTCTATCCCTCTTTTTATGCAGCCTAGAACTGTGTTGGCTTTTTTGGCAGCTGCTGCACACCGCTGGCTCATATTTAAATGGTTGTCCACTTGGACTCCAAGATCCATCTCATAGTTACTACTATTGAGCAAGGTACCACATATACTGTACCTGTGCATTTTGTTTTTCTTGCCTAAATGTAGAACCTTACTTTTTTCACCGTTGAATTTCATTTTGTTAGATAGCGCCCAATGTTCAAATCTGTCAAGATCCTTCTGGATCTTAAGCCTATCTTCTGGAGTGTTGGCTATTCCTGCCAGCTTGGTGTCATCTGTAAATTTGATAAGTTCCCCATTGGGGTACTCCATGCATACTTCCCTCCATGTAGATGCAGTTCCATTGAGGACTACACGTTGAGTGTGGTTGGTCAGGCAGTTACGAATCCATCTGGTGGTGATGCTGTCTAACCCACATTTTTGTCTAGTAGTGGGTTATGGTCTACTTTATCAAATGCCTTACGTATGGGATGGAAACTATACTGGCTAACAACAACGTTTAAATAGTGTGTGAGAGAGATATTATTGATCTTGTTGAATCTTTTGTAGCCTTTGAAAGCATCAACCATGGACCATCTGCAAGAGTTGGAACCATTCTTTGGCAGTGATTCAGCTCCTTCCTGAGTTACTGGTTTCAGTCAACATTTGTGAGGAAGGAAAGGCCAAGTCCCGGGGCCCTTGAATATGGGGATGTCACACTGCTCAGTCTCTCGCCCTCAGCTCTTTTCATATTTAAGATCTCTAGGAAGAAGTAGAAACTGTCTTGTCCTACACTGACCCAAAGTCACCCTTTTTTGCCTGAGATGCGACTAGAATTCAGGGTCTCCCAGTTTCTCCCTTCCTTACTTCCTTCCTTCCTTCCTTCCTTCCTTCCTTCCTTCCTTCCTTCCTTCCTTCCTTCCTTCCTTCCTTTTTATACTTTTTTTTCTTTTTACAGGCATAAATATATTGTGTCAAAGTAACCTGACTCCCAGAGTAACAGATCAAAGTATCAGTATGATATAGAGATTGTCATATTGGAAGTGGAAGCTTATTGTAGATTTGGCCAGTAGTATCCTTTTCTTTCTTTATGAAAATGATACATTTTTGTCTCTAGATAAAAAGAAAGATAAAGGTTTCCCCTGTCCAGTCATGTCCGACTCTAGGGATGTGTGTGATTATCCCTGTTTCCTAGCTGATGGAGCCAGCATTGTCTGAAGATGCTTCCATCATCATGTGGCCAGCATGTAGCAACAAATACAAAAGACTAATGAAATGAAAGCTTACAAATGCATAATTCTTTGT
The DNA here is from genome assembly GCA_012654045.1 of Ptyas mucosa. NCBI lineage: Eukaryota > Metazoa > Chordata > Lepidosauria > Squamata > Colubridae > Ptyas > Ptyas mucosa. Next base: position 29,205,567 of record WNWU01000007.1, read on the forward strand.
AACTGAGATCCACAGAGTTCTTCCGATAGTGGGGCAATGATAGGATGGTCTAAGGAATTGGTACCAGTTCACATGATAAAGGACTGGTAGATAAAGAACAGGTACAAACAATATTGCTAAAAGCCGTAAATTCACTTATAGTGCATTTTCAGGGTTTGATTACACCACCTTCCCTATTCTGCTTCATTGTTCCTCCAAAGCAGACCTGTGCCCATTAACCATTCATTGTGCCTTAATTCCATGAGCTTTACTAGCTATCATTCCTTAATCCAGGGGATGCTTAGATCGTAACAGCTGTTCCTCTCCAGCTGCTTATTCTCTAGATGCATTGATCTCTGACTCCCTCACAACAGATAGCTGAGAGTCTTCAGTTTTCTGCAAGTTCTGATTTTGGGAGGTTTCACTACCTCCTCACCAGAAAACTGATGAGTTTTAGTTTAGATGTTGCTGTACCTTACCCAACAGTTTGTTTTAATTGTACTTTAATTTATATTCAGCAAAGATCCAAAATACAATTCACTGAATAGGTAGGACTTTTTAAAAAGGGAGTGCAAAAGAAGACTGCTTTAAAAAATGTTTGAAGTTTCTTGATCCATTTTTCAGAAAAAAACACACTATTTCTTAATGTTTTCAGGTTTTTTTCCTAACATGATATGTAATTCCTGACTTAAATCTCAAAATGAAATAGTACCCTTAAGTGCTAGATGCAGGAAAGTAATATTGATTAGGTTTTTTGACCGTGTTCAGAATATATGTAAGCTTCCAGTTTGATATATAGAATGTATAGCTCAACCAAGAATTGGTTCATTCTTTATGTGGCTCTGTATATATGTGCTTTTATTTTTTGTTCTATCATGATTAGTGAGTGGCTTCCATTGTTTTATTCTAAACTAGAATAAAACTAGTGTTTTAACTTGAGGAAATTAGCATTTTTACAGGTAATTTTTGGGCCTGTGCCCAAATTCTATTGAAGCAGATGACTTTCTGGTTGAGAATTTGGAATTTGCCTTTCTGATTTTTTTTTTTTTATCAGCAGCTGTTTGAATCCTACTGTGAGCCAGAAGAAAAATATGAAAATGAGACTTCATAGGAAAAACGAATAATGAAGCCAATGAGCTGGGCTTCACCAACAAATTAAAACTAGCAACTAGAAAATAATAATCCCCAAACAACTAGCAGGATTTGAACACCATCAAAATTGATAAATTCACTTTCAGTCAATTGCAAAAAGGCAGATTTACTTGGAACAGCTTACATCCTGTGACAATAATTTTAGTACCATAAACAGAGTTAACTGATCCAAGGCTGGTTGAAGAAAAAGATGAGGGCTTAATTCTGGCAGCACAAGACCAAGCCTTAAGAACAAATGCATATAAAACCAAAATTGAAAGCACTGTAATTTAAATTACAGTAAATTTTGCAATCAACATAGCTTCTATTGTGTCCCCTATGAAAACACCCAATTGTTAAGGTCATCTTTGAAGAAACTCTCTTCCATCTTTCCATAACATTAGAATGGCCTTTTTGTTTTAGATGGTTTAACTATGCTCATATACTAGTAGAAGATGAGAATATTCATTCCAGATGGTGCCTTAAGTCGTTTTTCTTGAAATGGTGCAGTTTTTATTCTGAAAGGAGATGCTGAGTGGCATACCAGAAAGCTTCCAAGCTGTCCAATTGATTTACAGATGATTTGGATAAGGGATATTCAGCAAGGTAACTCTGAATTTAAGATGACCCCTTCATGCTTCAAAAGAGAAGATTAGACAGGATTGTCTTATCGTATTTGTTAGTTTCATGTTTTACTTCTTGTGCTAATTCTCATACTTCAAAAGTAAATCAGATGGGAGAAAAAGAGGCTCCTTCTAAGATAGACAAAACATTCTTCATTCAGATAGAAAACGGTGCATTCTGTAAGTGAGCAAGCACTATTTTTTTGAGAAATACATATGCCATTGGCTGAAGTCTCTGTGGTCATATGGCTGGCATGACTAAACGCTGAAGGCGCACGGAATTCTGTTACCTTCCCACCAAAGGTGGTCCCTATTTTTCTACTTGCATTTTTTATGTGCTTTTGAGCTGCTTGGTTGGCAGAAGCTGGGACAAGTAATGGGATCTCACCCCGTTACGTGGCACTAGGGATTCGAACCGCTGAACTGCCGACCTTTCGATCGACAAGCTCAGTGTTTTAGCCACTGAGCCATCGCAACACTTTCTTTTTGTAGTCCTGTTCAAATACTGTTGTATTTTTTCCTGGCACTACCAGATGTCATTTGAGAAGCTGCTGATAGTTAAGCCTCCTTTCCCTTCTTCATGTTTCTCCACTGTGTATTACTTCCTCCTACTTTTCCTCCAGTCTGTTGGAAGGATAAAGCAGCATCGCGCTGAAGTTGCAATGTAATGCCACATTCAGTGCCTTGAGACATTTGCAAACAGGACATGAACTACAACATTTTTATGATGAGATGTCACTTTAGGCTTGCATTTCACATGGTTTGAAAGCCACGCAGAGCAGAAATTGGGGAGGGTATTAAAAATGACTTTAAAGGAGCATAATAGGAAAATCTCTATTAATCATCTATGAAAATTGCTGCTTTGATTTTTGTAGTAATCATTACAAATCCAAAATAATGATTCCTAAACATCTCAGAAATACGTATAGAGTGCTCCTATTTTTAGATTCATAATTTAGCACATTTGGCAACAGCTGTTTTTCTCCTCTTTTAAAAATGGATTTTGTTCAAGGCAAGGAAGGAAGTAAAATCATACAAATAATTCTTCTGTCTCCTTTAAAATGTGCGAACACGCTGATATTGTTTTGTTGGAAGTGGATTGTTCCTGCTTTCATTTCAGATTAGTTTACACTTCTGAGATTTCCTGGTCTGCCCTCTGAGGCAGCTTGTTTGTTTGTTTCAAATCAGCTAAGTCAGAGGTGTCAAACTCGATTTCGGTGAGGGCCGCATCAGGATTGTGTTTGACCTTGGGGCGCCGGGATGGGCATGGCCAGGGTGGGTGTGGCTAACTTCATGTCACTCCTGTTGGGGGGCACCTGTGGTGGCCCGAGCGCTCTGCCACTGAAAACAGGCTCCTGAGCTTTGTTTTCGGCGGCCATGGCATCCTGCAACCCCCTGCCAGTGAAAACCAGAGCTTGGGAGCCCGTTTTCGCTGGCAGAAGCACAGTGGGCCAGTCCTTTGCTGTTTCTAGGGTGGCCCTGCAGGCCAGATCTGGCCCTTGGGCCTTGAGTTTGACACCCCTGAGCTAACGTATCTAAAGACACTGCTATCTACTCTGACTGTTTAAATACTAGATAGGGTCTGGTTTATATTGTTTAATAATTATATAGTTTATTTTCATTTATTTATTTGTATCCCAGCTTTATTATTTTTACAAATAACTTGACATGATGAACGTATCTAATGCATTTTTGTCTCCTTTCCCCCCCTCCCCAACAGTTACTGTTACTCTGTAAGGTGAGATGAGAGTAACTGGCCCAAGGCTAGGGGAGGATTGGAACTCATGGTCTTGTAGCTTTCTATCCTGGAGCCGTAACCAAAAGACTAAACTGGCTAATAGAAAAAAATGTTGTTTTGGATAAAAACAAAATGTAATTTTGTACATTTTTCCAAAGACATAGTGATAACAGAGCGATAGAGGAAACATACACATGGAAGGTAATACTGAATTGTGGAGGTATCATCTCACAAAATCATGTCTGTTGACAAGTGTAAATATATGATGATGATGGAGGAAGAAGGAAGAAGAGGAAGAAGAGGAGGAAGAAAATAGGATACCTAGCTTCAAAGTTCAAGGAAAAAACAATTGCTCAAATGTCACAGGTTCACTACTGAGATTCCTCCAGTGATTCCCTTTAGTTATATAGATGCTTTTAGGGGAAGAAAACTGCAAGACTTCATACACCGAAATGCATTAATCAATTCCCTTTTAACTCTGCAGTTTTAGATAATTTGTTTGTGAAACTTTGCACATTAATATGAATTGACAAAATTTCCATTTGCCAATTAAAAAGGGCCCTGGTGCTTGGATTTGCATATATACTAAGGCACTACATTACAATATCTTTGGTTCTTGAGAAAAACTGAATGCAAATGAAGGCCAAAACCAGGTAACAAACTGGCAGATGCAATTTCACATTGTAATAATAATAACAACAACAACAACAACAACAACAACAACAATATAAATTGCTCAAGAACAAGCACTACAAACTAATGCCATGAAAGCAAAGATACAAAAATCCACCAACAATCCAAACTGCTGACTTTGCAACAGCAAAGTCAAAACTGTTTCACATTTAATATGTGAATGCAGCAAAATCGCACAAACTGATTACAAAGCTAGACACGACTGAGTTGCTAAATTAATCCACTGGTCATTATGTAAAAAATATGACTTACCTGTATCCAAAAAGTCATGGGAACATAAAGTGGAAAAAATTATAGAAAAGGTGAAGATCTTGTGGGACTTTCAAATACAGACGGATCGTCATTTGGAACACAACACGTCAGATATCACAGTTGTCAAAAACCGAAACGTACAATTTATTGACATCGCGGTACCAGGAGATGCCAGTGTCGAAGAACAAGAACTGGAAAAAATCATGAAATATTGCGACCTAGCCATCAAAACTACACAGCTATGCATGAAACATATAACAGTGATACCCATTGTCATCGGGGCACTTGGTACCATGTCCAAGAATTTTACAAAACACATTAAGAAATTGCAGCTTCCTGCAATAACACCAGTGGAACTGCAACAAACTGCGCTACTCAGAACATCATATATTTTAAGAAGATACTTGGTTGATACCTAGGTCGCTGGCAGCAACCCGCATCAACCATTAGTACCAGTCAATGGTATTTGTGACACATTTTTAAATGTTCAGTTGACTGAGTTTCATGTTTAATGAATAAAAGAGATAATAATAATAAACAATAATAATACATCATATTTTTTAACATCATATATTTTATATTATTATATTAACATCATATATTTAACATCATATATTTTAAGAAGATACTTGGTTGATACCTAGGTTGCTGGCAGCAGCCCGTATCAACCATTAGCACCAGCCAATGGTATTTGTGACACATTTTTAAATGTTCAGTTGACTGAGTTTCACGTTTAATGAATAAAAGAGATAAATAATAATACATAATAATACATAATGTAATGCAAATATATTTACCTTGGAAATGTTGGCTAAAAAGATAAATCCTAGACAAGCACTCAAATATGCAGATTTGAGCCTTGTTGTTTTTATTTCTATTAATAGAAATGTTGAACCAAGGAACAATGCTTATTCCAAACCTCAGAGTGTACTTTGCTCACTATTTACATGCATTGCTATCACTGAACATTTAACACATAGAAGCTGTAGCTAAGTACTTGCAGCAAGAATAAAATAAAATCTTTATTATGGTCATGAACGATGTAGACTTGCAACAGGAAATTCAATCTTCCACAGTTTGCTCTGGTATAAAATCATTTCCATGAGAAACAGGAAGAAAAGTCCATAGCAGTCCTTAGATAAACACCATTGTAATAGAGAGGAGGAAAAAATAGGAATTGATGTAATTTATGGATGATAAATCATATGGATGATGAAGGAGGACCCATCAGAATTCTAACTTGTGTTACTAGTTACATTGCCCTTTTTTTGTACACTTGTTTGTTCTGTTTGCTTCAGGGGCCAAATGGGTGAGAAACTAAAATAATTTAATATCTAAAGAGGTTTCTAATCTTGTTTCTCTCTTACTATTTCTACAATTGATCAACAAGGAGCTTATTGATTTATATGATTTATTTTCACGACAATATTTAAGAGGAAAAAATAACTTAAAATTGGGCCAATTGGAACAAATGTGACTGGGCATTACAAATGCCAGCAACCACTTTAGTGACTTGGGGCTGCAAGAAAACAATATCAAGGTTTGGAGAGTGTTATATTTAAATCCATTTTCCATAGTAATGCATAAGAAAGTATTGGCTACTGTAAACTGCTGATAATAGAATAGATAGAATAGAATTCTTTATTGGCCAAGTGTGATTGGACCCACAAGAAATTTGTTTTGGTGCATACGCTCTCGGTGTATATAAAAGAAAAGATACATTCGTCAAGAATCATAAGGTACAACACTTAATGTTAGTCATAGGGAAACAGTCAATATAAATCTTAAGGATACCAGCAACAAGGTTACAGTCATAAGTGGGAGGAGATGGATGATAGGAACGATGAGAAGATTAATAGTAATGTAGACTTAGTAACTAGTTTGACAGTGTTGAGGGAATTATTTGTTTAGCAGATAACAAAGGGAGCAGCTAACTATCTCCAACCTCACGTAGCTTGGAAAATAGTTTATTTATCCCACCAACGTCCAGCACACTGGAAAATTAGTTGGATAAACTTGGAAATATCTAAACAGCTATGATTGTCTCCAGGGTGAAATGCTACCTGTTTTGAGTCATCAGCTGGCAAACCATCCATGGAAAGAATGATTATGTCAGAAGAAAGGAAAGATCTCTTTATTATTAGTCAATGTATTACCTAATTATGTAACAAAACGTATTTTAATTATTCTTGAAACACAATATAGAAACCAGCTACAGCTCTCACAATTAGGTTTTATTTTTATAGAGCCACAAGCAAATGTCATCCCAGTCCTCTGAAATTTTCAGTTTCAAATATGTGAATGGGGGAGATAACTGGGTCAAGGACAAGGAGTGAAGATAATGAAACATGACTGGGTAAATAAACCTCAGATAGCAAAATTTCTAACAGAATTTGTCTAAAGGTTGCATAAAGAGTTTTGCATCTTCCAGGTGTGTTGGTGTGTTGTCTCCGTACTCTCTGATTATTGCCCATGCTGACTATACTTAATGTGAATTATAGCTGCAAACATCTGAGAGATGTAAAATTACATACACTGTAAATACTGTAAATCATATTACAGCATGCAGATTTATTCCCCTTTCATACTGCCCTTCTGGCTTTCTTCTCTTTAAAAAATCCTAGTAGTTGTTTTTTGGGGTAATGTATTAAAGTTGCCACACCCAATAGCACTTAGACTTATATAATGCTTCATAATGCTTTAAGCACTCTCTAAGTGGTTTACAGAGTCAGCATAATGCCCCCAACAATCGGGGTCCTCATTTTACCGACCTTGGAAGGATGGAAGGCTGAGTCAACCTTGAGCCGGTGAGGATCGAACTCATGGCAGTGAACTGAATTAGCCTGCAAATCTACATTCTAACCACTGTGTCACCACAGCTCCTAATGCCACAATTCTCTGTAGGAAAGATAAATTTAGTGAACAGGAGACATTGTGGGCTATTGATATATTTGCATTTCTTCCCCCTATTTATTTGGCCACTGGAATTTTGACTTGAGGTTTCATAGTGTTTTCTTAGATTAGCAAAACATTATGTAGAGGTAATAAGTGACACATAAAAATAAAGGAAGAACAGCAACAGGGAAAATGGGTTTTTTTCCCCTTTAGATGTGTAAAATAGTATTGTTTAAGTTCTTCTTTGTAATTTTCCCATATAGTAGGAAATTATTTAGCAGGATAATCTTTTAATGGAGGGATTAAAAGAGAAATGGAGGGAGAGGCTGTTGTGAGGGCAGTATAGGCAGTGCCAGAAGCAAGAGTGCAATGACATTTCTCTGTTTTTGGTTCTGCTACAGTGTTTTCACCACATAGTTTTGTTTGTTTATGGATTTCAGAAGCTTCAAAAACTCTTGTCAGATATTTAAACTGAAGAGTTTTATAATTAGCTTAAACTTTTTTTTTACAATCTGATATTAGCTCAAGTTCCCATAAAGGTGCAGCTGTTGCAAACCCATTTGCTTATTAAATGTATTTAAAGCATTTCTACCCAAAAAGGCTCCTAATGCATAGCCAAATCAATAAAAAGACAATCCTTGGCACATAATGTAAGAAAACGAACAACATGAAAGGCAAAAAGGTCTGCTAAACAATGACTGGGAGTATCCAGATTCAAGTCCATCCTTAATTTTAGAAACACATTGGCTGACTCCGGGGCCTGTCCTCTTAAAGTTATTATAAGTTCCTCATAGAATTATGCATAAAAATGGGGTGCTTTTGAGGTGCTTGCAGAAGAAAAGTTGTGTATTAAACTAATGAACAAATAAATACCAGTGGTGGGTTCTAATCAGTTTTATTTATTTATTTATTGGTTCGATTTATATGTTGCCCTTCTCTGGAGACTCGGGGCGGCTTACAATGCGTTAAGCAATAGCCTTCATACTTTTGTATATACCTGCTTAGTAGGGCTTTCGGCCCCCCTAAGCGGTGTTCTTTTTTATACAAAGTCAGCTTATTGCCCCCACAATCCGGGTCCTCATTTTATCTACCTCGGAAGGATGGAAGGCTGAGTCAACCTTGAGCCTGGTGAGATTTGAACTCGCAGCGATTGCAGGCAGCTGGCAGCTAAGTGCTACTTAACAGCACTTTAATCCGCTGCTCCACCAAGGCTCTTTCTACCATTGGTTCGCATCACGCACACGCTTTAGTTTCAGTTAATAGTCTTAAAATGAAATAAATCATCTGGTCGTGTTTCCTCTCTGGTCTACCTGGGAAGGATTCTTTTTTTTTTTGAAAAAAGTTTTTTTTTAAACATAAACATAAAATACATCTTTTCAGAACGAGCCATTGATCCAGTCAAAAATAGGTACAATTATTAACTCCTTTTTAACAAAAGCTTTATCCAAATCTCCATTACCATCTTATAACAATAAAAATAAACAAAAAAGAATGCCCAACTTATAATGATTTACTCAAAACAATTACCTCTCTATTGTTTCACCTCAATCTTAATTTTCAAATAACACAACTTAATATTTTACATGATTATTACCCTAAATTCTATCTAATCAACAATGCCACTATCCTAAAACCCATTACTTAAATCTTAAAGTCCTAACCCAATATTATTCAGTTTTCTTTTCCCTACAATTACAAACAGTATTTAGTCAACATTTTAACTATTAATATTTATCATCTTAATTTTAGTACATATCTCAACATAGTCATCATTATTTTGCTATTACTCCCAACTTAGTCATTTCATTGTTATTATTAATACCTGGGAAGGATTCTTGTTGACAACATCCGGGTCACACTTGGTGATGTCAGAAGAGCAGTGTTCAGCTTTTCCATTGCATAAGCTGAGCTGATCCTGCAGCCTCTTAGATCAATGCGTGTTGCTCTGTCAACAAATTTTGTTTAATGTGGCAAGCCGGAATTTACACTGCTAGGGGAACAGCTGGCCAAGCTGCTTTGTTTGGATTTGTGCCTTTATTTTTGGCTTGTAGGGTGGGTGAGCAGGTATCTTGTATCACATAGGCTGCACCATTCCAGTGTTCTTGTTAAGTGATTTGGGGAATTAACAGAAGTGAGGCATGCATTCAATAGGGCAGAAAAATAAGCTGAGAAGTGTGCTAAGGAAGGCCTCTGTACAAACTGTGATACAGCTTTTAATGAAGGCGAAAAAAGATATTCTTCCAGTTTTCTAAAGGAAAAAAAAAATCTAATAGTGGGATGCTCGAGGCATTAGATCAGGGGTGGGGAATGATGGCCCTTTTATGACTTGTAGGCTTTAATTTCCAGAATTCCTGACCCAACCATGCTGGCTCAGGAATTCTGGGAGTCCATAAGTCATAAAGGGGCCATCCTTCCCCACCTCTGCTAGATGAAACAAAAAGTTAGTTCTGCACTAGATTTACTTTACTCATTTAGTAATTTTATGGTAAAATGGAAATCCTCTGCCTCAGGTTTCAGACTAATAGTAAGTCTAGTCAGCGACTTATAACTATTCATTTAGTGGCCGTTTGAAGTTACAATAGCATTGAAAAAAGTGATTTATGATATTTTCACATTTACAACAGTTGCAGCATCCATATGGGTCACATGCAGTGGTGAAATCCAATTTTTTTTACTACCGATTCTGTGGGCGTGGCTTGATGGGCATGGTGTGGCTTGGTGGGTGTGGCTTGGGCATGGCAGGGAAAGGATTCTCCAAAATCTCCATTCCCACCCCACTCCAGGGGAAGGATACTATAAAATCCCCATTCCCTCTCCACTCCTGGGGGAAGGATATTGCAAAATCTCCATTCCCACCCCACTCTGGGGCCAGCCAGAGGTGGTATTTGCCGGTTCTCCGAACTACTCAAAATTTCTGCTACTGGTTCTCCAGAACCTGTCAGAACCTGCTGGATTTCACATGCTCAAAATTTGGTCACTTGGCAACTGGCATGTATTTACGACAGTTGCATTGTTCCAGGGTCATGTGATCTAACCTAACCTAACCTAACCTAACCTAACCTTCCCAGCTAGCTTCTGATAAATAAAGTCAGTGGGGGAAGCCAGATTTGTTTAATATGACTCACTTAAAACCTTCAGTGATTCACTTAACAACTGTGACAAAAAAGGTTATACAATGGGCCATAATGCACTTAACAACTGCCTTGCTTAGCAACAGAAAGTTTGAGCTCAATTGTGGTCATAAGTTGAGGACTATCTGTATTTTTGGAAAAAACGTGAATTGCTTTAAACAGCTACCAATGTATAACTTGCCGTTCCATTTGTAAAATACTGAGGGACTTAAATAAAGTTGAAGATGAAAGGGCAATACCTTTAAAAAAAGTAGATCCACATTAAAACATACAACTTCTCTGTACCTACCATTTCTGGAAAATCTTCTGTTCATTACGGTTTAATTACAATATGCATAGGAAATTGTCTGTATTGGGCAGGGAAACTGAACCAAAGCCATTAGACAATATCATGCATTCATTGAGAAACATGTGTCTATAATCTGTGGCTTCTTTTAAAAAAATTGTATGATGTTTGATGTTTTCATGAAATATACTAATATTGCCACTCCCTTTTTATTTCCTTGCTCCTTAATCTCTTTTTTCAGTTTGATTGGCTTCTTGGATGGCAAAAATCTGTTTGATTTCCTTCTTGTTATGGAAATCTATGTAGATGCGCAAGTAGATTGGTTATAAATTGATTATTTTTAAGTATAAAAAATGACCATATTAATTACTATGTACAGGAGATACGTAATTCATATTTTTTGCCTCATCCTTCTAAGAGTGGTCCATATGTTCTTTATTAAGCAGCACAGTTTCTATCTGGGATAGGGAATTTGGCCCTAAAAAGCCTTTGTAATAAAAGTAAAATGCACAAAGCCTCAGACATCAAGAAAAGCCCCACACAGCATGTTATTAATCAGAAGAATAACTTAGCCAAGTACAATATGTTGCTGAAGGGAGTTAAAAATGAGAAACTAGTTATTAAATCTAATTATCACTGTTTGTCTCTGCTGGTACAGAATTATTTACAGAACTATGAAACGGAAAGATTACAGCAATTTTTCTCAACCTTGGCAGTTCGAAGATGTATGGACTTCAACTCCTAGAATTCCCTAGCCAGCATGGCTGGCTGGGGAATTCTGGGAGTTGAAGTCCACACATCTTCAAGCTGCCAGAATTGAGGAACACTGGACTATAGGAATATAGCTTGTATTCATTCAGTGGTAACATCCAAATGTCATTTGCAAAACATAGTGGCATGCAAATGTCTAGGAACCCCTGCTTCAATTGTATTGAATTGTATGTTTCATTGAATCCCTGAAACTGGCACGTCCTCACAATGACACCAAGTTAAAAACAAATTTCCACAGATCTGACTGCAAACTTTTGATATAGTTATATCTGGAATAATAATAAGAAAAAAAAGGAATATGAAAGATGCAGAAGCTTGGACATTCTTTGATTCAGTACTATTGCTTTTTTTAAAAAAAATGTCTGGTAAATTTGTTAATAAGCTCACAAAAGTCATTTGACCCACAGGAGAAGACAGTTTCACAAATAACTGACCCTTTTTAACCTGTCAGATTGTGATTGTTGTTCTGTCTTCTTTCAACAACAGTTGGGTCTTCTAAACAGCTGTCTGGGCATTTGAAAATGAAGACATTACATTTCAGGGAAAGCTATAAAAAAATTTAAACTGCTACCAGCTGTCAATTTGCACTGCGTGATACATTGCTAAGAAATGGAAGTAACATAGGGTCATTGATGTAATGGCAAGACAAAGAAAAATCTTGCTAGAACTGCTCATACGGGTTAGATCTGCAGAACAGAAACCAGAGATCACTGTGACCTGCTGAAAAAGTGAGGAGTTGTCCACAGATCCACAGTTACCCAACTGATTTGCATGGGAGATTTGTCAGAAGAAATCTTTTCTTCAGACTGATCACAAAAAGCTATTGTAGGTATAAATCTGCATAAGCCAGAAACGTTTTTGAAGAGAGGGTTTTGCACCAATGAAACAACCAAAGTAAGATATCTCCAATATCTCACAAGTTGCCAGAAAGAAGAGAGAGTCAAGCTATTCTCCAAAGCACCTGAAGATAGGACAAGAAACAATGGATGGAAACTAATCAAGGAGAGAAGCAACCTAGAAATTTCCTGACAGAATGGTTAATCAGTGGAATGACTTGCCTCCAGAAGTTGTGAATGCTACAAGACTGGAAGTTTTTAAGTAGAATTGGACAACCATTTGTCTGAAATGGTATAGGGTTTCCTGCCTGAGCAGGGGGTTGCATTAGAAGATTTCCAAGGTCCCCTTCCAACTCTATTATTCTGTTCTAACTTTGTAAGGTTGCAAATATATTTATTTAATCCAGATATATTTTATAAAAACCGTATAGGATGCATTTGGATTGAAAAGGTGAACTATTTGGGAAAAAAGAGCATCTTGTCAACTGTTAAGCATGGGAATGTTTTTATTATGCGTTTGGTTGTATGGCAGATAGTGGATTAGGAAACAAAGTGCTAGTAGAAGACACAAGTGTCAACATGCCCTAAAAGCGGATGTCGCATGGTCAGTAAAGAAATTAAAGCTGAAAGTGATTGGTTATTTCAGCAAAACACTCATCTGAAACATACCTCCTAATCAACCGTGGACATACAGGAAAGAAACATGATCGTTTTGGAAAGCCTTCACGATTGCTAGATTTAAATATCATTAAAACACAGAATGATGGATTTTTAATTTGGATTTTGGTGCTGAGTAGGGAATTAAACTCAATAGCTAAAGAAGACCTTTCCAACTATGTGATTCTATAAAGTGTGAGAAAGATACAGTTGAGTTTCTCTACTTTAATATGCAGGATTTTAGTCATTATGTTTATGACAATTGGACCATGACAGAGATTCAGTTTAAAATACACCTTGAATCACTGAACCAGGCTGGACAATTTTGGGTAGTAATCTGCCTCATAGGGTTATCGTGGGGAAGATTGGACGTGATAATGTCTTTAATGTAAAAATCTTTCTTTAATTCCCGGAGAAAACCTGAAATATCATTGATCAGTTATCAATATTTTAAGAACATTTTCTTAAAACTATGTTGTGATAGTCCAGATTAATATATCATTCTAGCCATTTTCTATCCACTGTAAGATGAGGCCTCTTTTGCATGTTTCCAATCAATATGGCCTCTCTTTTGCCAGCTGGGCCTGTAATACCTGCTGATGTCATCGGTCCACCTTGTTTCATAAACACACGCACACATATACACACATAACATCAAATAGATTTAGGTTATGCATACGTAGCCTTATGGGTTAATATTAACTCCCATTGATTTCAATGTTTGGACATAACTCACAGTTTCTCCTCAATCTACATCATGTACTTATATGATAATTCCGTTCCTTACCATATGAGTCTGTTTTAGAAGATTGAAAATGTTGGACTAGCTGCTCTAATGCCCAGGTCATTTGATCAATATATCTAGAGCAGTGGTGGATTCCAACTGGCGTTACCACCGGTTCTCTTCGTGCACGCGCTTTGCGCACGATCGCTGCTCCGTGCAAGCACATTAGGTTTTTGTCAAGCTGAGGTACGGCAATCCACTCTGCCGCACCTATCAGCTGGGCTAAAAAAAGAAGAAATAAAGGTAGGAATAACGCGGGGCCGGGCGGGCCCAGCTCCCAAACAAAGAGAACCGGTTCGGTGATGTCATATCGTCACTGCTACCGGCTCGGCCGAACCGGGAGCAATTCACCACTGATCTAGAGGGCAATGCACTGGGGAAATTGTCAAGTCCCAAAACTGAGAAAGACATGTGGTGATGCTTCCAAGCGTGAGTCCTTCATTGTTTCACCCCCCACTGGCAGAATCTTTTCAAACTAAAACACTCTACTTTCTGCATCTACCATATGTTCTGAGAACTATTAGGGAGGCCTGTCTTCGCCCTCTTTATCTCAAACAAACTATCTGAATTGAGCTGTCTCTTATTCCTCTGAAAAACACCCACTCTCTTCCTAGGAATACTGCCTACTGTATTCCATCACAGAAATGGAGATTATAAGCAATTCTATAAATTGGACAGACCAGCAACATCAAAAGGCTTCTTTCTCCAGCTGTCTGTTTATGGGTCTCCTGTCATAGAAGAGGACATATAAAATTATATTCTATATAGCATTTCCAAGAAGGTCTTGCTATATGTGCACTGTGCATCCTTTCACTCAGTGAAAGGTTAATAGATTACATTATGAGGAAGATACAGAAACATACTGTCCCTTGCTGGCCTTTTAGTTTAATAACTGTTCAGTTAATTGAACAAAACACTGCTGCTAGCCAGCAAACAAAACTTCAAAACTTCTGTTTGTTCACTATTTGAGAAAGATATATCTTCAGATAGATTAGATAGACAGATGTATTTGTAATATGATTTATACCCTTTTTAATTTGGGGGCTTAAACGATTATCGAGGACAGAATATAGATCGTTAAATTCTTAAATCAGAATTAGGATCCAGTTCTAAGACTCAATGACCAGGAAGTTCAGTTGATAGATATTGCTGTATTATTAGTGTAACTAAGCCAGAATTGCAGAAGAGAACACTGATGATTCGATGTTGTTACTATATAGGAGGGTCAAACGTTTTATATAATGCTTGCATCTCTTGATCCAAATTTCTTTGGTTATTTTCAGCAGAATCAGCATCTGACACACATTTCCTTGATTTTTAACTGCATTTTGCCTATACTTGGTCATTTACCCTTGCTCTGTTCTCAGCTCTACAATATTAAAACATTTTCATGAATGTGAGAACTCTGAATACACCTCTTATGGTCCTTTGTCATTATTGTTTTACACAAATTCTAGGCAAATTCTTCAAATCCCGTACTATAAATTGTATTCAGTATAAACTTGATTTGTAAATAAAATAGTATACTTTGTGGTCATAGTAATATTAATACTATGCTACTTGCGAACAAATCACAATATAATTCTTTTTTATATTCAGTGAAAAAGAGGTTTGGAACTTGGATCAGTTTTGAAATAAAAATCTACCATCTTTTTTTTTTTTAAGTTTGCATATAGCAGATAATTAGTCTATTGCCATTTTTTGGATTCCCCAATGTAACTGTCATATAGATTGCCAATTAAGTTTAGAGACTTTCCTGAACCAAATATTGACCAGCTAAATTTAATTATGCCACCTAGAATTGCAATCTCATATGCCAACAGCATTGTTGACTGTGAAATGCTGACATTTTTAGACTAATATGCCTTGAAGGTGTTGGGAAAAGTTAGATCAGAGAATTAACCCAACCCTTTGAGCACAGAGTAAACATTTTGGAGGTCAAATCATAATTTACGATTATCAAGTTTGCTGCCGGATAGTAATATCAACAGTTGGGTAACGTCCATCTGCTCTATATGTGGAGTTTTTTTATAATTCCAGTACTGCTAAATAAAGGAACAGCAAGAGTGACTACCTCATTACCAAGCAATTAACTCTCTCTAAAATGTGGATTGTGTTCACTTCTAAGACTTGGAAAACAACTTAGAGATGTCATAAACTGATTATGAAGATGTGTTCCCTGATTACAACTGATTAGAGCAGATACTGAAATGGACTGTACTGTTCTAACTAGATCTTTTGTCTTCTATAGGTTCCAATTTATTAAACCACATTTATTTCTTTGAGTAGAAAACAGCTGTCTTAAGTTGTGTTTATAGTTGATCTGGTCCCACTGGAAGTTGGCAAACAGGCTGTTTCTGGCTTCCAGAGGGCCTCCGGGGGGGGAGGCCATTTTCACGCTTCCCAGACTCCTAGAAAGGCTCTGGAGCCGGGTAAGAGAGAAAAACGGGCCTACCAGGCCATCACGTGCCGGGAGCGGGGGGGAGGGTGTCACATGCACGGGGGCGGGACGCATAGAATTATGGGTGTGGGCATGCATGTGCCCGACCCTTCCTGGCATGCAATGGCAAAAAGGTTAGCCATCACTGGTGAAACAAAGCAAGAGGAGTAGCTTCAGACTTTCTCTCATGTTGGGACTGTGAACCTCCCTGGCATGCTTGGCTTCTGTTCCCTAATATAAATAAAAGGATAGCAAGAGTGATATAAAAATACACAGGGAATGAGATTACTGTCAGGTGCACATGAGACAACTGTTTAGCACAATTCTGATAAGAACCAGAGTAATAAGTGACATTTGGAAGTGCAGAGCAGTTTTATGTACTGGTTTCAGGCCAGAATTTTGTTCTTTGGCAAATTACTGAAAATTTATGAATGTGAGAAATATTCCCTTCAATCATTCCCTCCCTTCATTCCCCGTATCATGTTGTCACTTTAAAAAAAAAATCAATTCTCTTGGTTGGAAGCCTTGTTTAACTTTTTTCATCCACTTCCAATAGACATTTTGTTTTTCCTTAGAATAGCTCTGGCTTTTCCTGTGTCTCAGGGTCTTAACTGTGCCTTGCTCTCTTTGACTGTGTTTTCTATGATTATGTTAATTTTTATATATGGATTATATCTTTTTCTCGTGCTTCCTTGTTACAGCAATCCATCTCTTTATGAACAATTTTCCTTCATGCATAATTTCCTTCACTACATTATTCTATCAGGCATTTCTATGACACTTTGCGACGTAATTATTTTCGCTCTGTTTCAAACAAGTTCTACATTTTCTTTCTATCCATCAATTTCCCACTCTTTCAGAAATTAAACTATTTTATATTTTTAACACAAATGTTTATATTTTCTCTTTCTGCAGTCATTCTATTTTTCCTTTAGTTTCTTTCATAACTTTCCTTATCTTCCAACCCTATTTCCATCCCAAAATGCACTCCGGGCAATAATCGTCTGCTCTACATACAAATCTTTTATCAGTGTTGTATCTTGCACCAATTCACTCAATCTTTCATCATATATAAATCAAGTCAAGCAAGCATTTCCAAATTTTCATGCATATGCGTGAATAGATGGATACTGAAGCACATATTCAAAATAAATTAATGTTCTGCCTGTGGCTTTTAATAATCATTCAGCTGGTCCATCTGTTCAGTCTCTGGTCTGATTCTGTATAGAACAGCTATATCCACTTAGCTGGTGAATTTTAACCTTTTTTAAAAAAATCACAGAAATATGTAAAAGAGGACTATTAAAGTTTTTTTTATATAAAACTTATTTTGTCAGTTCCAACAACAGATCTTTAAGCTGGCATTCAAGACCGAAAAGGGTTTGGGCTATCTACAATCTGCAAGTTTTATGTAAATTACTGAGTGTTCATTAAAAGAACTTTGGCTGTTTATGAATGCCACACTTCAAGTAAACCGTATGGTATACTTGTTTTGGTGTTATTTTAGTGGTTCAAGGATAGTGGAATCTGCAGCTCAATACCCAAAACAGAATTCCCTGTAAGCTAAACAAAGAGAGTTCTTTTTAAAAGGCCTTTGGGATCTTTTTCAATTTTCAGATTAAAACCTTTAATAAATATCTGTAGAGATCAAAGCAAGCTTTCATCTCAAAAGTCAATAAATAATATTCTATCCATTTGTAGCCATTGAGGAATCAGAACATGAATAGATATACTGTAATATAGTCAGATACTTACCCACTATACAATATTTTTCCTCAAAATATATTTAATGTCATTAAAATGTTGTACCATATAATACTTTTATTACATTAAATGAGAGGCTAGGTGGTAAAGTGGACTTAATGGTTTTATTACAGTCAATTGCATAATGTGGACATTGGTAATAAGTGAAAATTGCTTTGACATTTTTTTTTAGAAAAGTAGAAATAAATGTAATATGCAATTGTTAGATATTATTAGATCCTATTTTAATGAAGCTTTACAATAATTATATTTATTAGAATCTATAAGGTGGATAGTGACTTTGATTTTATGGCAAGTACAATAGAACACATTCTCCACCACAATAAAAAGGTATTACAGGATCGTTAATAGGAAAAAATCATGTAGAATACATTCTAGACTTACTTGAACTTTGTTGATTATTTTCAGTTCAAAAAGAAGCTACTGATACCTGACAGAGATTGATCTAAACAGGAAAATCCAGTTTGCATAGAATAATGACTGATGAAATTGAGTCAGATAGGTAGAATGCAATCAAATTAAGTAGGCCAGGTCTGCCTACTTAAGTTAATGGAGAATCTCTCATTTCAAGAGCTTGTTGAAACCAGAACCATGGATAGCTCCAAATAAGCTTTGTCGATTGAAGTTTTCTGTAGAAGAAATACAATTGTCTCAGCTGCTAGCTGAAGTCAATTGGAAGATAAAGTTTTTCCCCAAATAATTTCTTATGAACTGGCAGTCCTCCTATTTATTGGATAGGGGAAAAAACGCAGTTGAAAGCAAATGGAAGTGGATACTAGTGAATTCAGGTATTGTTACCGAAAGTTCAGGGACGTGGTCTCTCAGTGGCTAAGACGCTGAGCTTGTAGATCGAAAGGTCAGCAGTTCAGCAGTTTGAATCCCAAGTGCCGCATAACGGGGTGAGCTCCCGTTACTTGTCCCAGCTTCTGCCAACCTAGCAGTTTGAAAGCATGTAAAAAATGCAAGTAGAAAAATTGTGACCACCTTTGGTGGGAAGGTAACAGCATTCCATGTGCCTTTGGCGTTTAGTCATGCCGCCCACATGACCATGGAGACATCTTCGGACAGTGCTGGCTCTTCAGCTTTGAAACGGAGATGAATACCGCCTCCTAGAGTTGGGAACGACTAGCATGTATGTGCAAGGGAAAACTTTACCTTTACCTTTACTGAAAGTTCTTTTAAAGATTAGGGTCTTTGGAAATTGGGAGAGATGGGATCTTTACATACTGTGTTTTCCTTTTCTTGGTCTTTTTAAGAGTGTGGCTTTTGGAAGATGCATACAAAAGAATCACATAACATGCATAAATAGAGATATATACATAAATATATATGTCTTCAAATGTAAACAGGTAAACCACAATCCATACCATTGGGATGGGGTGATCTTCAGTTAGAGTTGAGAATCCTAGGGTGACAAGAGAAGGATGTGGACATTGTATAGAATTTGGGTCTGTGTTTATTATGTTTTTCCATTGGATTCTTCCTTTGTTTGTCTTAAATTCAAGCTCATCTTCCTTTTTTCTACCTATGGTGTGTAGACAGCAATAATGCTTTACTTCGTTGCCTCTGGAGCCTCTTATTTATGCTGTGCTGTGGAAATGAAGGTTCTGCAGAGAGTTATCTTTTTATATAAAAATATATAAATTTTATTAAAAGTTTTATAACAAAATCATAAAAACCAGTACAAACTAATAAAAAGCAAAAGAAACAAAAGAAAGAAGAAAAGATTAAATGTGCAGAAAGAATGAAAAGTAATAGAAAAAAGTTTCTGATTTCTTCTGCAGAAAATATAAGTACATTTACAATATTATCTGTTACTTTATGATTACAAAAAAGAGCTCATTTTTTCCTGTTATCTAGGTTTTTTTCTAATTATCAGAACCACAAATCTTTTCCTGTTTCGTGCAAAAAGTCTAAAAGGGTTTCCGATCAATCATTAATATAGATATTGTTTTTTTTTCTTTAGAATAAGTTAATTTAGCCAAATTAACATCAAATTAACATCAAATTCTGCAAATTCCATCATCTTCACCAGCCCTTCCTCCACTGAGAGTAGCATTGAGCCTTTCCACTTTTTAGTCTCATTGCAGTTATCGTGTGTGTGTGTGTGTGTGTGTGTGTGTGTGTGTGCATAATTCCATTACTTTTTCCTAGTTGCCTTTCCATTAGTCCCAAAAGAAAAATGTCGGTTTCAGTTGAAACAAAAGTACAATTAAAATTCTGCTATCTCAGTAGATGTTATCAAGCAATGTTCTCTGGTTAAGGATGTCCAACACATTTTGGACATTATTCCTTTGTGGAACCATTCAGAGCTAATATTTAACCAGTGTGGAAAAGGAATAATTTCTTTTGATTTTTTAAAAAATATTTCCTTAGGTTAATGTGTGTCCTGCCATTCAAGTTTTGTACCTTTGGAGTTTTTCCCAAAACTTGGACAGAAAGGGAGAGAAAGAGACAATATATTTTAGCTTGTCTTGGGATTAATGGCATGGTGTACGGAGGAGATGTTCAGTCAGTGCAGGAGGATATTAATTCCTATTTTCAAGAAATAGTACTTCCGGTTTAATTAGAGAAGCCACAGTGAAAGCACTCCTGAAAAAATTATCACATTGAAGAATTGAAGAATAGAAGTCCCATGGCGAGATGCTTTCATAAGAAGTGTTTGAGCGGATCTAGACAGTCAATTTTTCTTTATCCATTTCAATCAGATTTTGTTTATATCTTGTTGGTCACTTGTTGGTCTTTGCTGAGAGGATCAGGGGGAATATGAGCTCACTGATTTTCCTAGAACTCACAACATCTTTCGGTGCTGTCAAACATGGTATCCTAGTAGGATGCACTAAGAAACTCATATATTGCGTTAAGGATACAGCAGAAATGGTTACCATGGCTACTACTGAATACAAGCCCTGAAAAAAGCATGGCTTCTTTAAGAAACACTGAAAGGTGCAGCAAATGTGCTCCTTATGAAACATCTTTTCAGATCCCAATAGCTGCCAGCTCAACTTTCATTTCTTGGCACCAAAATCTCAGACATTTTGCTTGATTTCCAAGATCAACTTGAACATTCCACTTCTGATGTTATTCCAACTGTTTTTATGTTTGTATTACGGTGTATTTAAATGTTTATTTTTACATGTGATATTTATGTTGTAAGCTACCCTAGGAAAATATGGATTGAAACAAGGGCATAGTATTTCTAAAATTCCATAGCAACACTGGGAAAGTATTTTTTAAATAAAAAGAAATCCTGCACTAGAAGATTATTCAGAGCAAAGGACAATCTTCTACTAGGTTTTGGGATACTTTCTTACTTAGATAGTTCCTCCAAAGCTTTATTTGTATACAAGCTACTTTTCTGCTGATATATTTCTTAATATGTTAGAGTACTTATTGGTATATGTCCATTATAACTTAAACTTAAACCAGAAGTACATACTTGTTCCCTTCTGTCTTAAGAAGCATGATGTTTATAAATATTTCTATAAATATTGGAAAGCATACCATTTTAAACATTTTTTAAATTGTTGCAATAAATGAAGATTTGAGTAACATATTCCATCTGCTATAACTGGCTTGTATAAATAATTCTCACTCCTTTGTACCTTCAGCTGTGGGATTCTGTAAAAGAAATCACTGACCTTAACTTCTTTCCATTAACAGAAACACATGAGTAGATTCCATCCATTGATTATATTTATCCAAAATGTTGGATACCAAAATTTAGAAATGAGTAATTAAAGATAAATATTGAAACAGAAAATAATATGGATGTGGATTTTAATGTTATAGGTAGTCCTTGACATACAATTACAATTGGGACCAGAATTTCCGTTGCTAAACAAGACAGATATTAAGTGAGCCATGCTCAATTTAACTAGCCTTTTTGCCATGGTGTTAAGTGAATCATTGCAGTTGTTAAGTGAATCACCCAGTAGTTAAGCAAACCTGACTTGCCCTGTTGACTTTGCTTATCAGAAGACAGCTAGGAAGGTTGCAAACAATAATCACAAGACCCCAGGACACTGCAATTGTCATAAATTCAGCCTGGTTGCCAAGTGCCCAAATTTTGAGCACATTATTGAAGGAAATGTCAGCGTTCCAGAAAACCCCCAACTCCCAGTAAAGACGCGGAAGCAGGCATTTTCCAAAGTTCTTTTTACTAGAATAGGTAAACTGGCACATTTGGAAAATCCCGAATCTGAAAATCCCAGGCTTTCCTTCAGTAATTCAAAGCTCCCAAAACCAACCCCTTTCTCCTCAATCGATCACATGCTCCAATCAAAGTCCATTCTACCTCGACCCAGCCCCTGACCACTCCTCCTCCAGATACTGGCTCACCCTGACCTTGACCGATAGGAAGAACGCTATTATGTCTACAAACTCCCCTCTTCTAAATCCCCCCTCCTACTTTCCCACACATGAGGAGGTGGCAGCATTGAAGCTTCCGGCCTAATATGGCTTCCAAGGCTGACAGGAATGCTGTGAAGAACATAAGTGTGAGAATCATTCATAAATCACTTTCTTCAGTGTCATCGTAACTTTGAATACTTGCTAGATGAATGACTGTAAGCCGAGAAATACTGTTATAGCATAGGACAGTGTTGGTGAATGGGAGCATGTGCGCGGGGCAGCGATGGAAACTAAGAGCAGCTCCCCTGAGCGCACATGCGGGAGTGCCATGTGCACCAGAAACTGGAAACTCAGCTTCCTGGAACGCACATGTGCACCAGGGAACTGCTCTTCCAGTATCTGCCACTCCCACGCACGCAAAGACCAGCTGTGCACCAGAACCCAGAAGAGCAATGGGCAGTGGCTAGCGTGCCCAGAGAGATGGCTCTACGTGCCGCTTCTGGCATGCGTGCCATAGGTTTGCCATCACGGGCATAGGATGTGAACATAGTTGACATGAAAATACCTATATTTGAGAATGCTTTAGACTAGTTTCTTAGACAGAGAAAGAAAAGAACATAAATAAGCTATTCTTACTGAAGGGAGCATGCCTTTTTTGATGTGTGACTAAAGACTATAGCAATAGAGTTTTTGCTAGGGTTGGTACATTGAGTTCTTCTATTTGTCAAGCAAGGGTATCGCAGCAATTAAGGCAAAGACGAGGGAGTTTGTTTGCAGTTTTCTCTTGGAGAATAAGTCAAGATAATATGGCACCATGCTGTGAAAAAATACTCAAATAATATATGACTATGGTATATGTATGATATGATAAATTTTAATGCTATCGTATTAACAGCACTTCTGCTACACCATAATTTCAACTATATAAATATGGCTTCTCTTGTTCTAAGTCATACATTGACCTTCTTTATCATGGGGGTAGCACCAGTGGTGAGTTGCCTCCGGTTTGGACCGGTTCTATAGAACCAGTAGTAAAACCGGCGGGAGGCTCCGCCCACTGACCCTGATGTCATCGGAAGCAATCTGTGCATGCGCAGAAGCAAGGCTCAGGCGCAGAAGCAAGGTGCTTATGCTCGCTTTGCTTGCGCACTCGCGCAATCTTGTTGTGAACTGGTAGTAAAGGTAAGTAGAACCCACCCCTGGGTAGTACATGGTTTTAGTAAATAAGTCTGATGAGAATTTATTATTTGTTTGGGTGCAGGAATAGTTGTCCAAGTAAAGATTTCTCCATGTTCACAAATAAGCTATGAAAATATGGGAATGGTGAGGATTGAAATGTCCATGCACAAGACTAATAATGTAAAAATGTAGCATAAGAACCAAGTTACATCAGCAGAAAGCATAGGTAGAAATCTTGTTTATTAAAAATTCATAGTTTTAAAACATAAGAGTGTAAGTTTAATATTCACCAATATTATACACAAGATGTTGATACAGTGCCATAGTGTGATTATCAAATCGAGCTTCCATATTTCTTTACTTTTTGGGGTATGTGATAAATTCTGTAATACTGTTTCATTCTTGAATTCAGTGTTCAGTGAAAATGAACTTACCCTTCTTAAAAGAAAAAACTAATACTCTTGCAGTCTTACGCTTACTTATATAGCTCAAGAGTGTATTTTATTATGAATATTTGTTAAGGGTTTATATTTGATAAGAGAATATATTTCTTAACGGTATATATTTTATAAGAGAGTTTAGATGAGAAAATAGACTTTAGTAGAGATTTACATATTAAGGATGATTATTTTACAGTTACATTTTTTAATAGTGAACTAATATTTGGGTTTTATTATTTTATGGTGAATTGTTTTAATGAGATTTATATAAGAATATAAAGATGAATGTGTAGTGTTGATTAAGAATTTTGTCTTATGATGGGTGAATAGAATGAATGAATTCTGTATAGGATTTTTTAAAGGATTATATTAGTGAGGTAAATATGCATAGAGAAAAAATAAATTAATAAGATTTTGCTTAGGTTTGTTTTTAAATTAGGGATTAATTTTACAATTTTGTTTTATAATGATAAATAATTTTGAATTAATGATTGGGTAATTAGTTAGATTTGTTTATGTTATGCTTAACTTAGATTAAAAGATTACCTGATTACCTGTACGGAGTTGGAATTCTTTCTTTTATATATATAATTTTGTTTAACCTTCTACCCCTCCCTTTTTCACATTTTACTTTTTTTTTGTCCTTTTTTGTTATTGTTTTGTATTTTATCTTCTTTTGAAATTGAATAAAGTTATTAAAAAACAAAATAGTTCATGAAATTATATTTTGATATAATTAAAGAATTATATACAGAAAAATACTGTTTATCTTCAGTATTTTTCCTGAATGCTTTATGACTTGTGCTAATGTAAACTAAATGTAGATGTTTTAATAAACCATCTTATTTTATATTATTTCATATACAATAATTATTGAACATATTAAATAATTTTGTTTGGGTAAGACTGTGCCTTAAATTATATCACACAGTGGAAAGTACGTATAATTGCAGATGTGCAGATTGATAGTTGTTGCATTATTAGTCTTATTAATTATTATTATCTTTCATTATTAAAGGTGATATATATACAATTCCAAATAATTTCTAATCTAGCTTCAAACCAAACTTGGTTATACCATGCGAACAGAAGCTGTTATGTTGGGTCATTTGAATCTACGTCATTAAGATTCAAGACTTAATTAAGATTATTAAAGATATAAATTATGCTATATTATTATAGCTAATGTAATCCTACATCTAATAATTAAATAAAGAAGTTCGTGGAATTCTGCTATTGAAGAATATCT
This sequence comes from Ptyas mucosa, assembly GCA_012654045.1. Taxonomy (NCBI): domain Eukaryota; kingdom Metazoa; phylum Chordata; class Lepidosauria; order Squamata; family Colubridae; genus Ptyas; species Ptyas mucosa. Next base: position 29,230,768 of record WNWU01000007.1, read on the forward strand.
GGCTTTAATTTCTCAAAATTCTAGTACTGCCATTTTAATTCCTGACAGTTTCTTCTAGTATAATTGTAAAGTGGAAAATGACTTTGAATGATTGATGGACCAAAGTCGTTCAATGAAGCTTCCTAATATTTAACCAAACAACTTTTTTAATAGAGTTGATACACTATTTCTCATGGCATACATCTAACCTTATTTTCTCCTTTTAATCCATCATTGTTTTGGTTGCTAGAAGACATGCTACAAAATCTCCTTGATCAAAAATTCTTAGAGAGACTGAATAAACTTGCATTTTAAATGCAGTTGTAATCTTTGAAATTTATCCAATGGTCTCTTAATATAGGACTGGTATGCAGCATTTTGTTTATGAGGCAAAGAACAGGATAGTGTTCCTTCCCATGTCATGTTCAAAGGATGACTGAACTGACAGTTGAATCTTACTATCACATCACCAGTGTTGAAGAATCTTACACCATGGATGCCAGTTTACGGATCAATATAATCTAACATCAGGAAAGCAGAGGGTTGCATAGCATTATGGCTATCTCTACAAGACATTGCTATCAGTTCATAACATGTGTAACTTGAGGCAGTCAATATGCTTCACCTAAAGTTATGCCTGAGCCAACTATGCATATAGAGATGTAGATGTAGATCAGTTCCATAGTTCTTCTCTTATTCCATGTTTCATAGCAGCTAAAGAATCTTGGGATAGCAAAGTGGAAAACTATTGGTAGTGTAGATCAGGAGTGGGCAACTATGGCACCTTTATGAACTTTGCCATAGTTGCCCATCCTGGTGGCAAGTCAGTAATGTAATATTTTAGAAAAAAATAGTCCAGATCCTACATTTTAGATGTAAGTTATGTTTCACTGATTTGTTGTGGTCCGCCAGCAGCCTGTGGAGCTGGCAGCAGAGTCAGACAGTGAGGAGGCTGGGGAAGAAGATGGGCCAGTCCTGGAGTCTGGGGGAAAGCTCAGACGAGGACTCTGAGTCGGAGACAGAGAAAGGGCCATCTGGGAGGTACGTGCTGCCTCCAGAGCCTCCAGAGTCGGACCTCAGGGAGGCAGAGGAACAGGGGGAGCCTGTTCCCAGTGCAAGCACGCACAGACTCAGGAGTAGGGTTTGGAGATTATTGGCCCCTCCCATAAGACTTAAAAGAGGAGCAAAGGCACATGGGCCTTTGCAGGAAGCAACATTGTTAATTCTGTGCAGTTTAAAGTCTGAAGCTCTGTTTGATTCTGGACTCCGTGTGGCTTTGCCAATTAGGTCTTTGGCAGCGTGTCAAGGGAGATAAAGGTGGGTGATTATCCCGAAGGACACTTTACAACTATTTGGGATCCATCTGTGAATGAAGAGAATTCACAGCAGTTAAAAGAAAACAGGTTTTTGGGACTACTCATGTGTTTTACTGACTCAGGAAGCCTAGGTCAGAACATTATTATCTAGAAAATAAATAAAGTTCTATAATGTATAAGGTTATTAATTATTATTTCCATCATTTTCTTTCAGTTTGTGGAGATATCCATGGACAATTCTTTGACTTGATGAAGCTGTTTGAAGTGGGAGGTTCTCCTGCCAACACACGATACCTTTTTCTAGGGGACTATGTTGACAGAGGATACTTCAGTATTGAAGTAAGCATTGTTTCCTTCTTTAACTATGAAATTAATTTGCAATGCATGTTGGTTTCTCTTTTTCTTTCAGCATATTATAATTCTAAAAGTATATTTTCATGCTGCCAATTTGGCAAACATGGTGTACAGAATTGTTCAGTAGAAAGCATCACGTTGATTTACTGTAAGCATATTTGGTCTTTTCCTTCTAGCTTAGGTATTACCCTTTTTAAAAATAGTTAATATTTTATATTTATTAAATTCATTCAGGTTGAATTTATTTTGTTAAGTCCTGAAATCATTACAGATAGTCCTTGAGTTAGATAGTCCACTATAGTCCTACAGATAGTCCACTAAACCTCTTGTTTAGTGACTGAAATTACAATGGTGTTGAACAAATGGTACTTACAATTTGTCTTTGACTTTGACTTTGCTGTTCCAACACCGTTGTATTTACACGATCACAATCTAGGCTTGCACTAATGAGAATTGCAGCATCCCACAATCATGTGATCACAATTTAATAAATTTACTTACTAACTTCACACAAGGAAAGTCAACCAGGAAGCTGGCAAAGAAGGTTGCAAGTAGTTCTGGTAAATTACTCACATAGCAGCAGTTATGCCCATCCAAGTGTCTTACACACCACCAGTACACTCTCCTCATCTGGCAGCAGCCACATATCTGCCTGCTGGCTTCTTTGCAAGCTGTCTGGATTTATGTAACAACCCGTCATCCTTGTTTAATAGTGGCCACAGAGAGTGCCAGGGTTGCCAGTGCTAAGCGTGCAATCATTTGACATTACACCTTAGATTACATAACCTCAAACTTTATGACTGCATCACTTAGCAATGGAAATTCCGGTCCCAATTATTTTGCTTACCTGTACTGAGAACTAATCTGTAATGTTAGCCTATTCGATTGAAAAATTATTCATTAAAACCAAATGATACTGCATATTCAAAAACGTCAAAATTTTATAGGTAGACCTCAACTCACAACTTGTCGTTAAGTGACCATATAGGATTTTATAAACTTTTTTATGGCACTTGTTATGTGAATGGAGTGGTCCTTAAGTGAGCCCATTTTATCCATTGGGTGATTTTTGCTTTAAACTGGAAGTAAACATTGGTTTGCAGCAAACAAAATGTCATAATTTGTGGTCATGTGTTAATGGACCTTACAAATGACCATAAATCAGTGGTGGGTTCCTCCCAGTTCGGCCCGGTTCTCCCGAGCCGGTAGCAGTGACGATATGACATCACTGAACTGGTTCTGCCCCCACGCCCCCCAACCCACCCCCCGCATTATTCTTACCTTTTATTTGGCCCCACCCCCAATCTATTGCTGCCTCCTGAGTCCCAGCTGATGGCTAGAAGGAAAAAAACTGTTTAAACTCTTGCCATGGGGCTTCAAAGGCCTGCCCTACAGCTGATCAGTGTTAAAAGAAAACAAATGAGTAGACCGGTGCCTGCAAAAATACATGAGTAGATCAATGCCTGCAAAAATACATGAGTAGATCAGTGCCTGCAAAAATAAATGGGTATACCAGTGCCTGCAAAAAATAAATGGGTAGATCGGTACAGCTCTACAAGCAGTTAAAAGCCTGGTAGACCAGTACCTCTGCTAAATCCTAAATAATTGTCACATGACCATCAAGCCATGCCCACAAAATAAGCCACGCCCACAGAACCGGTAGTAAAAAAAATTAGAACCCACCCCTGCCATAAATGTGCAATGGTTGCTAACTGCCATAAATGCCATCAAGGTAACTAGGGGAGCAGTTGTTGGAACTTCAAAAGCAAGTCATGAGTATGAACCTCTGAGGAGCTTCACCGAAACTTCAAATTGTCACTAAGCAGCTGGTTATAAATTGAGGACTATGTGTAATCTAAATGACTCACTCCCCTTTCCTTGCCTTCCCTGCAAAGCATTTCTTTTTTTAAAGACATCCTTGTGGATTCTAAAAAGTTCTCACGTTGCCCTACAAAACTTTTTCCCCTGTTTCTTCAGACTAAGTCCTTCTGAGCTTAAATCATTCATGTTCACCTTCCTGATAGTTTTAAAATGATTTTAAACTTATTTGTAATTTGGCCAAGTCTAAAAGCAATCTTCCTTTTTTCCCCCTCCTGCAGTAACATCAGATAATTGTGATGACTAACAGTTATTTTGCATTTAATTATATTCCTTCTATATAAAATACAGTTAAGAGGAATAAAGGGGCAATATGTATTCTTCCTGGCCATGTTAAGTTACACTTTGTGTAGGTTAATACGGCCCCTTAAGGCCATTCCTTTGTTTTTAATATTCCAGATATTAAGGAAAAGACAGCATCTATTGTAAAGTCAAACAAGTTTTAAGGGCTTGGACCATCAACTTTTAAGTTCTCTGAATCTGTCTTTTTTGTGGTGGGTGGAATTGCCTGCTGCCTGCAAATTGTTTCAAATAGAGACAACAGTGCATGAAGAAAACCTTTGTATTTTTAGGAACAAGAATTGGAAATTATACAAGGTGGGAGGGAGAAATATAATAATGCATTGCAAAGGAAAATGAAGCATTTCAAACTTTTATATATACTATGTGTGTGGGTGCATATAATGTGTGTGTATGTGTGTGTCTGTATACATACATACTGCAAAGTTCAATAAAATATCTGGATTTTTTTAAATGGTAAATTTGTCCTTTTCCTTTTCCACCCCAGAAATATGTTAGGACTAAGGTTTATATTCATTCTTCTTTAATTTACCATTTACTTTATAAGTATGATTACTTTTTTCTTTTTTTTAAAAAAAGTTCTTCCTTTGAAAGGAGAGTGTTAGGTAACACTTCAGTTTAGCCTAGTAATTAAATCTTCAGTTTAGCGTAAAAATTAAGAGGAATAAAATGAGGGTGCCAGGTACACTTTTCTGTGTTGCAGTACAAACACTGCAAGAGAACGGGTGTCTCTAATAGAAGACCTATTTGAATCTTCTTAAAGTACTTTAAATTATCAGATGAACATTGTTATAAGATACGCCATGACAACCTTTTTTTAAAATAAATTATTATAGGAATCCCTCATGCTCAAATAATCGGAGACAAAAATAGACATGTTTTAGACAAAATAGACAACATTACTAGAAAAAACACTGATGAAAAGACTTCTCTCTTTTTCTTCATTCTAGAACACAGGATCATTCATTCAAGACAAATGAACCATGAAGAATGCATGGTTCCAGAATGGAATATTTTATAGACAATTAACTTGAATTATTTTAAAGGGCTATAATATAACTTCATGGAGGACATTAAAGGTACTAGTTACAACTGCAACTAGTATGAAGGATTCATATTCATTCATTCATTCATTCATTCATTCATTCATTCAATTTCTGTAACTGCCCATCTCAGTCAATGACCCCGGGAAATAAAATTACAATAAAAATACTAAAACATTTTAAAATAATAAAAACAATACCGTGTTTCCCCAAAAATAAGACTCTGTGTTATATTTTTTTGAACCCTGAAATAAGCACTTGGCCTTATTGCCATGCACTCAAAAGCCCGATTGGGCTTATTATCAGGGGATGTCTTATTTTGGGGGAAACAGGGTAGAAACATCCTAAATAAATATACATAGCAGCTGAAATATTTGGCCAGTTAGCCAGGAAATGGGGCCCTTAACACATCCAGCACTCCAGGTTTGGGAACATAGCCAGGTTTTTAGGACCTTATGAAAAATAACAGGGGTTGGGGGCCATTCTAATCTCCAAAGGGAGGATGTTTCATTGATCATGGGCCTCTGAGGAAAAAACCCATTTTCTATTCCCAACCAGCCAACACTCTGGCTGACAGGTTCCCTCAGTGCCCATTCTGCTAGATCTGATTTCACTTTGAATTGCACCTGGAAACACACTGGCAATCAATGCAGCTTACACAGAAGTGGTGTTAGGTGCATCACAATATCAGTTTTGGTGTAGGAGTTACCATTAAAACTTCTGATTTCTTGTTTCTTTGATATTTTAACTTCCCTGACACGTATGGTAGTACAATTCCTAGTCAGAGCTTCCTGACTCTTCTGATATAATTTATGTCCAGAAATGACATAAATTATATAAGAAGTTCTCTCCTTTTCATCAGTTTCCTATTGTGTCCATTATATCTATATTGTCCTTCCTGCTTGTATAGCATTAACTTCTTTACTCAAGGGCTTCTAGCAGTAGTACACAGGCATCTATATACCCTTGTCCAGATATCCATAGACATGGGCATTTCTTCATAGTCCTTTGACCACTTTGATCAGTAGAGTTGAGGATTCTGTAGACATTGTGCCTTATCTATCTTGCTAGGTTGGACTTCAAGAAAGTTCCTGCCTCATTTCTGGAAGACAGATTAGGACAGAGGTCTTCAACCTTGGCAGCTTTAAGACTTGTGGACTTCAACTCCCAGAAATTATCCAGCCAATTCTGGGAACTAAAGTCCACAAGTTTTAAAGCTGCCAAGTTTGAAGACCTCTGGATTAGGAGTTTACAGGTTCTTCGGATGACATAACCAGCAGTACCTACTCTGATTTCTCTACATCAGAAGAAGAAAATTGTGAAATAAATTTAACAGTGTTCTCAATCCTTATCTATATTTGGTCTCTGGAAAAGATCATCTAATGATTCATGATCAGGCAGCTAACTTACAACCATGTGTCAACCCTTTAAGATGGACTAGGATACCATGCGTGCTTTTATCAGAACAGTCTTCAGTTCACTATTTCTTCCCCAAATGTTGTCCTTTTTTGTTTTCTAGACCCTGTCCCAAAATACTGTTATTTAAAAACATTTAAAAATAATGTTAATGTCCCCTTGAAAGGCGGGGGGGATAGCTCTCTGATGACCAATAATGGCGTGAAATTGCATACTAGTTTTTGTGTGTTACTTATTGTACTGAGGATTATATCAGTGCTTCCAGGTTTGATTATACTGCAGGTATAATCTGCCATTCTAGTCTCTTTTGAATTCTAGCCTCTTTTAACCTGATTTTGAATATACAGGTTGGTGAGAAGTCTTTGGTGCACTCTGAGCTTGCTTCTTTATTTCCAAACGTTTCCTTACCCTAACTAGGTAACCTCATCAATGCTAACTGATTAGTGCTAACTGATGATGTTACCTAGTTAAGGTAATGAAACATCTGCAAGAAAACAAGCAAGCTCAGAGAGCCCCAAGGATCCATCATTTCAACCCTGATCTACAAATATCCTCCTTTATTGATACAGGTTGGTCTTTAAACAGTCGCATTTCTCTTCTTTGCAAAAATGAAAAGCAGTCATGATTGTTTAAGAAAAGCATTCCAGGAATTATCTATAGATTTCTCTTGGCTTCTCTTATTCAAATTCTTCTTTTCTGCAGAAATCTAAAAGCGTACTTTCTTCGTTCCTTAAAAATATACCTTAGTCTTCCCTTTTAATTGTCTAAATAGGAGTCTCAAATAGGCAAATGATTTGTAGCTGAGAATGCAGCTAGAATGGAAGCCAAACCTGCAGGATCTTTTAAGTCCATAAATTTGCACGATTTAGCTTTTCTCCAGTCATCCAAATGCTCAAAACTGACTGTGCCAATTGGAAGTAATAGTGTTCTCGTGCGTTATTCCACTATAGCGCCTATATACTAGAAGTGTTATAATTCAAGCATGTTTAGTTAGAGCTGACCTTCAGATAAATGTCACTTGGAGAAGTCTTTTGAATTTTATATAGTAACATATTTGGCTAAAGGGTCAAGCAACAAATATGATTTGTAAATAGAGATTGGCAAATACAGCATATCTTCTGCAAGCAAAATACATTTCTGGCTGCAATCAAGATTCCCCTTCCATTATCTGAATATTTTGCAATATGCTGAAATCAAAGAGGAATGTCACAGCACAGCATTCTGCTTAATTTGTGCCTTGACATATGCTTTAAATTAAAATGCTGGCTATTGTGACTCAATGTTCTGGGATTTGAAGACAAGACACAGAATTGTGACCTGTGCAGTTTTCAAAGTTGTTCTTCTAATGCATGATGGAATATGTGTATAGTTAGCGTAAGGGATACATTTGCTGGTGGTTCGGTAGTGCAGAATTGGAATAGTTTTGAAATTGGACAGGAATTCAGATACAAGTGAATCCTCCAATTATGAAAAGAAACCTAAAATAATTCTGAATGCAATCATCTGAAAATAGTTGTTCTATGAATGGAGTACAGAGAGGTTTGTGCAGTGTATCTAAAGTCTGCTCTAAGTAGCAATCTGATAATTGCCTGAACAATACCACATATTTAGGATTAGCAACTGCCTGTTGGGCATTTGCTAATGAGATAATACTCAGTGGATTTTATAGATCCGTGATGGCGAACCTATGGCACGCGTGCCACAGGTGGCACGCGGAGCCATGTTAGTGGGCACGCCAGCTCAGCTCTGGGGTGCATGCGCCTGTCGGCCAGCTGATTTTCGGGCCTTCTGGGCCCACCAGAAGTAGGGAAACAGGCTGTTTCCTGCATCTGGAGGGACTTGGGGGTGGGGAAGGCCCGTTTTTCTTTCATACCTGGCTCCAGATCCTGTCTATTTATCTGGGAAGGGTGAAAACAGCCTTTCCCACTCCCTTGGACGCCCTACGGAGGCTGAAAGGGCCCATTTCCTGACTCCTGGTGGGACAGGAAGTGATGTTTTTTGTTGTACCTAGCCTCCAAAGACTCCTAGAGACTCCTAGAGAGGTTCTGGAGGCTCGTGACAGCAAAAAACATCACTTCCTGTCCCACCGGGAGTCAGGAAATGGGCCCTTTCAGCCTCTGTAGGGCCTCCAAGTGAGTGGGAAAGGCTTTTTTCACCCTTCCCAGATAAATAGGCAGGATCTGGAGCCAGGTAAGAAAGAAAAACGGGCCTACCAGGCCATCATGTGTAAGGAGTGGGGGAGGGGAGAGGGAGGGGGGGTTGCGTGTGCATGCGTGTGGGCACGTGTGCGCACGACCCTCCCCTGCTCCCCCTCTCCTGGCACGCGATGGCAAAAAGGTTAGCCATCACTGTTATAGATGTTCTAATTTTCATATTTAAACAACACTTGATCTGACTATTAAAGTAGAAGTACACATTTAGGACAACATTATTTCACACACAAAGCCTTTGGTCAATTTTCAATAAAAAACAGTATTTAAATTCTTCATATCCTTTTTAGAACAAGAATGCTGTGAAGTGGCCAAGTACCTACTCATTAGATTAAAGAGTGAGCCATAGGAGATTACATTATTTACTTATTTAACTGATGGGTATTTGCTGCCATTTAAAATCAGGTCTTCATGAAACTGACAATATAAAAATCTTGCATTCAGTAAATCTAGTAAATATTATTTTAAAAGCTAGGTGGTTTATTAGTACTGAATCTCTTAGGGTGAAAAGCATTTCAAATATGAGAGTTTTTCTTTTTACATATCGTCATCTTAATGAATTATTAATTTAGTGATCAATCCTAAAGTTGATGAATGAGCTTCCAGATGTCATAAATAAATAAGTTGAAGAATATTCAACATATGGTAAAAGAAACTTGTGTTAATACGATCTTTGAGAGTAAAATAAAACAGGCAGATGTTACCAGTGATAATGTAACACCAACTTGAGGCAGTGCAGAAAAAATGAGATTGCAATGCTTAAACATTTAAATTCCCAACCAGCTTGGCTTAAGATTGCTGCTGTATCCTCTCAAACTGCTTAATCACATAAGGATGCCATTGCAATTTCCTTTTCTTTTAAGTATGTTGGATGTTCTGAATGCATATGGTTAACATACAGTATATCATGTAATATGATAGAGAGAGAGAAAATTCTTACATTTATTCAATCCCTGAATTTATGATCTGACAAAAGACACATATTTGGAATAGATTGTCTACAAGGCTTATGGATGAGGACCAATGGTGGGTTAGATGTCCCTGTGAGCAGGGACAATGCTATAGTGAAATCAGTAACCAGGAAACAGGTTCTGATAAAAATCTCTTTGCAAGAAGAATCAATCAAGGAATTGACCACCTATCTCTGTCCTTGTGAGGACACCACAAGAATTGGACATGATCAACCACAAGAATTGACTTTTTTGTGGTTGATCATGAATTGAGCAGCTTGGGAACCAAGGGAATATCAGCACACCAAAGTTCTCAATGTAGGCTTTACAGATATGGCCAGAGGTGGGTTTCAGCAGGTTCTGCCCAGTTCTGGAGATCCGGTAGTAAAAATTCTGACTGGCCCCACGACCATTTATTTTCTGCCTCCCAAGTCCCAGCTGATCAGGAGGAAATGGAGATTTTACAGTATCTTTCCCCTGGAGTGGGGTGGGAATGGAGATTTTACAGTATCCTTCCCCTGCCACGCCCTCCAAGCCATGCCCACCAAGCCATGCCACGCCCACCAAGCCACACCCACAGAACCGGTAGTAAAAAAAATTGAAACCCACCACTGGATACTGCTAGCAAAAACATTACTTTCTTAAACTCGTTTAGGATATAATCAATTTACAACTTAATGGAGAGATTCTGAACAGCAAAATAAGGAACAAAATCAGTATGTTATCTTTTTAAAATTAAGAAGAAATAGAAAATGCTTCCTTAAAAGATTTAAATTTAGAAGCAAAAAGCTTAACAAGTTTGTGATTCAAGAAAGTTTTAAACAGATGCAATTTTAGAAAATAGAAGAATACTTTTTTTTTCCTGGCAAAAGTGTCTTTGAAAATGGTAAAGTTAATTAGAAAAAGACCAGAGCTTTGTGAGAATGCTGATTGTTTATTATTAAAAAAATAGATAGTTGGTGGATTTTACAAAGCAAGAAAATAAATGTATTATAAACCACACTGTGTGACTCTAACTATAGAGAGCTAATTGGGTGTAAAGTGTTAAAGACAGAGAAAAGCAAAACCGAACAAAGAGAAGTATGCTTTTAACTTTCACCCTAGTTATAAACATACTTTCACTTTATCATAATGGCAACCACAAGAAAAGATGCAAAATTAGAAGGAATGAGGTTCAGCAGAACAATTTATGCGTAACGACATTTCATTAGATTTACTGCAGAAAATGTTTGAGGAATTTGGCAAGAAGATGACTGCAACAGTTGCCAATAGTTTGGGTGCTTTCAAAAAGGAAATGGAAGAAAGATTTGCAGGAATAGAAAAAGGGTATGGAAGAAATAGTTTTAAAATATTGAAGAAACTATAGGACCATTGTGTGAAGATCTAAAACAAATTAGTGACAAAGTGTAAATTATGTAAGGTAATTTATAAACAGAGATGTAGTAAGGTTTGGGCAAAATGACATTACTGGAAGTGAGAGAAAAAGATTTTTGTTTAAGATTCAGAGCAATTCCATAAAAACATGCATGTCAGAAAAAAGATTCTTAAAACTCTGTCTAATTTTCTGTATTGGAAGGAAAATGATATTGAGCCAGAGACTGATAAGATTTACAGGATTAATACATGATTTCCAAAATTAAGAAATGTTCCAAGGGATGTCCCTGTGCACTTTGTCAAGAAAAAAGATGTCGGAGATCAAATTTTCAGCAGCATTTTTATATTAGATTAATTATTGATAATACAAATGTAATTATACTTAAGAAACCATCAATTCGAATGATTACATAAGAGAAAAGAGTACTGTATTTGGAGCAACGCAGCCGGTAATTCTGTATGCAGAGAAGTCCTTTGACAATTTGTTTTTTTTTTAAGTTTTTTATTTTTTTTAAACAAACGAACAAACAATACATCCTTAATCATTCAGTACTCAGTACATATTTTGTGTATTCTACTCCCTCCTCCATCATTTTCATATTATATTTCTATCATACCTTTATATTTTCATTTAGATTGTTACATCATTCTTCCCAAATTTCTTATGTTTATATTAATTCATCAATTATCTAAATTTATATATATATATATATTTATATATATATATATATTTATATATATATATATATATATATATATAT